>JAAKFY010000018.1:6316988-6346282 GCA_011823955.1 Dissostichus mawsoni | reverse complement strand
GGACGAGCTCTGCCTCACGTCACCCCACAGGAACTCGCTGGAGCGCAGGCACTAATTTAGCGCGGGCACTTATTTTGTGAGCGCGCTCCAGCCAGTTACTCTGGGGTAGCAAGGTGAGGCACAGATGAGGTCTGCCTCACCTCAGATGCGTCACCCCACAGAAACTGGCTGGAGCGCGGGCACTAAGCGCATGCCTGTTACCATCTCACTGTAGGTCAAAATGTAATGTTATTACATGTGTCCTCGCCATCCATAGTCTCTAAATAACTTATTTCACGTATATATGATATTATTAAGCTCGCTGGTCTCATCACACAACGGCACTGAAAAAGCACCAGGGGAGGCAGCCATAACCTCTGCCGCACTGAAGGGGGCGCACGTGAGCCCACAGGTTCTTGTTGCTACTGTTATTCTACGCAGAGACGGTAGACGCAAACAACAAACTAGACTTTTGAAACTAAGGAAGATAAGGAGGACTTTTACAAAAAAGTAATAGAGATTGTTGTCCAGAAGGATAGCATGGACTTCATCTTCAAGTCAAGGTAAGACCACCATTGTAATGAAAATGGATCTTACAAAGAAAGAACAATCCAATATTTAGATTTTGGGTATCCTTTTGTTGAACGGTCTGTTTAAAATTAATCGAAACATCAGACTAAAAAAGTTTTGAAAATAATACGAATATTTCGATTAAGGTCAAAATATAGTATTTGTAAATCTGACTCTGAAAGAGTCAGTGCCTCACCAGCCATGAACCTCACTGCACGTCACTGATATGTACAAACACATTACAAATATATTGTTTAATGAATCCCAGTTGAATTCTTTTTAAATATCTGTTTCAAAACTCTCTGAAATACAATTTCCATCACAGTGAAATATGCAGGGTCCTGCATTAAATTCATTAATCTGAATATACAGCCTAGGCTGGTATTGAAATGTTTCAGAATCAGTCTTTCAAACCTCAAACGATCCTTGGCAAAAGGACCTACACAATAATACTCAATCAAACTGATAAGATACAGTATAAGGACTGTGATATCCAGCAATTTCTTAAGTATAACAATAAGATTATGACCTGTTTTTAAAAGAAGAAAAAGTTGTTTGCATGTAAAGAAGTCTGTAAGCCACACATGTAACTTTACATCTGTTTGTTCAAAGTGTCCTTAAGGTGATCCAGACAGGCTGGACCAGAGGAGGAGAGACAGATCTGGACTCCTAACAGCAGAGAACTTCAGCACGGATTCAAGGTACATATACCTTTTTCATAATTTACAAAGAATGCATAAAGTTATTGGTTTTAAAAAATAAAGTAATGACTCAAATACACTGATATACATGCCATTAAACATACTAAATACTAGATCACCTACACATCAGTGATGTTGAGTGTACTTTCTTAGCAAAAGGTTACATTTTTACCAAGCAACATAACTTTTTTGTTCAACTTTCACATTTCAATGTATTTAAGGCAAATATTATTGAACATAGTGAGAGCTGCGACCCTTTGTCTCTGCATATTGACTGTAAAAAACATGTTAAAAGTGATTCTTTCAGTGAGACAACCGAAAATAGCAAGCTTCTACAGTTGCACTAAGTTTTGATACAGTTAAATATTATTTTAATAATACATTTATTTCAATGTTGATGAATTTAGAACGGTTTATTCATAACCTGATTATCTTTGTAGTACACTGTTGAATTTAAAAAACACATTCAAATAAAAAAATCATTATATTTATAGCCCCAACAAACAAACACACCTCTTTCTTAAATAACACACTTGCTCTGCAATATGTTTTTTGATATTTCTGTTAGGAAAGGAGATGCCTGAGAGACAGGACTGCTTCACCATGTTCTCTTCTCTCTGAGGGTCCAGAAGAACATCCAAGAGGGAAAGGAAAAGCTGATGTATGAGATTTAAGAGCAGTACAGGACATTCACTAAGAGACACTTATATTCTAACACAAAGACCTGCACACTGAATAGTTTTGTAGTCTAACAGGAACTTAATTTTTGTGTTGTTTTGTGTTTTACGTTGCACCTCAGAGACAGTGTGATTATTGTCAGGCCTATAAAGTTGGCAAAAAAAAAAGTCAGCTGATCAAATGCATTTGCCTCACTTTATGAGCTTCACAATACTTGTGCCTTGTACCGCAGAGTTTGCAACGTCACAAATAAATGGTGCCAATCTTCAGTCAGATGTGAATGTGTAATTTAACATTTTCAGTAAGAATAACGGACAAAAGGAGTGCAAATACAATTTATTGAAATGTGAACTAAAAGTTATCAAGCATGAACCATCACAATTTTTTTAAATAAAAATGAAATAATATACATAAGTTACACCTTAATGTTAATCTGTTAATTGATTAAGTAAACACATGTTGTCAAATAAAGTGACAGCTAGGCCTGTGCAGGTGGTAACAGCAGGTCCTCTCCCTCAGGCCTGGTCCTCCTCCCTCAGGCCTGGTCCTCCTCGCAGGGAAAGACCCTCAGCCCTCTCTGGCCAAACCAACAGACAGGACGTTCATAAAGCTGAGGTTTCCCCCAAAGTCTCTAATCATCCATCCTGTGAATATGAGAGGGGAACAAATAGTGTAATAGATGCTTTGGACAATAAGAAATATAAAGTTAACTGTTGAGTTGCTCAGTTTTTTAGATGACAATGCTACTACTGTATTACTAATATCTCACATCTGAGGGTTTAATAATACAAACAAAAGGAGAGGCACCGTTGTTGCAGCCAATTTGATGTATTTTAATATTTGTATATGAAGGTGCTGTGATACTACTGAATTGACCTGGGCATAGGCGGGGACTCAGCCAATTTCAGGGTACAGCCTACTATTTGGGGAGGACACAGGTGCACAGCATTAGGGATTGGGAATCACCAGAGGGAAGCCACACAGTTTTTCAACCGTGCGTGTTTTCACTATTTTCTGTTTGTTTTGAGTTAATTTCGGTTTATTTCTTTATCACAGTTAGTTGTTTAGTTATCAGTTAAACACCCGGCTCTTGTTTTGCTGTCATCATCCTGCAATCCAAATAAACATCTTAAATGCACTCAAAGAGAAGACCTGATTTGCTGTCAACACCACGCGCCAGGAAAAGCTTCACACCATATCCCTCACTGGCAAATATTTGTTGTTCGGTTGCCTTTATAACCGTAAAATAAAGATTGGTCTTTCAATAAATTGTGTTGATTTTGTCTTTTGAATTGTTTGTCTAAAGTCAAGTAGCTAGAACTGGTACTTATAGTTTGAATGATACAGTCTGGTTATAATGTTTGGAGGAGGCATCACAGGTCAGAGCACTAACTAGCTAGCATCACAGGTCAGAGCACTAACTAGCTACCATCACAGGTCAGAGCACTAACTAGCTACCATCACAGGTCAGAGCACTAACTAGCTACCGTCAGAGCACTAACTAGCTACCATCACAGGTCAGAGCACTAACTAGCTACCATCACAGGTCAGAGCACTAACTAGCTAGCATCACTGGTAAGAGCACCAGTGTTGTGTTCCATCCACAACAAATGCACACAGATTGATGTGTGTGTATTTATTTATCTACTATTTCTTGAATCATTACTGTCAGTCCAAAACAAGAGATTTTGTTTTAGTAACATGTTTTAAAACATCTCTTTTCCACTACACTATCTTGAATATTTTAGTTTTTACATCACTACATTGATCTAACAGCTTTAACATTGTAAAGGTGTCACTTCGGACTCTGGGTAATTATGACAGCATGTCCTACTATTTTGAGAGTTTGAACAAACCAGACCTTCATCTATTAATGTAGAAAATAATCAGCACATTAAACCATTATGAAAGTAATCATTAGTTAGCTATTGTTCAAAATGAGCTCCAACTACAACAGTTAAGTCAACTTTTGTATCGGTAATAATAATAAAACAAATGATATAACTTGTGTCTACTTTAAATACTTTAACAATTTCCTGATTATACTAGCATACTTTTACTAAAGTAACATTAACAACACACTGTTTAAATGCAGGGCTTTTGTAAGAGAGTATTTGTATAGTGTAGCATGGTCTACTACTTGACTTATCTAACCGAAGTGATCGTAACGTTACTTTGCAAACCCCCCCCCCCCCCCCCCACACACACACACACACACAAAAGGACACGGTAACGTTGTGATTCACTTAAATTAATGATAACTACGGAGTTTACTGACAGCAAGGCACAAGGCTACATCACTAATTTAGCTAGCTAATGTAAGATACAAATGCTGTCGAGCCCTGACAGCTTGTAAATAAACAGCACAAACTGACTACGTACCGGAGCCCCGCTGTTCTTCGTCATCTTTCTCCTGGATTGTTTTGATCACATGACTGACAAAGCCGTGCTCTGATAGGCCAGAAGTCGGTTCGATTGAATTCAGGCTCGATTGAATTCAGGCTCGATTGCTTATCCTGTCTGGGTAGCCCGGATGACGCTGCATCGAAATTTTTGACGTCGAATTTTAAACACCGAAATTGTGCATTCGAATTTTTTTAACTTGAATTTTTGGGATCCCAATTTGACTATTCGATTTTTTTTAACTTGAATTGTTACATTTTTTATTTCACATAGGTACATTCGGAGCAAAAAAATTCAGATACATGATTTTCAAAGTAATTATTTTCAATGCTATAAATTCGGTGTCTGATCAAATTCAAATACTTCTGTCTCTTGTTTGCTTCCATACAACACACAGAGTAAAACTCTGCCCCTCATGTGCAGTATAGGCTGGCATGACTAGGGCTGATGTGTTGTGTAGAATCTGCCAGAAGGAAAATCACGGACAAACTCCTTATGAAGCGGGGACGTGCCACATTGCTTTTCTTCCCGACTGCAACGCTGGTCCCGCAAATCAAGCAAGAACGTGATTGGTCGATATTCATTGTGGGGGTGGGGGGAGGAGGGGTGTTAGATAGATATAGAGTTGTAGTAAGTAGATAGAGTTCGCTATGATTTAGGTTTCGTTTATGCATAGGGTTGATTCTTTTAATTACATTTCCTTTTTTGTTTTGTGTATTTTATACATTTTGGATTTGCTTGGCGAGCTATTTTTAGAACATGCCCCGCGGGCGACTCACGTTGCCCCTGCAGGCGACTAAGTGCCGCGGGCACCGTGTTGGCTACACCTGATCTACAGTAACTCTATACTGGACCAAAAAAGGCATGTTTTGTGTTACAATATACATTTGTGCAAAATTATTTCTAAAATTTCTTCCTTCAATTCTTGTAAGGTTAAGATGGTCTTATAATTATTTTGATGTTTCAAAAAGTCTTAAATCTGATTTATCAAAATTTGTAGGAACCCTGAGGACTTTATTTTCCAATGATAAAGCTATCATATTCATCAGCAATTAATTAGTCTAGCCGACCAAACAATATGCTTATGGTAAATGATAAATATTTAAAGGTCCCATGTCGTGGCCATTTCTACTGATCATAATTCCATTGTTGAGGTATACTAAAATAGATTTATACTGTGCAATTTTCCAAACTCACATTGGTTTCTCATACAGCATCTCTGTAAAGTATTTGTATTCACCGGTATTCACTCTCTGTCCTAAACTGCTTGTTGGAGCTCCTGCCCCCCCTCCCTGTGAGCCCAGTGTGCTCTGATTGGACGGGACGTTGCGAGGCTCGTTGCTGCGATCTGCTGCGAGGAGCGGACAGGCTTCCGGGTCGGCAATACAGCGAGAACTAGCGAAACTCATCCTGAGCACACACAAACACTCACAGCCGAAGTAAAAACAATAAGTGTGGCTTGATATTGAATAAGAAAAAGGTTTATAACGCTGTGAGAATGGGTCTGCGGAGAGCATTTCTCCGCGATCCCAACTCAGCAGCCCGAAAAACGTTTACCCATTTAAACAGTCGTGGTAGATACCTTGTTTGTTTTAAACATCATAAATACACAAACAACAATGAATACTGTTGGAGCACCACCCTTTGGAGTGGTTGAAGGTTCGGGCCTGCTCCGCGCCGTTCGATGATGAGTGGTCTGCTTATAAGAAGAAGGACTCAGACACCGAGATACGAGGTTAACTATAAACTGATTTAATGGTAAAAGCAACAGTACAATATAACGAAGTACTTCGGGCCCTGGTTCTACTACCGTGCGATATACGTATCGGGACAGTCAGACAGAACAGGGCCCCGAGTATAAGGAAGTTACAATATTTATACACACAAACGGGGAGGAGTTGTGTGGGAGCAGTTGTGTCGGTTGCTCCTCCCTAGGTGTTATCTACTGGTGGATTCACTCCTGGGCGAGCCCTAGGCAGCGAATCAGAGTGAGTCAGCCATTGCTGCCCTGGAGACCGTCTTCCACTCCTGGACAGAACGTGGGAGATTTGGAGTCTGGCGCGCCCGCTGATAAGTCCAAGGCCGTATTCATGGCAGCCATTGGGTGAACAATTCGTGGAGTCAACATTGGGTGAACATAACAATCTTTATCTTTGCACCTGGCGCTACTCCCTCTTCCTAGTTTCATAAGCAGTTTCACAAGCATACTTTTTACACAGACATAAGCAGTTTCATCAAGCATACATTTTACACAGACATAAGCAGTTTCATCAAGCATACATTTTACACAGACTATTGGCGCCTAAGATATGTCGGGCCAAGGTTATAGTTGTTAAAACAGGTTATACAGGTTACCTTAATACTTACAGGTTGTGTACCCGAATCTCCCGCTGGTCCAAACAAAGTAGGAACAGCATCGTTCTTCAGTGCCCTACGCTGTACATATCCGGCATGAATCGTTGTTTCGTGAAATGCTGGCAGAGGGTGTGGCCTCTGGGTATTCACAAGTCACAGTACCCAGGAAGTAAACAATGGAAAATGAGAAATCCAACGAGGCGTTTTGGGGCAGCATAGACTGTGTTAGAGTTTTACTCGCTACAGGGTGTACTTTGAGGGTTTTTGACTCTGCAGACCGTTTACATGCATAAAACCTTCATAATACACAAGGTGACGGGTAATAACCGGGAAAGCATGACATGGGCCCTTTAACACATTTTAAATGGGTCATATGATATTTATGTTGAAGAACACACACAGTTTAGAACATTTTGAGATTTACAAATCTAGAAATATCTGTTGTTATATCTCTCACAGGCTCCGCCCTCTACTGGACTCTATGGGTACTACCTTAACATGCAAGCATTCACCTACTGAGATTTCTATAAACGTAGCCGGCCCCCGGGGCGGGCCTACCTGAATGCGCACGCAAGCACCCTGTATAAAAGGTGGCCTCGCCTCCTGACCGTCTTCCTTTTCTCTTCAGCGAGCAGTATAACAACTGAGAACGTAAACGAGAGAAAAGAAAGAATGAAAGTATTAAAGATGGACTCACCACTCCTTGAGGCCCGGCCCTGTCCTTAGTGCCCTGGTTTAATCGCGGGTGCTGATCCCCACCGCCTCTGTTTTGAGTGTCTGGGGCCTGACCACGCCGCGGACGGCCTGACCCAGTCTCCGGCCTGCAATGCCTGCCGCATGCTCCCACGGCTCAGCCGCCGGCATCGTCTGGAGCATTTCCAGGCGTATTACGTCTCGCCGGAGGAGGCGGAGGACCAACATCTCGAGGTGGTGGAAATGGAGGAACACGATGTCGCTGGAGAGGTGCCATTCGTGTTCGCCATTCCGGCGGGTCGGGCGGCCCCGTTCGTCGAGGAGGAAGACGACGAGGACGCCTCGTTGTCTGGTGCTTCCGGTTCCGGCGTCCAGGAGGGTCCGCCACACAGGTCTGCGCGTCAGGAATTTCCTGCGGTGATGACCATGGCGGCAGAGCGTGTAGGCCTACCGCTCCCCCCGCCACTTCCACCAAGGCCGATAAGCCGCCTTCGTCAGGGGTTCTATGGCCCGGTGCGTCCGGCCTTCGCTTCGCCCCCGTTGCCGGATATCTGGCAATGTGTGGAGGCAACGTGGCGGCAGCCACTCAAAACGAAGGCTCCAGTGGCAGGTATGTCAGGAATCCTGAGGGTGCAGGGCCGCTCGGACACGGAGTGTCTCGGCGTGCCCCCCCTTGATGAGAGCGGAACGCAGATGGCGGCGGCGGCTAATAATCTCGGTGTGTTGGGTGTCTCACTGATCACCCCTCAGCCGGACACCCCCGCCCTCCCGCCTCAGGACGAGAGCGATTATTCGGACCGCTGCATTGGTCAGATGAACAATCTGGTCCACGGTGTGGCCGCCGCAGCTGGACGTGTGATGTCCCTGGCCACAGTGGCGTCACATCACGTGGGGTGCACCGTCCTCCCGGATCTGACTGGCGGTGGGAGGAAGCGTCCCGGAGGAGAGAATGGCTCTATCTACCTCGGACGCGAGGGCGAATCCCGCCTCCTCCCTCTATAATGCAAATATTGGGACGTTTTCAAATAAAAACAATTGCATTTATCCCAGTCTGAGTGTCATTTGTCTCTAAAATTCCACACTTCCACATAATGTTAACTGTACAGATTCCCCACTCGCTGCCCCAGTTGTAACTCCAGTAAAGGAAGCAGCTAGCGGGCATGCGCATGTGAGACTGATACATCGCAGGAAGTGCTATCAAAGCGCAATGCGGGTACAGGGGTGTTATGGCCGGCGTGTGATTGTTAGGAGACCCATTCTAGATCTCCACAGCCTGAATCAGCACATTGCCTGCAAAAAATTCCATATGTTAACTGTAAAACAGTTATTGGACCTAGTGCAACCGGGCGATTGGTTCACAACCATCGACCTGAAGGACGCTTACTTTCATGTCGAAATTGCTCCAGAGCACAGAAAGTATTTTTGTTTTGCATTCCAGGGGACAGCCTACGAGTACAGCGGACTGCCGTTCGGCTACACCCTATCCCCACACACGTTCAGCAAATGTGTGGCCACAGCGCTGCAGCCGCTTCGCGGCCATTGCATGAGGGTTTTCTTTTATCTGGACGACCTCATAGTCATGGCCAGGTCCAGGGAATGGGCAATGCTTCATACAGCCCAATTGATCCTACACCTAACCAAGTTGGGTTTTGCGGTCAATTGGAAGAAGAGCACTCCCATACCTCACCAACAGGTGCAGTATCTGGGGATGGTGCTCGATGCAGGAAGGCTACGCGCCACCCTGTCGGAGAGCAGACAGGCATCCCTGCTTCGGGCAGTTTGCAGACTGCGACAGGGGGCAAGGGTGACAGCTTTGACCATCATACAGACTCTGGGTCTCATGGCGGCTGCTCACGTTGTGATGCCGCTGGGGCTGCTGCATATGCGCCGCCTGCAGAGGTGGTTTACCGGCCTTCGTTTAGATCCCAAGAGGCACAAACGACGTCTGGTGACCACCCCCCCCCCCACCCCTCAGTGGAGGGCAACCTCCGATACTGGGGGTCCCCAAAACATCTGCGGAGGGGAACTCCACTGGGGCGGGTGACCTCCCCAGTGGTCACCCGAATAAAAAAAAAATAAAAACTCCAACATAAATCATCCAAGGCCTCTCTCTCTCTCTGTGTGTTCTTTTTTTGTTAAGCAAATAATAATGCGATGGCTTCTCTGACAGCCCTGCCAGTAGGGTAGTCGAGGGTGATGGGGTCTACCACATCAGGAGGTTGGGGGTTTGCAGGAGGGGCCCTCTCCTTCCTCATTGTGGCAATGTTGTGCAGCACAACACAGGCCGTTATAATGCGGAAAGCTCTTTCAGGGGCCACTCTGAGCCCCCGCAGGCAGGTGAATCGGGCCTTCAGTTTGCCAAAGGTCATTTCAATCCTGACCCTGGTTTTGGCATGGGCCATGTTGGGTTCAGAATTCCAGAAAAGACAGACAACTTCTAAGTTTAACTATTTATTGTAAAGAGAGCAATAAATGGTGATTGAGGCTATTTGTTCCAAAGTCACAGCCACGTCAATGAGCACAATAAGCTTATAATGTAATAATAAGAATCAGTCTTTCTAATGTTATATAAAAATAGCCTCCACAGCCACATTGAAACTGGTTTGTGGCCCTTCACCAGGGTCAGGATACGGGGTCATCAGGAAAGGCTGGCAGGCATAACCCCTGTCCCCGAGCAGCACTCCACTGAAGTGCCCTGAAGATAAAGGAACATTTCCATAATAAGTACCACAAAAGGCAGCTTAAGAAGCACAAAACAATAAGAATGTACAGTTGCCATACCCTGCTCGAGTTTGTGACACAGTGAAGACTCAGAGAAGATCCTTGAGTCATGGACTGACCCAGGCCACTTTGCCTCAAGGCTTGTGAGCTTTTGCAGGCCTCATGTGACCTGTGGTCACATGAGGCCTGCAAAAGCATTTGGGGTTAACAATCCTACTTACACAATAAGAGCATCATAGTCAGTGTAGCATCAATGTTCATTTGCAATGAGTCCATGTTATAGATAAAGATAGTCCAAGTGTGAAACATGTACTGTGTGAATATTTAAATGTGTGATTTCCTTTAATCACCCAGACTTCAATGTGTGTTCTATAAGTGAATGTGCAAGATTTACCTGAATGTTGAGGCTGTGTAATGATTTGCGATTCACATAGTCGCCTTCATTATCTCCCAGACACGCAGAGATCGGTATATGGGTACAGTCGATACAGCCAAGCACCCTGGGAAACCCTATGAAATAGTAGGCTGCATTTATTATACAACAGTGTACGTCATAGGAACAACATTCACTGTGTTAGCAGATTTAGACTTATACCTTTTGTCTCCCTGCAGCAGAAAGGTGACTATTCTCAGCAGCTCAAGTTTAGCCATTCATCACGGCGTTATTTATTAGATGCACACAGGTCAATAGACTTAAGGACAGAGAGAGAAGGGGCGTGACTCCAACGGTCTTATACCCCAGGTAGTGACATCACCATCATGTGCTTCAGCTATCCAATGAACACAGTAGTAGTCGCAGCTACTTACACAAACAATATGGTACACAGTATTACATGGAGTCATACAATATACATGTCTCTGTATGTTATACCTCAACACTCCCACTTATGAATTATGTGCTTACTGTTTACCTGTTCATATTTAATCAACAAAACAAAAACATGGTACAAATATTTAAATGTGGGCTTCTTCAACACATTTTACACACTCAAATGTGGACTTTTTCTACACATTTTAAACACCAAACATGATCCCTTCAAATTTCCTCAGCTTCAGTTTGGATACAGGCTTGGTCATCACATCTGCAACCATTTCTTCTGTAGGACAATACACCAGTGACATCTTTCAGTGCCTTATGGTGGACCTTTGAAGTGGTACTTAATATCCACGTGTTTACACCTTTGTCTACACACAGGATTTTTAGCAAGGGCTATTGTCCCCTGATTGTCCTCGTTTACAACTGTTTTCTTATACACGTATGTATCTATCCCTTCCAGTAGTTGCTCCAAGTAAATACAATCCTGTATAGTTAGAGCTAGAGCCATATACTCAGCTTCACATGTGGAAAGCGCTACTGTAGGCTGTTTCTTGGTTTTCCAAGAGACTAGTGAGCTGTCCTTACTCATGCTCACACAATACCCTGTCATACTGCGTCTATCGGTCTTGTCTGCAGCCCAATCAGCGTCACTATACGCCCGTAGGCCTAGTTTCTCGTTGCTTTTTCTGAAACAAAGCTGTTTTTCTGCAGTACCCCTGAGATAACGCAAAACGTGTTTTACTGTAACCCAATGTTCATCTGTCGGTTCAGCAAAATATTGTGATAACTTGCTTACCACGAAACATAGGTCTGGACGTGTACAGGTAGTCAAATAAATAAGACTGCCAACAGCCTCTCTGTATTTCTTCACATCCACCATTTTAGGTGCATCTTCAGTGTAGTCTAACTTTTGGTCACAAGGTGTCTCTCTTACCCTACACTCCTGCATGTCAAAACGTTCCAATATCTTTTCCACATACCTCTTTTGTGACACTTTCACACAGCCGTCAGACTGACTGAAATCCATGCCCAGAAAATGATTTAATCTCCCCAAATCCTTCATTTTAAATTTTGTGGAAAGCATGTTCTTCACTTTCACTAAAATCTTGGTGTTGCTGGCTGCGATGATAAGATCATCGACCCAATAGCAATTATTACTTTCCCCTCTTTAGACTCCTTGGAGTACACGCAGTGGTCTGCCGGGTTCTGTGTGAAATTTTCATCTGTTAAGCATTCATGCAACATCGTATTCCAATTTCGCCCTGACTGCTTCAGGCCGTAAATTGACTTCTCTAGCTTACACACTAGCTTTCCTCCCTCCTTTACATAACCCTCAGGTTGTTCCATGTAAATGTCGTGATCGATGGGTGCATGCAGGTAGGCCGTCTTTACATCCATCTGGTGTAAAACCAAATCTTCTTGGGCTGCCTTCTGCATTAATACACGTACACTTGTCAGGTTGGCTGTTGGTGAGAACGTCTCCCCATAATCTATCCCCGCCCTCTGACTGTATCCTTTCGCTACGAACCTAGCTTTGTACTTGTCGTGTCCGTCAACGTCTCCCTTAACTGAATAGACCCATTTACCTCCCACTGTTTTCCTGCCCTCAGGCAATTTTGTCAGGGTAAAAGTCTGATTGTCTTCTAGAGACTTAATTTCCTCATCCATCGCTTTTCCCCAGTTTTCTGACTCAGTCGATGTCATGGCCTCTTTAAAGGTCAAAGGTACACCGCAAACTGCTCTGTAACAATAATCTACACTAGTGAGTGTTTTATCATCTTCATCACTATCTGCCTGAGTATAATCTCTCAAGTACTCTGGGGTTTGCGCTCCCTATTGGGATATCTCCCACTGTCTGAGGCATGTGACGCCACCCTAGGGTGCTGTTCGCCATCATCCTCTGGTGCTGACTGTGGACCGTTAGTCTGTACATCTGTGCTCATTACAGCGTCGTGCCCGTGTGCTTATTAAAACACCGGTTTCTGGTATGTGCTGCTTACTGAATGGCATAGTGCCAAAGGTTTTTAGGTAGATCACTGTCAATAAACATACACCTGGCCATTTCAAAAAGAGTGCGCCCTTCTCTTTCAGCTGTCCCGTTTTGATGTGGGGAATACGGACAAGACGTCTCATGTCTGATCTTGTTCTTTCTCAATAGTGTCTGAAACCCCTTACTAGTGAACTCAGTCCCGTTATCTGATCTAATGCATTTCACAGTCCCATAGGGAGCTACATCTGCCAGATACTTCTCAGTGGCTTGAACTGCGTCACTCTTCGCTTTCAGGAAATAAACAAACACTGCCCTGTACACATCTGTAAATGACTGCATATACCTGAAGCCATTTATGGACTCGTTGTTAACTGGACCAGCTAGATCAGTGTTCACCAACTCAAGTGGTGTCTTTGCTTTATCGGTCAGATCTCTGTTTCTCGTTTGGGTAAACTTTCCCTCAATGCATACTGTACAATCTTTATCAGGCTTACGCTTTGTACCCTTAATATGCATACCTACAGTTACATCCTGCAACTTTAAAACATCCTCATAATTACAGTGACCCATAATCTCATGCCACGTTTGGATATCATGGCTGACATGACACTTATCTTCAACATCACACTCTGTTTGCAAATAGTACATTTTCTTACATACATAAATGTCAAACCTGGTACCATCCGGTAACATTAGAACATCTTTACCTTCGTCGAAGACCACCTTGGCGCCGTTAGCTGTAGCAGACTTCACGGAAAAGAGTTCTTGGGGGTACGATGGGATGTATAGTGCGTTCTTCAGAGTCACTTTACACCGTCGTCCCTCGCTGTCTATCAGACATCTCTGCTTCTCCTCTGCCGTGCGCCACCCCGAAGGTACGCCTCCCGTCTGCCAATTCCATGCTGTGTCTCTCCGGCTTGAAGGTGATGTCAAAAATCTTGAATTTGTTCTTATCGTTGATGATGTGGGACGACGCTCCCGTGTCCACGATCAATCCTTTTCTGTGGGTCTGTAGTTGTTGTCTCTGTAGGCTGGTCTCTTCAGCTTGCACTTTGAGGGTGTAGTCATCTCCTCCCGCAGCTTCTCCGGTACCACCTGGCATGCTCGCGCACCGAGCGGCATCACCGCGGTCCTTCTTTGTGCACGCTTTGTCTGTGTGCCCTTTGCTTTTACAAAAGCTACACCACACTTTCTTTCTGCAGTCATCTTTTCGATGGCCTTTCTCTCCGCATCGCCAACACGTGCCAACGCGTTCTTCGACGCCATCGGGGATGAATCGTTTGGCGGGCTTTCTCTTTGTCGCTGCTTGGACCCTCAGCACCCTCTCGCTCGTCTCGTCTGAGGCTGGGGCTGAATCTTCTGAGGCCTCGAAGTTCCTCAACTTCGCCTTGAACTGTCCCAACGTTACTTCAGTGTCACCGTGTGTCACCATTAGTGTGAACGGCTTGTATTTTTTGGGTAATCCCCGCATAACCATCGCCATCATTAGTCCCTCACTCGGTGCTTCTCCCGCGCTCCTGAGTGCCGTAATGATCTGCTCAGCTCGGATAATGTATTCTGTAACCGTCTCATTATCAGCTTTCTTCAGCGCAGTCATGGTTATATACAAGGTGACGATCCTGGGTCTGCCTTTTCCAATATAGTGCTCCCGTAATACTCTGAGACTTTCTCGGCCCTTGTCCTTCGTGTCTCTGAATATCAGGCCTAAACTGGTATTGTCGAGTAGCGCTAACTCACAACAGCATTGAGCTTGTCGTCTTGAGCAGGTCTGCTCTCCAGTGGGTGCTCGAAGGATGGTCTCCTTCAATCCCACTCCGTGCATGCAACACAGCATCCCTCTCTTCCAGAGCTCATACTCTTCTGCTTTCCCGTCGAAGGTGGGCCACTTGCTCTTCCTCGTGGTTCTATTCGCCATGGCTTTTGCGTTTGTAGCTTCAGTAGCTTAGCTTAGGTCCTTGTTAGCGTAGCTTTAGCTTCCCTCGGTTCTCCCGATGCTAAACTAGCTCAACACGTGGCTAACTAGCTACCCCTATGCTAACCGTGCTAACAGGCAATCTTCTCGCCTCGTTATCGCACGTGCGCTTCGAACTGTAGAATAATTCATCGTATCTGGGCCCATAACCTGTTAGCAGATTTAGACTTATACCTTTTGTCTCCCTGCAGCAGAAAGGTGACTATTCTCAGAAGCTCAAGTTTAGCCATTCATCACGGTGTTGTTTATTAGATGCACACAGGTCAATAGACTTAAGGACAGAGAGAGAAGGGGCGTGACTCCAACGGTCTTATACCCCAGGTAGTGACATCACCATCATGTGCTTCAGCTATCCAATGAACACAGTAGTAGTCGCAGCTACTTACACAAACAATATGGTACACAGTATTACATGGAGTCATACAATATACATGTCTCTGTATGTTATACCTCAACATCTGTAATGCATGATGTTTGTAAAAATACCGTTCAGTTGACAATGACAGTCCAACCGTGCAAATGTTTGATGGCTTAAAGTGGACCTATTATGCTATATTTGAAAAATATATTGTAGGGCCATACCGATACAAAACATGTCTGTGAAGTTTTTTGCTTAAAATACCAAACAGATCACCCATTGTAGCCATGCCTCATGCTTCATCCTCATGCTTCCATTTAAAGCAGAATCAGCCTGATTGCAACAGGGCTGCAAAAGAGGGGTATGAGCAGTATGAGTCATACTGCTCATACCTCTCCGGGACTGACGTGGGAAACTCTCGCCGGGATCCCTTCCCCTCGCCCAGCCTCTCATTTTACGTTTAGAGATCGTTCGCAGAACCCACTGCAGTGTCACTTTCTGAGTTGCCACAAAAAATGTGCCGTTGTTTTTTCGGAAACCCTTGTACGTCTCCATCTCTTTTCGTTGTGGCCTGCAAGCCGGTCATAACAGTTGTTGGATCAACTTCGTTATAAGGGTGACTACAACCATAACATAGCTGTCTTGCAGTCAGGACAAGGGGAGTTGGTGACTTCTAGGCAGGGGCGGATCTACGGGGGGGAAAGGGGGGCAGCTGCCCCCCCTTGCCCCCCCACTGTAGAGCCTTGCCCCCCCAGCTGCCCCCCTAACTTTTGTGTCCCTAAAACTGTACTTGTAGAAACAAACCTACACTATGTCCACAAGCTTCTCAAGCAACGAAACAAGCAGTTCATTCATTAATAGTGAATCATTTTAAATATCATCTTAGGCCCTTTAAAAACGTAGCTACGGCCCTGCATTAAACTGCGGAGCGGCGTTCACAGACCGCGGCTCACACCGCTGCAGAGAGACCGAGCTGTCCCAGCACCTGAAGGCGGATCAGCTTCCCCTGGGAGCATTTCCCCTTCCACTAGTTTTGTTTTTACTAAGGACGAGAGCTTGAAACAAAATATTAATAAAACGCTGCCATTTGAATCGATAGCGTTTAACAGACGCTGTTTGGGACGTTATGTTACAAAATACTACGCAGACAGCGCTAGCTGGGAGATCGATCACTTTATTTGCTAAACTATGCGGTACTATTAAATCCACGTAAATTACACATCACAGCAATGAGGCTAGATAAATTAAACCAGGATACATCCTTTACCGTCAAACTGGATCTAAACACAGCTGCCTGTGTGCGTTTGATAAATACTTTCAGATTTTATATTTATTATGTGCTACTGGGCCGTTACTGAAGAGGGCCGGTCGTACGATGTGGGCCGGTCGGATAAGTCACTAGCACCCCCCCCCTCGACGACAATTTACTAGCGGTAATTACTATGGTACCGAGGTGGGCCGGCAGTACCGAAGTGGGCCGGTCGAGAGTCCCGAGCCCATTTGTAGTCCCAGTCCACCCCTGATGCTACTTATTAGCTGGCCCTAACGTGTAAAGTTATACAAGCATTTGTACCAGTGCTTTTCACAAGTAGACTCTTGCAGGCCAGAGTAGCTGGAGTGATTCAACAACAACAAAAATACATATCTTAGAAGTGAGAGTTCACTGAAGAGACCAGGAGGGTCAGAGCAGGAGAAAGCCAGGAGGAGATGAAGACATTAGTGAAGAAGAAGAAATGTATGTGAGGAATAAAGATAAAGTGTCAGAAAGAGGGACAGAGGCAGGGATCAGGAGGCAGATGAAACTCCACCACATTATATGTTTTTATTCTCCTTGCATACATATTCCATTACAGCAGCACAATCTAGCGGCTCTTAGTATTGACAAATATTTATTGAAATGTGTTGCTGCACAGGTCACCTTTAGCTCTCTGAAGAGATGGGTGATGTCATTTGTGTACTTAATTAGAACTAAGTACTTTGACTGTACTTACAGTAAGCAGAATTCTAGGGTATCATGAGTATTTTCTGCTGTTTTATACTATATTTGAGTTTGTTTGTCTGAACACCTTGTTTCTCTTGTGCATTAAGAACACTTGTGTTAGGGCATGATTTAACAATGAATAGGTTAAATATACAGTATAAAATACCACGTACTGTCCGCCCTCCCATGCCACCTTGGCATGACCTCTTGCCCCCCCTTCGCCACCCCATGTAAAATGTTCTAGAACCGCCACTGCTTCTAGGCAACCATCAGAAGAAGCGGATCCACATGGATACTTGCCCTGCAACTATTGCTATGGGTTTTCATAAAAAGTGAGCTGTGGAAGCATGTGGCCTACCTCAGGAAAAATCGAAGGAAAAGGAACAGAGTCCAACCTGCAGCTTCGTGTCTCGTTCCTGTTAAAGGAAATGCAACAGAGATGTTCAAAAATACTTTCCAGAATGCTGCAGGATGACGTGTCTCTGGAGGTAAAATCTGATCCACTTATATGTGAGTATGGGGACAGATTGTTGGAGAAGCATGGTAGCGATGCTTCTAAAGATGGGTATGTAAGTCAAACAATGAGGGAACTGGGAAGGTTTGTCATAGCTGCAAAGACACTTAACACATCGGTGAAAACACTTCAGGATATCTTGGTTCCTCCGATGTTCAAGTTGGCTGTTGATGCAGCTAAAAAGGCTTCTGGCTACACAAAAGCAAAGTTCCGTTATGATCGGCCATCTCTTGCTCTAAAATGGAGACACTCTGAAGACAGTTGGGGATATATTAATAGGGCAATACGTCAAAGGAGAAGATGAGGCAGTTGCCAACAGGGTGAGGAGCTGGGTCTAGTCAGCTCAGAGTGGAACCATTATGTTTCACATAGGGCAAGGACTCTAATTTAGAAGAAAATAAATGGAACAGAAAATAAATGATTCCTCTCACTGAGGATGTACTCAAGATTCAGAAATATTTGAAGTCCATGGAGGAAGATGCAATCGAGAAACTCGCCGAAGGTCCTGATCCCAAAACCTACAGAATGCTGAGTGAAACCATCCTGTCACAAATCATACTGTTCAATCGCCGGTGCCAAGGCGAGGCAGCTAAAATGCTGCTTGATACTTATCACAGCAAAAACACAGAGGATTTGAATGAGGATGTGATGCAGTGCCTTTCCAAATTGGAAAGAGACCTGAGTAAGGAGTTCACAAGAGTTGTGATTAGAGGGAAAAGGGGTCGAAAGGTACCTGTGCTTCTGACGAAGCAGATGACTAAGTCAATGGATCTCCATCTTGAAAACAGAATGCAAGAAAATGAAATTCTAGAAACAAACATCTATGTCTTTGCCAGAGCAAACTCAGACTCCAACATCCGAGGTTCGGACTGTCTCAGAAAATGTGCTCAGTTGTGTGACGCCAAACATCCTGAGACCCTGACCTCCACTCAGCTGAGGAAACAAATAGCGACTCTGATTCAGATAATGAACTTACAGGATCATGAGATGGATCAGGTCGCTAAATTCATGGGACACGACATAGCGAGTACTACCGCTTAACTGAAAACACTATGCAACTGGCGAAGATGAGTAAACTCCTTATGGCCATAGAATTGGACACCAAAGTGTACAAGGGGAAGTCTCTAGATGACCTTGACTTGGACCTAGGGAGTGAGTATCTATCTCTGTTAGAACTGATATGTTTTTATCAGAAACTAGTAGAATAAAAATGTTTCTCTTTGTTTTAATTACAGTTGCTTGTCTCAACACGATAAAGGGGACACATCTCCTAGCAACGAGATGGTAAGAAATTCACTACAGAACATCACATTTCATTTAGCTAATGCTTTTATCCAAGGAGTGTCAGGGTTAATTTAGTGGGAATGCTGACACAGCTATCTTGTTATGCTACGCACGAAATTCTTTATTATTCCGCCGGGTATTTTGCACCACTTCTCTCCCACATTGAACATCGCAGAAACTCCGTTCAAACATCAAAAAGTTCAGCTCGGTCGGGAATCGATGGCTATTACTTTATCATTCATAACTTTCATAATTCCAGAGATACATCCCATAATACATCACATTTTTAACATGGAAGTCATGGAGAAACTCTTCAGACTTCAACAATCTTCATGCAACTTCAACTAACTGCTCCTTCTTCAACTGCTAACTGCTCCTTCATACTTTCACTCAGAAACCTTATTCCAACTTTAAAATGTTACCCATCTTTCTGACATTATTCGTGTAACAAAACTTTTAAATCTGATTCTTACTTTTAGAGATATTAAACATTGTTCAGACCTTGGTAAAGAGGCCTTCTTCAGATTTTAGAGTGCGTGATGTCACAGCTAGAGTGGAGGACAGATTTAATTTTGCCTTCATATTTTCTTTTAAACCTGCCATAATTCCCAAACCCTACATTCCTGAGATATAATTTTCATGACAAACGTAGGAAAACATCTCGTAGCTTGAAAGATAAAAAAAAATTAGAAAAAAAATTAAACAAAATGCCTCTTGAGGGCATGAAGTGACAAAACTTTCAACATGTCTCCATTAAAACCCATTGTAAGTTCAGCCTCACCTTTCCCCACAGCAGCCGCACACCTTTAGTTAATCTGCCAAAAAGGCCACATTATTAACCCAAAGTACACAAAAAGTACACTTCAGATGCTCAAGTTCCTTGACATGCTTCACGCATTGAAATTTCACCGATATCTGTTACGGTTCTTCAACAAAATGTTCACATGTAACAGGTTTATCTCTCATTCAGAACAATGAAAATGCTCTCCTCTCACTGATCACCATGGAAACCTTTGATCTCTGGACACGTCGTTAGCTCAAATATGTGACCCGCCCTATCGAAATCAGTCGGAAGTCTGTTGGATTGAAGCACCCTTCAGTGGTTGAAGGTTCGAGCCCGCTCCGCGCCGTTCGTTTGATGAGTGGTCTGCTATAAAGGAAGAGCTCAGACACAGAGATATGAGATTAACAATAAGCTGATTTAATGGTAAAAACAACAGTACAATATAACGAAGTACTTCGGGCCTTGGTTCTTCCACCGTGCGATGTACGTATCAGACAGTCAGACAGAACAGAGGCGCCCGAGGGTACAGAATTCACAATATTTATGCACACAAATGGAGGAGTTCTGTGGGAGGAGTTGTGTCGGTTGCTCCTCCCTAGGTGTTCATCCATTGGTGGACTCACTCCTGGGCGAACGAATCAGAGTGAGTCAGCCATAGCCGTGGGAAGTTTGGATCTCCTGCGCCGCAGGCCATCTTTTATGGCAGCCATACAATAAACAATTCTGGGTTGAACGGGGGTGAGGTACCAATCCTTATCTTCGTTTATCCTCAGCACCTGGCCGTACCACTCCGTATCCCAATCTTTCTCTCAGTACAATCTCTGCATAGACTCAATGGTGTCAGTTTTATTACCTTTCTCCTGCAACCCCCCCCCTCCTATCCGGCCATTAAAAACCCGGGGGGGCGACTGGATCCACTACATTCCTAAGTCACGCACACACAATTGAGCACAGCAAACAAAATAATACCATCAGGAGACCTTTTTGCCCTAGTTTCATAAGCATACATTTTACACAGACTATTGGCGCCTAAGATTTTGGGCCAAGGTTATAATTATATTTAACAGGTTATAGGTTCCTTTAATCCCCCTTTTGATCTCACCTCAAGAGATCAATTCACACAAAGCATTCGAAACATAACCACTGTCATTCTTTTCTACTGCGTCTGTCCCCCAACATTATATAAATCCATCAGAAGCTGGGATTTAGAGTACCTTAAACCTTTGGGGACTGCCCACCAGAACAACCTCTTATGACAGTGGAGGGAGACCAAAGTATGTTAAAACTGCGTCCTTGTCTGCTGAGCCATCATACTGTCCTCTCCTTCCGATGCATAAGCCAACAAGGGCATTTGGTACGGAGGGACAGCTTTTCCTTCAATGGTGGAACTGATGAATCTAACACACAATGAGCGGATACAAGGCACACAACAACAACCACATGTTACTAAAATGGCAATAAAAGTAGCTATAGAAATCAAAAAAGACATTATTAAACCTTTCCATTGACCAAACATGTTTGTAAACCATTCCTCCAAGGGGTTGTGTATCCCTGATTGTTCATGCATAGTTATGGATAGTGTGCGAAGGCCTTCTAAAGCCTTTGTGACGGAACCGTCCGGAGCCGTATTGTTTGGAATGAAGTACAACACATATCACCAAACATTGAACACACACCTCCTTTCTCAGCTAACAGCATGTCAAGGGCCATTCTATTCTGAACTGCCATAAGGGAAGTCGGCCCCAGCTGTTCAGCGAGTCCTTCTACAGCGTCCCTAGTGAGATTAGCTAAACGGAGCACATTGTAATGTACATAGTTGATCCTGTCTACATTCTTGTTAGGGGTGATGGGGAAGATAGCTGCAAGGAAGGGAATATTCTCAAAACCTGCGGCAACTTGATCAGCGAGTTTATACTCATTGGGAACACCCCGTGGCACCCCTATGGAGTCCATGTAAGTGGGAGAGTTGGCAGATAAATCAAAGGGGCCTGGGGCGTAGCGCTTGGACAACACGTGTCCCCTACGTCGAGTGATTAGGTTGATGTTGAGGGAGGCTTTAGGGTCCGTGTGCACCAGTTTTCGCCTCGTAACATTAGGGGTGCATGGAGGCGCACCATAGCACACAACCCCACAGATAGTTCGGGGATACGGGTGAACAGGCGGTGGCCCCCACAATAATAGTAGAGACCAGCCCTGGCCCAATGTCCTATACTAGTACCAGACACGGTGTGGTTACACCAATCCGCAGAGATATTTCCTAGGTCAAACGCGGAGATTTTTGGACCATGGCGAAACATGTGTACCCACCGGCGCCTCTGTTAGGCGTGAATAGGCCTGTCCTAGTACCATTGTCAATTGGAGGGAAAACCTTGGCCAGGGTGGTGCAGTTAGGAGGACTAGCCATCTTGGTCAGTTGTAACATACAGTTGTAACCCCAGGTATCTGTGGAAAACAGGGGCGCAGGGTCAGTGACTAATTGCGGGCGGGCTGTAGCACAGGCTAGGCAATCCCCTGCCATTTGTTCTTGGGCTGTTCGGACAACCCATTTTAGCCATAAATTGTCATCTATGTATCCTGTGGCCATTTGGATGATGTCTAGGGTTGAAGTTGGCTATAATCCCCCGTACATTTATCCGTACATGTGACTTTAGACAAGTATTTAACATTAGATGCTCCATGAAGACGGTTTCGCTCTCTCTTTGGTATAACTTTAATTTCGAAGAGGCCTTGTGGCGAACCCTTTCCTGCATGTACCGAGGACATAAAGTCCAGCATCGGAGAGCACGACCTTCTTTAGTGTTATGAGCACATTACAAAACCTGGCGGAGCACGGGACGTCTGGGTTTCTCCTGACCACGTTCATTCTATATTTGAGGGATCTAACAATTGCCGCCGATCGGTAAGATGGCGTGTATCCCCAGTCATCAGGACCCGAATTTGCTAGGACACCGGACCAGGACTCGCAGGCACAACCGTAGGTGTAAGTGACGGACAGATAGGGGTCGCCTTTGGCAAATGCACTGCCTCTGTAAGTGTAAGGATCGCCTTTGACCCTATCTGTGACGCTTCTGTTACATACCGCAGGGGCTAAGCAGACGTATTTGGCTAGGTAGGAATATGTCCTGTCGAGGTTTCTGCAGGGGGCAATTTTGCACAGGTCGATTTGTATTTCCATCGCTACCTGCTTGGAAAGTGAAGGTTTGTTTAGGAGCATTTTGGTAACTGTTCTTATATTTGGCCCGTTTGACCCTAGTTACGGACTCCTCTGGCGGGGGAATGGAGTCTGGGTGGTCAATGGAATCAGTCAAAACAAAAAACAGTAACGGTGATGATCGAGACCAGGGATATCCCTACAACCATCTCCAACTCCCATACATGGTTAGGTTGTTATTTTCAATGTAACACAACACAAGGGTTATTTCTGTTATTAATAATAGGAGATTTACTAGGACGCAAGGAATTAACACCCAATCAAATAATAAGGCTATTCGCTAATAGGCCATATAACTAAGGATGGTGTTCAAGATACAAACAGTGTCCCAAGTAAACCACGATTCCCACAAGCAGAGTACACCAACAAACAATAAGGAAGTGTAATCCGCAGTCTGTCATTATTGAGTACCTTTAATCAGTGGTCCGTGTTATTGTAATTAGGTTCCTCTGAACACAATGCTAAAATCTCCTAAGGAGATTCTTTAAAACAAGGGTGTAAAATAGTACCCTGTAATGGTAAATACTGTGCTCCCAGAACCTGTTAAATATAAGGTTCAGTAAAACCTGTTAAATAGAAGGTCTGGTGAGTGGGGAGACTTTCACTGCCCTTTAACTATAGGGCTAAACTCTCGTTATATATAACCTACTACTCTTATTAGAAAGAGGCCCTATAGGTGGGCATAAAAATGCTGCTACTTATTGGAAAGTGCCCCTAAAGGTGGGAGTAAAAAAGTCGGGTCCTATATGGAGTCGTGTGTTTTCAGGGGGCGGGGTCCCGTAGACTCGTGTCCGCCTCCTCGCCGGCCGTAATCTCCTTTCCAAGATCGCCTGTTGTTACCTCTGTGTCTTTGTCCTTGTCATCTGTTGTGTGGGTCGTTGCTTCTGCTGGGCTGTCGTCGTCAGATGTGTCGTTCTCTCGTCCTGCTGCAGCGATGTCAGTTCTGATGTCGTCTAACGTCCTTGCTGGAGGTTTTCCAACGGCGCACTGGCTCCAATGATACCACGTTTCCCCCTTTCCTTCGAGGCGAACTGCATGTGATGTCCTCTGAGTCACTCTGTGCGGGCCGGTGAACCTTGGGTTGAGCCACTTCGGACGGATGACCTTCAGCCAGATGAATTCTGCGGTGTTAGCCTCGTGCTTCTCCGGTCCCCCTTTGGCGTCAGCAACCTGGGTGGAGAAATCTGATACCAAGCCCTTAAGTTGCTGGTAGTATGGTTTGCTATCCATCTCTTCTACTTCTTTTCCTACTGCTAATGCTCCAGGTCCAGGAAACTGGTGACCATGTGTTAGCTCAAAAGGAGAGAAGCCTGTGCCTTTGTTTACAGAACTGCGAAGGGACAATAGGGCCAAAGGTAGTGCGTCTAACCAGTTCATGCCTGTGGCCTCACAGGCCTTACTGAGCTTCTGTTTGATACTCTGATTCATTCTTTCTACCTTTCCCTGCGACTGTGGATGATACACTGACCCAAAGTTGTGTCTGAGTCCAAGGGACTTCTCAACTGTCTGCAAATGATGATTCTTGAAATGGCTGCCATTATCTGACCTCACCCTTCTGGGGAACCCATGTAGGGGGATGTAATGAGTGATAAGAAACTTGATCACTGAGTCTGCATCTTCCCTGCGACATGGTATGGCCTCTGGCCATCCTGTATATGCATCTACCACCACTAGGAGATACCTGAACCCTCTAACCTTATCAATCATATCTGTGTAGTCAATGATGATTTGTTCTCCGGCCATTTTAGGTAAAGGAAACTTTCCCTGGTGAGGCTTCACTGTTGCTCTGATGTTGTGGGTGAGGCAGATTACACATTCTTCCAAATGGTTCGCTATCATGTCAGGTAAGTATGGGTGCCACCAATGCGTGAGATGTCTGTCCATTTGAGTTTTACCACAATGAGTGGGGCCATGCGCTTCTTTTAGCATGGATCTTATCCACTCTGGGGGTAGAACTGGTCTACCGTCTGGAGTACCAAATTCCTTCTTTGTTCGTAGTAGCCCCCCTTTCCAACCATAGTGTTTTCTCTTGTGGGGAACCTGCCTCCTGTGCTACCTTGAGAGTGTCATCAGTGACTGCTGGGAGTAACTCTGGTGCTTTGGTAACCAACATCTGGAAATGTGGTAAGTACCCTGCTTTGTCTTTGGCTGCTCTGTCTGCTGCATTGTTTCCCCAAGCTAAGAAGTTATCAGCTTTGTTATGGCCTTTACATTTTAGCAATGCTAATTTGCTTGGTAACATTACTGCTTCCGCTAGCTTTTTGATGTCCTTTTCATGTTTAATGGGAACATTGGTTGAAGTTACAAATCCTGCTCTCATCCACTGGCGCATTTCAACATGAATTATTCCATGGACATAAGCTGAGTCTGTGTAGATGTTAACTTCCTTTCCATCTGATAGTTCTAACGCTGCAGTGACTCCTCTTAGTTCTGCCAACTGTGCTGAGACTTTCCCTGTTACCCTTTCAGCTGCTCTTTCTTCAAACTCTCTTATGCCTGTCTGACTTACCACTGCATAGGCTGCCTGGAGCCCATGATGGGGTGCCTAAAGCAGCAACCATCTGTGAATAAGTTTTCTGCGTCTGGGATTGGTTCCTCCCTGAGATCCACTCTCAACTTCACATCCTGTATGACCTTGTCCTCACATCGGTGTGGTTCTCCACTGCCCATGTTGTCTGCGCTATTCACGCCCTCATGTGAATAGGTTATGTGTGCTTCTGTCAAAGTTTTCTCAAGTCTTGTCTGTCTGGTGGATGACATGGTGAATGCGCTGGAGTTAACAAATGAGACAATGCTGTGTGTTGTCAAAACTGTCAATGGGTGCTGCATCACGATGTGTGAAATTTTGTTTAAAATCCGAGCTGTTCCTGCTGCATGTCGTGTGCATGGAGGTTCTCTGTTTTCCACTCTATCCAGTGTTATGCTAATGTACATCAGTATTGACCTACATCCCCCCTTTTTCTGAAATAGGATTCCGTTTACGGTATTCTCATTCTCAGAAATGTCAAGGAAGAAAGGCAACATGTATGATGCAGAAGCCAGTGCTGTTACCTGGGACATGGATTGTTTCAGAGAGATGAATCCTGATTCTGCTGTCTGAGTCCAGTCAAGTGTTGCTGTCAAGTTTCTGATACCTTTGTCGTTAATCAGAGCTCTGAGCTCTGCAGTCCTTGGGTTGTACTCAGGTATGTAATGTCGGCTGTAGCCTGTCAGGCCCAGAAAAGATAACATGTCTTTTACAGTTTTAGGTTTCGGGTGGTTCAAAATGAGCTCCTGGTGTGATGCTGACATGCCTGTACCTGCCGGAGAGATGAGCCTGCCCAAAAATGCAACCTCCTTGCGGGTACACTGCAGTTTCTTTTTGGATACCTTGAACCCTGTTGTGTGCAGGCGCACCAGTAAATTACGGGTGGCTTCCAGACAAGAGGCTGCTGAAGGGGCTGCAATAAGCAAGTCATCCACATATTGTATCAAAACCACTCCCTCTGGTAATGAAACCCCGTCCAACTGTTCCCTCAAAACTTTGTTGAAAATTCCTGGGGATAAACTGAATCCCTGAGGAAGTCTGGTGTACTGCAATCTTTCTTTGTCAATGGTAAATGAGAAAATCGGTCTCATTTCTTCTGCCAATGGAATGCAGAAGAAAGCATTTGCAAGATCAATACATGTAACCACGTGTGCTCTGGAGTAATGTTGCAAATGGCTGTGTAGGGATTTGGAACTGGTATCAAAGGAGTAGTAGTGATAGCGTTGATAGCTCTAAGATCATGTGCCATTCTGTAGTCCCCATTGGGCTTGTGTACTGGTAAAATAGGTGTGTTCCAATCACTGTGGGAGGGTTCCAAAACGCCTGCCTTCTTAAGACCTTCCACTGCCTGGGTCACCCCTTCTCGAGCCAACGATTTTAACGGGTACTGAGAGAGATGAACCGGAAGTTCCGTATCAACAGTGAAGGTAATTGGAGCAGCTTTTGAACAAAAACCCACGTCATGAGAGTCGCTTGACCACAAGTCAGGAGGGAGGTCACGTATCATGTCTGCTGTAAATGGATGATCTGTTTTCTCCCTACCATGATGTCTGTCTACCTCGTGCCTTTCCATAAAGATGCATTCCTGTGTCTGAATCTTAAGTGCATAGGCGCTGTGTGAAGGAGAGAAGGTAAGTGATGCTACTGTGTGGGCTCCCAGTCCTCGACCTCTAACAGTGCTTTGACCATGGGACCCAGTTCTTTGCTTCGTAACCTTTCCTAATGGCTAGGGAAATGTGTGGGGTGGCTTCAGAAGACATACGGTACCAATATTGTTGTTCGTCAGTTAGATCAATTGCTGCGGCTACCCCTGCTTGGCCAATATATAACTTACTGCATCTACCTCCCACTTAGCCATTGCTACCTCTGCATCAAAGGCATAGGCGTAGGTTTGGTCATCCTGTCTATCATAGTACAGAGTAAGATGGGGAGGGTCAGGAGGAGGCCGTAAGGGCGGAGGAGATTGATCCAGGGCTTCCACTGTTGAAAGATAGAAAAGTCCGTGGTTCTCCTGCGGCCGGTCTAGCAGGCCCCAGTATATAGTTGCATACTGGGTAGCCTCTGCGGCTGTAGACTGGGATATCATCATCTGGGAGCCTGTTCTGATTGTGGACAATGAACAGTTCAACTTAGTACCATCGGGAAATGAAATGATGAGACCATCAGGGGAACAGAGGATAGAGGCATTGGCTTTGATCAAAACGTCTCTGCCCATGAGGTTGGCCGGACTTTGGGGTGCAAGGATGTACTGATGGAAAAAACCTGGCCTGCTATCTTAGTGGTCAGAGGTGTTGAGAGCGGTACCTGTTCTATATGTCCCGAAAACCCCATGACTGCGACAGTATCATCTGAACTGGATTTGTCGAATTCAGGAGTGTTGATAGTAGAATATCGAGCCCCAGAATCGACCAAAAACGGCAGTGAAATCTGCTTAAAGAGCAACTTGCAGGTTAGAGACACCAGTGAATAAATGTGTAGGAAAATGATGAATACACTAGATTTTCAAAAAAATATACAGAAATATACACTACAGTGACATCTGGCGTCGTTTTAGTAAGACATTTTCACTCTCGCATAAAAAAGCCTCCGCACGTGACCTCCCGCGTGTGACGTAACATGGGGGAGAGCGGCCGGTCTAACGTATGAATAAACATGGTTCACAATGCTAGTTTTGACACAGAAGAGGTTGAAAATATATATTCGAATGCATATGATTATAATTATGAGCCTGCTATGCGTCCAAGAGACCAGGAGCAGCCAAGGATTAGAAAAAAACGGCCATCAGAGAGAAATGGAGCTTTGGTGTGTGGAGAACCAGTGGAGAACAGGGCAGCTGTCTTGGTGAACGCTACATTTAATGTTAGCTAACGTCAGTCACATCACAACATTGTAAAGTTAGCAATCATATATCAGGCTATAACTAAAGTAGTATTGATAATATAGTAACGTTACTGGCAGGACTGTTGATACTGATCCATAACAGAAACTAATGCGCAAGTATCAGCCGTATCTCACGTTACCTAATGCAACTCCACACTACTCTTACGGTGCTGTGTACCGGAGGGGAGACGCGAGATACGGCTGATACTTGACGATCTGGCGGAGAAAGTTTGTGGAGCCTCCGTTGATATGCCGTTGTAAATGGCTTGATGGAAAGCAGGTGTGTAGTCGGGAGGGTGCACAGCTGATTGCAGCAGGTGAGTGGAGGTTGAGCCAGGAGCCAGGAGTGACAGCCACCACGCCAACACAAACAACACAGACAGGGGGAAACGATAGATAGATAGATAGATAGATAGATAGATAGATATATAGATAGATAGATAGATAGATAGATAGATAGATAGATAGATAGATAGATAGATAGATAGATAGATATATATATAGATAGATAGATAGATAGATAGATAGATAGATAGATAGATAGATATAGATAGATAGATAGATAGATAGATATATAGATAGATAGATAGATAGATAGATAGATAGATAGATAGATAGATAGATAGATATAGATAGATAGATAGATAGATAGATAGATAGATAGATAGATAGATAGATAGATAGATAGATAGATAGATAGATAGATAGATAGATAGATAGATAGATAGATAGATAGATAGATAGATAGATAGATAGATAGATAGATAGATAGATAGATAGATAGATAGATAGATAGATAGATAGATAGATAGATAGATAGATAGATAGATAGATAGATAGATAGATAGATAGATAGATAGATAGATAGATAGATAG
>JAAKFY010000018.1:6269488-6311988 GCA_011823955.1 Dissostichus mawsoni | reverse complement strand
GCCTAGTCCCATTTTTTCTCTCATGTATGTCCTTTCTTTCACGCTCAATCTCACCCTGTTCTCTCTCTCTGAGTGCTATTTCTTCCCACCACACTCGCTCTTTGTAAGCATCCTTTCGTTCATTTTCTTCCTTATCATTTATGTCTACAATTGCTATCAATTCAGCTACCGTATGTTCCTCATTGGTATCTGTCTTTGGAGTCAACAATGTCCTCAGTTTAATCACCCGTTCTTCGCGAAGTTTGGCCTTGGCAACTGGTGGGGTGTTGCTCTCTTTAGCTGCTAGCTGATGAGGAGTAGTTATAGTGGTATACACCGTTTTTATTTCTGATTCTGTAGCTTTTCCACTGTCTGACGGTTGTGCGTTAACTGAGCTACAGCTATCAGGAAGAGGTTCCACCAATACTTAACTCGATAGCATGTCTGCATGTAAGGGAGGAAACTTATACAAAATGTACACCACCCCAAATTGATCATGTTGTTGATAGTGCTACAGATGCCCTGCGAATAAAATTAGACTCTGTTGCTCCTTTGAAAAAGAAGAAAATAAAACAACATAGACTAGCTCCATGGCATAATGCCGAAACTCGCAAAATAAAGCAAAAGTCGAGACAACTTGAAAGGATATGGCGTTCCACTAAACTCGAAGAATCTCGTTTAATTTGGCATATTACTCTCAATGAATATAAGAAAGCACTACGTAAAGCGAGAGCAGCTTACTACTCTTCATTAATAGATGAGAATAAGAATAATGCAAGATTTCTTTCAGCACTGTAGCCAGGCTGACAGAGAGCCACAGCTCTACTGAGCCTTCTATTCCCATAGCACTCAGTAGCAATGATTTTATGTGCTTTTTTAACGATAAAATTGTTACTCTTAGAAACAAAATTAATGACCTCTTGCCTTCGACCAGTATAGTGTTATCAACAGCTCCCGGAAACGTAAGCTCTAATATTACACTAGATAGTAAATTAGAATGCTTTTCAGCCATAAACCTTGAACAATTGAATTCAATGATTCTTTCTTCAAAACCATCAACGTGTATCTTAGACCCGATTCCAACTAAGCTGTTAAAGGAAGTTTTTCCATTAATTAGCACTTCTTTATTAAATATTATGAATATGTCATATGTGATTACTTAAAAAACAATGATTTATTTGAAGATTTTCAGTCTGGCTTTAGAACACATCATAGCACAGAGACAGCTCTGGTTAAAGTCACAAATGACCTTCTAATAGCCTCAGACAAAGGACTTGTCTCTATTCTTGTCTTACTCGATCTCAGTGCTGCATTTGATACTATCGACCATGATATCCTATTGCAAAGACTAGAGCACTTAGTTGGCATAAAGGGAACTGCTTTAGGCTGGTTTAGGTCCTATCTATCTGAACGCTCTCAGTTTGTATGTGTCAACGATAAATCTTCCATGCAAACCAAAGTTAGCCATGGAGTGCCACAGGGCTCAGTGCTTGGACCTATTTTGTTCACATTATATATGCTTCCGTTAGGCAATATTATAAGGAATCATTCTGTACAGTTTCATTGTTATGCGGATGATACTCAACTATATTTATCAATCAAGCCTGATGAAATTAATCATCTAAATAAAATTCAAGACTGCCTTAAGGACTTAAAAACGTGGATGACTTTAAACTTTTTGATGTTAAACACGGCCAAAACTGAAGTTATTGTACTCGGCCCAAAGAATCTACGAAACAAATTATCTAAAGATATACTAACTATGGATGGCATTAATTTGGCCTCCAGTGAGACTGTAAGGAATCTTGGTGTTATATTTGATCAGGATTTATCCTTTAACGCCCACATAAAATCTATTTCAAGGACCGCCTACTTCCATCTACGTAACATTGCAAAAATCAGGCATATCTTGCCTCAAAACGATGCAGAGAAACTAGTCCATGCATTTGTTACTTCAAGGCTAGATTATTGTAACTCTCTATTATCAGGGTGTACCAAGAAGTCAGTTAAGTCGCTTCAGCTGATTCAAAATGCTGCAGCACGTGTACTAACCAGAGTTAGGAAAAGGGACCACATTACTCCTGTTCTGGCTGCCTTACACTGGCTCCCTATAGAACATAGGATAGAATTTAAAATTCTTCTTCTCGCCTACAAAGCCCTTAATGGGCAGGCGCCATCTTACCTTAAAGAACTCATTATACCCTACTGTCCTACTAGGGCATTGCGTTCCAAGAATGCAGGGTTGTTGGTTGTTCCTAGAGTCTCTAAAAGTACAATGGGAGCCAGAGCCTTTTCTTATCAAGCTCCACATTTGTGGAATCAGCTTCCAGTTTGTGTTCGGGCGGCAGACACCCTATCCGTTTTTAAGAGTGCGCTTAAGACCTTCCTTTTTGATAAAGCTTATAGTTGATAAAAGAATCTAATAGGAGTGCATTGACGTAGACACGTTTTGCCTCTTCACCTATACATCTCAGTTCTTAATCTTTTTCCTTACTGATGGTATGTCATTTGGTTGTGTGTGTAGACGGTGGAAGCAGCGAGAGGCATATACGTGCCTTGATCCCTGCCGAGTCGACACACAACTGTTGATTGGTGTCAGTGCCAGAAACACCTTTTAGGAGCAATGCGCTCATGGTATAGATGTAATTTGGTTGTGTGTGTAGACGGTGGAAGCAGGGAGAGGTATATACGTGCCTTGATCCCTGCCGAGTCGACACACAACTGTTGATTGGTGTCAGTGCCAAAAAACTTTTTAGGAGCAATGCGCTCATGGTATAGATGTGGCGCATACATCTTAGGGGCTGATTAGATTCAGCCCCTAGTTTAGCTGCTATAGGCTTAGTTTGTCGGGGGACACTTTACTTTACTTCTTCCTTCTCTCTGTCTGTACCTGTGTACTCTCATGTTCCGAATAACCCAGCTTCCCCAAATTTCTTTTTGGTGTCTATCTACGCCGGGACCCTGAGTCGTGGCTGATCCTGTTGCTGTGGTCCTGAGTCCTGGATCGCGAGCCCTGGATCTTGAGTCGTGGCTGTGCCTGTTGCTGTGGTCCTGGATCATAAGTCCTGGATGGATATCCTCGTGGATTCATCTTCTTATTATAGACACATGCATTTCCAAACATTTGGACTACCTATGTTGTAAATGTATTATCTTCTCAATTTACACACGGCATCTATTGCACGTCTGTCCGTCCTGGGAGAGGGATCCCTCCTCTGTTGCTCTCCCTGAGGTTTCTCCCATTTTTTTCCCCCTTAAACTGTGGGGTTTTTCCTTTTTCTGGAAGTTTTTCCTTGTACGATGTGAGGGTCTAAGGACAGAGGGTGTCGTATTGTCTACTGATATTCTGTACAAACTGTGAAGTCCACTGAGACAAATGTAACATTTGTGATATTGGGCTATATAAATAAACATTGATTGATTGATTGATTGATCCCTTCTCCTGGGAGTAGAGGTGAGTCTGTTGGGAATCAGAGAGACATTTCCTGTCATTCTGAAATTCCCTCCCCTTCTGACCTCTTTTTCTAGTTTCTGATTCAGAAGATGCGTCCTGTAGCCAGCATCTGAAGGTTTGTCATGGGAGGGGAACTGGGTGAGGGGGGGTTAGAGGGGAGGGAAGCGTATAGGGAGGGGGTCGGGTCTTAAAGGGGTTGTATAAATCTGGATAGAGGACGGGACCGCCCTCTGGGATGTCTGGGAGGGGCCCACCATATGGCTTCTCCTTCCTGACTGGCTCTATCACTTCTGTGGGAGGGGCTGCTATGGCGGGCAGATTTTTGGCGGAGTTTTGCTCAGAGGGCAGGCTACTGCCACTCCATTCATACTAAGGCTGCGTTATGACCTATTCTCCTTAGCTTGTCAACTAGCTCCCTTTCTTTGTTAAGTTTAGAAGCCCTGCTAAAACCTGCCTTCTGCTTGTTGAGAGTTTCTAATTTCTGAACCAACTGTCGCTCGTATGTATTGAGTGCTGCTGTGGCTAGGAGACTTATTGCCTCGTCACCCTCTACTCTATTCTCTGCGATCATCTGATCGTGTAAGAAACGGAGATCCCTGCTCGCCTTTTTATGATCTCCGGGTTTAAGTCCGCTAAGTATCAATCTCTCTGCTTGTCCCCACTGTTCCCTTAAACTACCCGGAACAGGGACTCCTAATTCTCTCTCTTCACGTTCACATTCTCCTTCCATTTTGACTTCGTTCGTATCTGCTTCTCCTAAAGGTTTTAGTTTTTTATAAAAAATACCAGGTACTTCTGTGTACTATAATTTACTAATTATTGTAGTTTTATTCCCACCGGTATACAGTCTGAGAGTTTTCGGTGCGAGGTGTATTTCAACCAGTTACGGAGACTCTCAAGAGCGCTTCTCCTAAAGGTTTTAGTTTCTTATAAAAAATACCAGATACTTCTGTACTATAATTTACTAATTATTGTAGTTTTATTCCCACCGGTATACAGTCTGAGATTTTCGGTGCGAGGTGTATTTCAACCAGTTACGGAGACTCTCAAGAGCGCTTCTCCTAAAGGTTTTAGTTCTTATAAAAAATACCAGATACTTCTGTGTACTATAATTACTAATTATTGTAGTTTTATTCCCACCGGTATACAGTCTGATAATTTCGGTGCGAGGTGTATTTAACCAGTTACGGAGACTCTCAAGAGCGCTTCTCCTAAAGGTTTTAGTTTCTTATAAAAAATACCAGATATTTCTGCATACTATAATTACTAATTATTGTAGTTTTATTCCCACCGGTATACAGTCTGATAAGTTTCGGTGCGAGGTGTATTTAAACCAGTTACGGAGACTCTCAAGAGCGCTTCTCCTAAAGGTTTTAATTTCTTATAAAAAATACCAGATATTTCTGCATACTATAATTAACTAATTATTGTAGTTTTATTCCCACCGGTATACAGTCTGATAATTTCGGTGCGAGGTGTATTTAAACCAGTTACGGAGACTCTCAAGAGCGCTTCTCCTAAAGGTTTTAGTTTCTTATAAAAAATACCAGATATTCTGTACTATAATTACTAATTATTGTAGTTTTATTCCCACCGGTATACAGTCTGATAATTTTCGGTGCGAGGTGTATTTAAACCAGTTACGGAGACTCTCAAGAGCGCTTCTGCGCCTCTTACGAGGATGCGGCCCAGGCATGGAGTCGAAACCCAGTCTACAATAACTTTAATCGTCACGTATATGCTATCAGATACAAATAAGATTCTACAATACTCTCAGGGACGGTCCTTTCAAATTGATGTTGAAAATATTATAATATACAACCACAGTTAATCACACTCAAAATAAATATATCTAACGTAACCCCAGATCCGTCTAAGGATTGCCTGTGTACGTTAGTCGATGCGCGCCCCCCCAGAATTCGTCTAAGAATTACTGTGTGTGTCACCTTATTTCTCAGAGTATTTCAGCTGGACTTCCTTTACCAAATTTATAACCACTGAAATCTCGGACGACGATTGCAGCTGGGATTCCTTTACCAATTTAAAACCACTGAAATCTCGTTACACAATTAATCACACTCAAAATAAATATATCTAACGTAACCCCAGATCCGTCTAAGGATTGCCTGTGTACGTTAGTCGATGCGCCCCCACCAGAATTCGTCTAAGAATTACTGTGTGTGTCACCTTATTTCTCAGAGTATTTCAGCTGGACTTCCTTTACCAAATTTATAACCACTGAAATCTCGGACGACGATTGCAGCTGGGATTCCTTTACCAATTTAAAACCACTGAAATCTCGTTACACAATTAATCACACTCAAAATAAATATATCTAACGTAACCCCAGATCCGTCTAAGGATTGCCTGTGTACGTTAGTCGCGCGCCCCAGCCCCAGAATTCGTCTAAGAATTACTGTGTGTGTCACCTTATTTCTCAGAGTATTTCAGCTGGACTTCCTTTACCAAATTTAAACCACTGAAATCTCGGACGATGATTGCAGCTGGGATTCCTTTACCAATTTAAACCACTGAATCTCGTTACACAATTAATCATATTCCCCGTACAGTCTAGTTGACTTTTATAGTGCGATGTATATTTCAACAGATGGAGAGACTTCCAAAAGCGCTTCGACACCCTCTTACGAGGATGTGGCTTTTGGCAAGGAGTCGAAACCCAGTCTACAGAATCTCTTTATCGTCACGTTTAGTCTTCTAGATTAACCCCACAGCAAGAGTTTGCGAGATCCGGTCATTTCAAATTGATTTTGAAAGTTGCGTTTCTCCTCTTGAAATACCCCACATATAACACAACTGCAGCTCCTCTTTGAGACTGGAAAGTGTTATTCTGTAGTACTGTTCTTCTACCGTAAGACTAAAACACTGAAAAATGCCGCTGACAACTCTAAAATGTTGTAGTATAGCCAATCAAGATTTTGATAATAACAGGTATCTGCTCACCTTTCAGTTGTGGGGCGCCCTGGTTTAGTTGTCAGAGGTATTCGAGGTGTCTTCCCTGGACCGTTCGTCCGCTGGCTGCCGGTGTTCCTTCTATGAGACCCTACTCATCACGTCGGTCGGTCACCAAATTGTTGGATTTTGGAGCACCACCCCTCTGAGTGGTTGAAGGTTCAAGCCCGCTCCGCGCCGTTCGTTTGATGAGTGGTCTGCTATGAAAGGAAGGGCTCAGACACAGAGATATGAGATTAACAATAAGCTGATTTAATGGTAAAAACAACAGTACAATATAACGAAGTACTTCGGGCCTTGGTTCTTCCACCGTGCGATGTACGTATCAGACAGTCAGACAGAACAGAGGCCCCGAGGGTACCGAATTCACAACATTTATGCACACAAATGCAGAGGAGTTCTGTGGGAGGAGTTGTGTCGGTTGCTCCTCCCTAGGTGTTCATCCATTGGTGGACTCACTCCTGGGCGAATCAGAGTGAGTCAGCCATAGCCGTGGGAAGTTTGGATCTCCTGCGCCGCCGATCAGTCCCAGGCCATCTTTTATGGCAGCCATAAAATAAACAATTCTGGGTTGAACGGGGGTGAGGTACCAATCCTTATCTTCGTTTATCTCAGCACCTGGCCGTACCACTCCGTATCCCAATCTTTCTCTCATACAATCTCTGCACTCAATGGTGTCAGTTTTATTACCTTTCTCCTGCAACCCCCCCCCCCCCTCCTATCCGGCCCATTAAAAACCCGGGGGGCGACTGAATCCACTACATTCCTAAGTCAACGCACACACAATTGAGCACAGCAAACAAAATAATACCATCAGGAGACCTTTTTGCCCTAGTTTCATAAGCATACATTTTACACAGACTATTGGCGCCTAAGGTATGTTTGGGCCAAGGTTATAATTATATTTAACAGGTTATACAGGTTCCTTTAATGGGTAAATACAATAAGGTACTTACCAAGACAAAGACAGAGGAGGAAGAGTTAAGAGTCCAGATCCTCCGCACACAGCTAGAATTAGCCCGTAAGGCAGTACAGACCGAGAAGAAAAGTGCCAAACAGCTTGTTGTCCGCTCAGATAGTGATGTGCCGAAAGCTCCCGTGGCTCCGGCCCAACAGCCACACAGCTACGCAGACACAGAGGGGTGGCGGTATAGAGGTAGGGGTGGTGGGGGTTGGGGTGCTCCCAGAAGGGCGTTCCAAGGACCATCAGCCCAGAGGGTGTGCTTCACGTGTGGTGGAGGGAGTGCCCGCATGGCGCACCACCACCACAAAGAGGAAGGGGACAAGGGGGACAAAGAGGCGGACAAGGAACCAGAACAGACATGCAGTATTACCAGCAGAACCATGGGGTGGCGCCACAGGGTCAAGCTCAGAATGGACATATGGCTCCGAACGCAATGGCGGTCCCTGGTGGACAGTACGTGCAGTATGATCAGGAGCAGGGGTATTACCCACAATGAGGAGGCCCAGGGAACACAGATTGTACGGGCCTGGCGGATCCTTACATGAACATGACTGTTAAAGGAAGGGTCCACTCATTAGATAATTAATAAAAACTTCAGTATTTAGTGAAACATTATGTTTAAACCATACCCTGAAGAAATCAGCGATAATCCCCGGTAAATAATGATTTTATAGCTCTTTTTTTATCAAAACCTGTATATTCCGTCAGGCAGCTGCCATTTTGGCCATTTTCAGTAGTCACATGATCCAAAAAACTAGGTCGTGACGTCATCTATGCGTTCACTTTGTAAACACACGAACAGCTCGTTTGACGAAAACATGGTGGAGTATTTGAGTTCGGACTCGTCAGCCGAGGAAGAAGTTTTGAGCAATGTGGAGAGATTGGATGGGGGAATTCAGCCATATAGGTTCGAGCCAAGTGGCCAGAACCGTCAGGAATCCAGTGACGATGAGGATGAACAGCACGGTGATCTTGCTGGAGACGATCCCTTTACTCGTGCAATTGATTTCGGGGGCGAGTCGGGAGACCTGTACATGAATGGTGTACTTGCAGTCGGTGTGTAGCCATGGACAATCCTCTGATGAACATATGTTGTCATGAGCTTGAAGAGCTTGAAAATAAACTGGTCACAGACGACTTGGATTGCATATGTTTACACAGGGAATTCGGCACTGTGGTGTTAGAAGAAGCTGTATTGAGAACAGCACTGGTTGCCATGAAGGATGTGAAACGCACCTCTTTGGTTGAACCAATAAATGAAAGGTGGGTAATTTGACGGGTACAGCCCTTTCTTCTTAGCATTATATACTTTACAATTAAAATTAACATATGCACAATATTTTTAAATTGTAGTGCCGATTGTCAAGCATGTCAAAAATACAATGCCAAAAGAAAAGGCCTGATGATGATGATGATGATAAATCAATCGTGAATATTAAATAAGAAAAGCGTTCATTTCAGGCCAAACATCTTATTTGTTTAATTCATCATTAAAAAGTAATAATTTCATACATATTTCCTTAGATATACCGATATTTCACAGTGTAAATAATATACATATATTGCTACCACAGATTAATTATTATGGTGGCATGATGTTGACATTGACTATGAAATTAAATGTATTAACCAAAACACGAGGACGTGTATAGGCAACATAAATCACTAAAGAGATATATACAGCCAAAAAAATCTGAATAAATATATACATGAAGTGGACATTTTTCGCAATGAACAGGTGAAAACAATCAAAATGCCCTAGAAGCACTCAGCTAGCTGTGAGTATTTTGACAGAACTGAGACTGGCTGTTAAAAAGTCAAAATGAAACTTAGCTTATCTTGAAATATAATTTGTGATAGGAACACCTGTTCATTACGATAAAAATATATCCTATTTGCAACAAAATATTTATACGAAATAGTACTAAGCGTTACAGAGTGTAATTACAAATAGAACATTTAACATCAATATCTCTGTCGCTGAAGGCCTTAGTTATAAATGAGCTCGGGGAAGAGATCTCCTATTATTAATGGACATATCAACTAAAGACATTTTATTTGGTTAGGAAGTTCTGGATTAAAGATTGAATTCACTTTATCAAAAGTTTTATAATGACGTTTACATTCTAGGAGGAAATGATTTTCATCCTCAATCTCATGGCAATGTTTGCACAACCTGTCATTTACAGGAGTATTTGTGTATCGACCATATTCAATAAGAAGTTTATGGTTGTTAATTCTAAAGCGTGTCAAATGGATTCTGTCTACAATTGCATGGCAAGGACATGAAGACAATGACAGATAATTTTCAAAACCAAAACTTTACTAAGTATAGCCATGATAAAAGAAATCAAAAAGCATATCTACAGAATGCACTCTTTATAGAACAATGTAGGCTAGGAGTCCTAACATAATAATGGTACAATGTAGTTGAATAAATTCCATAGTAGTTAATCAATCAAATAAAGAAAGAAATCAGTCTTCCCACAAGTTTCTAGGAATCAGGTGCCACAGAAACTCACGTGTTGTGTTGTGCTCATGTGTTTTTATTTCAGAACGTTCAGATTGGCGGCATACAGGCAGTTCACTTGGTGGTGTCACAAGAGGCTTGGCAAAGGTGTGCGGAAAGTTATCCCCAGCTGTGTTGTCAAAGTAATACGAGAGAAATACCCAGATCCACAAGAAAACTACACTGGATTCAGAGAGGCTGATGAAACTGACAATGTTTATCCAGACTAACTTTCTACCAGATGATTCACATAGGCTTCAATTTCAAAGATTTTTTCCCTCCTGGAAATCTTGGTTACACCTCTGACTCACTGGACATTTAATTAAATATATATTAATATGAAAAACAAAATATGAAATCCATTATTTGCCTCACTCTCAGGGAAATACTGCTGAATAAGGCTGGCTTAAAAAAATTGTTCGTTTGCTGTAACCCTACCTACTCAACATTTTAGGCAAATAAAATATTTTGAGTAGACAAATAAAATAAATTCCCACAAAATATTCTATCCATTTTTCATGCAGATTTGATAATTTTCTAAAAAAAATTAAAAAATTGCCTACCTACATGTACCTTAACCTACCATTTAATTTTGTCACTGTAGGGTTACAGCGAACAAAGAATATTTTAAGGCCAGCCAAAGTTTTCTGTGGTTCCATTCATGAACCAGAGCCCACAAATTCATGATGTAAGCTTTCCATGACATGCATGATAAAGTTGCAATAATGTGTAATCACTTTGTGATACAGAAAAGTTCAATCACAATCTAGTCAACCCTTACATTTTTAAGACTGCCCTAAGCTATGTGTGAGAGTGGTGAACTGCTGAAAGATGTTATCCAAACATTAATGCTCAGAACTAGTCAATCTTTTCATACATGCCTTCTACCATAAAAGAATCAACCAGTTTTGATTCCTTTATGCTTCTACACAATGACATACCTTGTACTATTAGTAGTGTCATCACAATCTTCAGTTAATGGCAGCCCCCATAGAATTGGTAAAATTAAACAAAAAATCACTTAAATTGTTTTATCTAACAATTTTTTTGCGAAACTTTCAGAATATCTATTGTTAGGCATAATATATCTGCAGAATGATTTCTGTAATTTATACCAATGAGTGAAGGCTCCCTTAAGACCTAGTCTGATTTCAACATCAAAGTGGCACTGTACAATTGATTTTTCACCTAAAAATGTCACAAAATATTCAGAGCATGGGCATTTAGGTAGAGTTTTTTTTTTCTAAAACGGGTATTCTGGAGTGTTGCATTTACGACTTCACTCTTCTCAGGTTTCTCAATATCAAACATGTTTTGATTAACTTCTGGAAGCTGAACATGAGACTTCTCGAAGCCATGGGTACGCATGAGGACCACATCCCTCATCATATCTTCACGATAGCAGTGGTCTTTTGGAACTTTCACTGCTTTTGCAACCCACTTTTTCCTGTTTGTAAAGGACTTCGGCACTACAATATCATACCTAGGCTGATCAGATTTGGTTGTAGCCTGCCGTCGACCAACACCATAGTTGTGGTCAATAGCAGCTAGCTGTGTTCTACATGCCATGCCCTCATAAGAAAATGCTGCCTCTTCGGAACATACTTGTTGATCAAAGAATGATAGACTTCCAGATGACCAGTATGGCAATATAAAGCACAGTACTTCAAATCAGCTATGATTTGTTGGTTTTTCACCACTTTGGTGAGAGCATCATGAGCAGGAGACCCAACTGAAAGCCATGATTTTGACCTGTCTTCTTCACCAAGTGGGGGATGCTCGCAGGCATGAAATAATTTCTTGTCATTCCACACATGGATGTTGGCTGTGTGGTAAAGAATGGAGTCCCATTTCTCTTTGAGAATCTCCACATTGCCTTGGCAGGATTCTGCACACCACCAGAAGTGGTTACTTATTGACTGTAACCAGCCAAGGAGAGGGGCAAAAGCTTTTTTCTTCCCACAGGCTTTTATAATTTTCTTAATGATACTCTTGCAGAAATGCCAAAGATCAAACTGGTGAGTAATTTCAGGAAATTCCACCCTCAGTATCTTTCTAAAAGTTTTGTGCCTGTCTGTGGTAGGAATGTTGATGGAGATGTTCCATTTCTTCATGTTAGAAAGACACTGTTTGAGACCCATGGGTTCCATGGCATTGGAGTTCTTCACACTGGGATCTGCCTTATTAAGCACAACAAAATCAACAATAAGACCAGTATCTACATCCATAAGGGAATATGTCCCATACTTCGCAGAGTGACCAGGACTGTCACAACGACCATCACCAGATAAAACAATTTTGGGCTCCCTGCTCAAGCCATCAAGAACCCCAATCTGACATGATATCCACGTCTCATTAATAACAGGAAAGAGGTAGCGTTTCTGCAAGGCGTAGAACTGGATTTTTACAGAGGATGGGGAGTTTCAAATAATCTGAGATGTCTTGCATCCTAGCATATGTATTACCTGAAAACAAGATGGCTGCAGACAACAGCAGGTTACCAACACCCATTATATTCAAAGTAGGTCGTGATGACCAAGTGTAATTGCACCCAGCAGCACATTTTGTGCTTATAATAAGCCTGGACCCTGATAACATTCTCTGAAACTCCCTAACTTCTGCAGCACATCCTGTTCTCTGGCATTTTCTGAACAAGTTAACAATACAAGATTCGAAAACAATGAATTGTCTTTCATCTGCAGTGTTGTCAGGTACAGTGAAAGCTTGAATGGGTTCGAAATCGGTACTAGTAGGATGTTCATCAGATGGGTCACACTCGCTGTCCGATTCACTTTCAGTTTCTGTTTGTAGAACAAAGTCCAAATCCTCTGCGTCATCCTCCATCTCAAAACTGTCATCCAGGGTAAATATCTCCTCATCTATTTGACGTTCAGCCTCTGGTGTAACGACTGGAGGACTTATGTTGCCCGGGGTGGAGATCTGTAAGAATAGTGTGAAATTAGCAAAATTGGAGGACAGATTTTTTTTGTGATACCTAATCAAATCCAATTGAATTCAAGAAACTCTTGATTGACTTTTGTTGATTATTTCATCGTAACTGACATCAACTGGTTGTGCATTGTGCTGCTTGATACACAAAGCATGTAGACCACAAGGGGTTAATCCAAATGTCCCACTCTCATGTCCACTATCACTCGTCACATGTCACTCCATGCATTTTATGTACCAGAAATTCACATGGCAGTACATACAGTACTGTGCAAAATTATTAGAACACTTGGAAAATTCATTCATAGATTATTGTTAAAGGGGACCTATCATGCAAAATGCACTTTGTGATGTCTTTTATACATACATATGTGTCCCCGGTGTTCCAGGGAACTCACAAAGTGTCAGAAAACACAACCCTCTCTCTTTTCCTCCATACCCAAATCTCTAAAAAGGGGCTGCAACGGATTTGATACAGGTGGATTTTTTATTTGCACCTTTTTGACGTAATGTAGGTGCACTCTGCCTGATTGGTCAACTCTCCACCAATCAGGGGAATGAGAGGTTGGGCCACGGCCACGGCCATTGCCCAACCTGTAATTCGCATATAGGCTGTCGGCAGGCTACATTTCCCCAGTCACATCTGTGGTTTTGCCTGCTCTTGATAACAACTGAGGTGTTTAACCATCTGGAGTTATACTTTTTATGACCCTAAGTTATTGAACTTTCCAACGGTAACAGTTGTTGCACGATGTTGGAAGAAAAGGTTAATAGGTAAACTATTAATAAATGCAATGAGGCCATTGTATATATGCTGAAAAGATGAATGTCTCCCTATATAAATATATATATATATGTACCGCTGTTTTTGCGTTACAAACTCTGTTACAAACTGTACACATAACATTCTTGCTAATTAGCCAAAACGGAATAAGTAGCAAGCATCGTAACAAAGAGTTAGCGTAAAATAAATAGGGACAACAGCTTGTCAACTAACCATTCAGAAACGTCCTGCTGCAACCGAGATGTTTGCACCTCCACCAAAACCTCCGCTTCTTCAGGGTCAGATTCTGGATCAAATTGGTAATATGCTTCAACACATGCATTGCTCTGAGAAAACATGTTGACTCTCCACTCGTAATCACAGCAAGCATGATAACATGACGCTCGTGCCGGGGCCGTGTCACGCCCCCCTCTTCCGCATGGGGGCGTGGTCAGCTGAATCAGACCTTGCAAAGACAGAGCTGGAGTGAGGCAAAATGAGGCATGGCTAAAATGCATGATCTGTTTCGTATTTTGAAAATCAAAACGTATTAATATACCTTATATATATATATACCTTATATATTATTTAAATATAGCATGATAGGTCCTTTAAAGTAATTTTTCGTGAAAAACCTAAAAGATTTTAAAAATCACATTTTAATGATATTTTGAAATTGTGATATTTAAATTTTGTCGCTTAAATTTTCATTTGGATATTTAGAAGTTGTAGGTAATACAATGTAATATACTCAAGCTGCAGCCCCAAATTATGAATACTTTATGAATGTTTCAAGTGTTCTAATAATTTTGAACAGTACTGTATAGCCCAAGCCATGGTCAATTATCAAACATAGCATCAATACCTATCTTGATACACTGAAGGAGTTCAAAAGTATTGACGAAAATGTTGAACACTCCTATCAGGTTGTCATTCTGAGAAGTCCATTAAGCACTTACCTCTGCAGGACTGTTGAAAGATTGAGCTGCACTTGACACAGGAGATGGTTGTGGTTGCGTTGATGCACTTGCATCCTTCTTCGAGTTTGATGAATAGGTGTGGTCCACTGCAATGGCACGTATCATTTGATCCATGTCGGTCTGCACTGACATATCTGTAAGTGCAAATAAAATAATAAATGTAATGGCACAATCTAGATACAGAGAAGATCAATGCAATATATGTAACAAGGTGCTGTCATGCGATATCATCTGCCCCCCCCCCCTAAAAAAAACACCCCACCTCAATTCACCCTCCACAGGTGGAACACATCATTAAAAATTGACGCATTACAGTCTACATAAAATATTCTTTGTTTGCTGTAACACTAAACTGACAAAATTACATGGTAGTAGATAGGTAAATTATTTTACTTTTTCAGAAAATGCTAAGTCGGCATGAAAAACAGAAAAATATTGAAATTTTGGTGGAAAATAAATAATTTGCATACTCAAAATATTTTATTGCCACACATTTTGGGTAGGTAATGTTAGAGCAAACTAATTTTTTTTAAAGGCCAGTCTACAAACCACAGCTCCAGTGTCCTTCACGGGAACGCTACATTATTGATATTGATTTTTGGAGAAAATCTCCAGACTTACCATTTGTTGAAACTGGATTTGCATGCTTGCAACATTTACAATGTGCCTCTGGTGGTCCCTCTGGCATGTATGGCACTAACAGTGCTGGGTCAGTTTCAAAGTCGATTGTATCATCCAATGAATTGGATGATACAATGTTTAGGGATGTTGTTTCCAAAATGTCTCATTTTTACAAGAACATACATGAATGCCAGAATGGCCGGGGGGGAGGTGTCCCTAACTTTCAGCTGAAACTTTTACTATCATTGAAGGCAAAAGGAAAAGGGAAGCTTGTCTCACTAGTCATCAGGCCTAAATGATGGCAATACTGACATTCCTGTCGGCTAATGTATTGTCAGGGCCCCAGCAAACATTTTAGAACATTTACTGATTTAGGCTAGAGAATTAAAGCAGTCTGGACAGTCTGAGAAACGTCGCCGGACAATTACAAAGACTAGATAATTCCAAAAGATCCCTATCTACAAAACTTCAAATTCAAATATTTTATTAATTAAAAGGTCAACTACAGGCAAACAATACAACCCCAATTTAGGCCTACTTAGTAGATACAATGATTTTGATTACTAGTTATGTATGCATAAAAAGATAAACATCTAGAGATATTAGGTAATCCCCCAACTTAAGTCTATCCGTCATTGGTTGGACGGTGCCTTTGTGTATGACATTGGCCAATAATTACAGGATGCAAGGGTCTTCATTTCAATTTACATTAGCAGAACAGACGAGTAGGCTATGCCTTACATACCTTACCTTTTTCTTACTCCTAGCACTACTTCTGGTCCTCCGTCGCTTCACACTTGCAGAGGGCGATTTCTCAACTGGCCGAACTGGTGTCCTGGTCGGTGATGACACCAGAAAGACCGATGGCACTGCATCCCCATTAAGTAATGGTTGATTAATAAATCCCATTTTATATTTCATCATACTCTCAGAGTAGTCATCCGGAAACTTGAAATGTTCGCTGCATACATGCGCCTGTGGATCTTTCGGTTCGGGCCGAGCACATTTCGCTAGCCACTGCCTCCGAACGTACTTCCTACGCTTACCCGTTGGCAATAGATGGAACCGAGCATTCCGTGGATTGTTCCTATCCGAATTGTGGCAATGTTTCGCGATACAATGAGTCATATTTCAATGGAATTGTGAGAACAATGGAGAGTAACTAGAGTAAACAACATGGACGAAGCACATACGTCATTTTGTCCAAACGCATAGTTCACGTCACGTCCGGTAAAATAAGTCATGTGACTCGTCAAAATGGCGCCGCCCACAGGGTTGATGTTATTTCGGTAATTAATCAGCTTAAAATCACTGATAACGTCATCAGATTAAAAAAAATAAAATAAAGACTGGCAGAGACTCGTCTGTTTTATCGTATGATAATTATTTAAAAATGCGTGTCATGAGCATTGCCTCCCTTTAAGCAGATTTCACTGCCGTTTTTGGTTGATTATGGGGCTCGATATTCTACTATCAACACTCCTAAATTCGACAAATCCAGTTCAGATGATACAGTCGCAGTCATAGGGTTTTCGGGACAAATAGAACATGTACCGCTCTCAACACCTCTGACCACTAAGATAGCAGGCCAGGTCTTTTTCCATCAGTACATCCTTGCACCCCAAAGTCCGGCCAACCTCATGGGCAGAGACGTTTTGATCAAAGCCAATGCCTCTATCCTCTGTTCCCCTGATGGTCTCATCATTTCATTTCCCGATGGTACTAAGTTGAACTGTTCATTGACCACAATCAGAACAGGCTCCCAGATGATGATATCCCAGTCTACAGCCGCAGAGGCTACCCAGTATGCAACTATATACTGGGGCCTGCTAGACCGGCCACAGGAGAACTACGGACTTTTTTCTATCTTTCAACAGTGGAAGCCCTGGATCAATCTCCTCCGCCCTTACGGCCCTCCTCCTGACCCTCCCCATCTTACTCTGTACTATGATAGACAGGATGACCAAACCTACGCCTATGCATTTGATGCAGAGGTAGCAATGGCTAAGTGGGAGGTAAATGCAGTAAAGTTATATATTGGCCAAGCAGGGGTAGCCGCAGCGATTGATCTAACTGACGAACAACAATATTGGTACCGTATGTCTTCTGAAGCCACCCCACACATTTCCCTAGCCATCAGGAAAGGTTACAAAGCCAAAGAACTGGGTCCCATGGTCAAAGCACTGTTAGAGGTCGATGACTGGGAGCCCACGCAGGTAGCATCACTTACCTTCTCTCCTTCGCACAGCGCCTATGCACTTAAGAATCAGACACAGGAATGCATCTTTATGGAAAGGCACGAGGTAGACAGACATCATGGTAGGGAGAAAACAGATCATCCATTTACAGCAGACATGATACGTGACCTCCCTCCTGACTTGTGGTCAAGCCAGTGGTTGCGTTAGACTTTTTCGTTGTCCGTCATTTTGACGGACAGGATCGTAAAATTTCCGTCATAATCCATTATTACCCGTCATTTTATTTTTCATGTTTTAATGATGAGACATATTTAATATTTATGTTTGGGTACTAAGCAGCACATGTTCATTCATTCCTTTTTTTTGATTTATACAGAACTTTTAAGGACATGGAGAAAAAAAGAAGATGAACAGAGACACCGACCGTGCGGTCACTTTTCATGTCAACACGAATATGAATGATTGCCATTGTTTGAAATGAGACAATTACTATTAAAATATGAACAAAACATTTACAAGAACAACTCAATTGACCTGCTGTAGCCTAGCCTGAACTCAGACCTTCCTCCTGGGCCGCATGGATTTAAACTGGGACTGGTGCCCGCTTGTGCGTAGTCAAACACATCAAGGGAGATTGCAAAAAACATTTTTGCCATCTTCCCTCCTCAGCCACTTAAACTCTTGCTCCCACTGAACCCGGTACTCCCGCTTCAACTCCTTGCCACTCGCTTGTCCCTCTGCTGCTTCGGACACTCAGCTGCCGTGACATTTTGCGATTGCTAAAGCCGGTTAAACAACGAGGTAATCAACGAGGTCAAATACAAGACTAGACAATAGCTACTTAATATTCACACACTCGCCACCAACTGGACAGGGGTGTGAATTACTAAATAATAGTTACAGTAGAGTACAGTAGATCGCCCTCAGTCTACCTGGCCACTAAGGATGTAATATAATGTGGGCCGCTGGTGGACATTTTGGCGCTGTTCCGAGTTGTGTTCTAATCTGTCAAAATGATGGACTGCTTTCAGATTTTTCCGTCATTCTTGGAAAAATTCCGTCATAGACGGAAAATATTCGGTTAACGCGACCTCTGGGTCAAGCGACTCTCATGACGTGGGTTTTTGTTCAAAAGCTACTCCAATTACCTTCACAGTTGATACGGAACTTCCGGTTCATCTCTCTCAGTACCCGTTAAAACCGTTGGCTCGAGAAGGGGTGACCCAGGCAGTGGAAGGTCTTAAAGGAGAGGTGTCATGCTTTTCTGGTTATTACCCGTCACCTTGTGTGTTATGTAGGTTTTTATGCATGTAAACGGTAAAGGAATCTGTATAACCTGTTAGGTATAATTATAACCTTGGCCCCACATATCGTCTGTGTAAAATGTATGCTTATGAAACTAGACCAAATGTTCTTATTTTCCTTTGTTTGCTGTGCTCAATTGTGTGTGCGTGACTTAGGAATGTAGTGGATCCAGTCGCCCCCCCGGGTTTTTAATGGGCCGGATAGGAGGGGGGGGCAGGAGAAAGGTAATAAAACTGACACCATTGAGTCTATGCAGAGATTGTACTGAGAGAAAGATTGGGATACGGAGTGGTACGGCCAGGTGCGGAGGAGAAACGAAGATAAGGATTGGTACCTCACCCCCCGTTCAACCCAGAATTGTTTATTGTATGGCTGCCATAAAAGATGGCCTGGGACTGATCGGCGGCGCAGGAGATCCAAACTTCCCACGGTTATGGCTGACTCACTCTGATTCGCCCAGGAGTGAGTCCACCAATGGATGAACACCTAGGGAGGAGCAACCGACACAACTCCTCCCACAGAACTCCTCTGCATTTGTGTGCATAAATATTGTGAATTCTGTACCCGCGGGCGCCTCTGTTCGGTCTGACTGTCTGATACGTACAGCGCACGATGGAAGAGCGGAGGCCCGAAGTACTTCGTTATATTAGTACTTCGTTATATTGTACTGTTGTTTTCTACCATTAAATCAGCTTATTGTTAATCTCATATCTCTGTGTCTGAGCCCTTCCTTTCATAGCAGACCACTCATCAAACGAACGGCGAGGAGCGGGCTTGAACCTTCAACCACTCAGAGGGGTGGTGCTCCAAAATCCAACAACGGTCTGCAGAGTCACAAACCCTCAAAGTACACCCTGTAGCGAGTAAAACTCTAACATAGAAAATTCCTCCCCAAAACGCCTCGTTGGAGATTTCTCAGTTTCTTTCTTTGCTCCACGGATGGGTCCGTTTGGTTCCGGGTACGAGCTGACGTCAGCTCGTACCCGGAACCAAATGGACCAATCCGTGGAGCCGTTACGTTACGTCCGCGGAGCCGTTACGTTAAGCCTCTGCTGATTGGTCCAAATTGACCAATCCACGAACTTCCTCACACACACACTCAGTGCAGGTGTCAGTACCATATCGGCTCGGGCTACCATATCGGCTCGGGGTCACATCCGGCGGGTAATATCCGTCGCTTACCAATGACGTCACGCGATCACGCGTTCACGCGTTCGCACGCTGATTGGTGTAACTAGGGGCTGACTAGGGTATACCGCGGGTCTGATCAAAGACGAATGAGAGTAGGTTGAGAGAGAGAAGGAGACGGTAAGAAGAATATAAGATATTTTCCCGCCACATGTAAAGTAAAATATGTTCTTTTGTTCTGTTTAAATTAATTAAAGTTAATGCTTACAAGTGCCAGTATGCAGTAGCCCTAATACTTACTTATTTCGTTTTGATTTTGATATTTGATTATGTTATACATTATCAAAAAATTATATATTATATATCAATACGATATACTTTTATATATTATATATTATCAAAAAGATAATTTTTCCATCTTGAAATAACGCAATATAATAGATTATTAAAAATAAGTATGTATTAAATGTGTATATATATACGACATTTTTGCGCCATAGGTAAAGTACAATATTTTCTTTTGTTCTTAACTTTGACAGAAAAAGACAGTTATTATACAGAGATAAAGCACTATGTGCTCAGTGGTGGTTACCATGATCTCACCATCGCCGCTAAACATCCTGATGCAAGGAAGGCGGCAATTCGGAAGGCTTCAAAGAAATACCTGATCAAATGTAAGTAACAGTTAGAATAAGACCATGGTTAAGTCACGAACATACGTTTTTATTATGAGGTATAAACCCCCTGTACATGTGACATCATCATGATTTTGCTCCTGTAGTGTAAGCACATATTCCTGCTACTTACTAGGCCTAACTGAAGTATTTTGTAGTTTTTTAGAACATTTAAATTATCCTTTAAATCTTTTATATTGTTTATATGTCATATAATATGTTTCCCTTTACTTTTAGGGATCAATAAAGTATATATCTATCTATTTATCTAATGGTGTTTTTTGGTGCAAAAGTGATCATACCTCTAATGGTTTATCATATTGCAATTCCAACATTTTCAGTAAATTGCAAGGACTCCACAGCTTGTTTCTCCTTTTTCTTTTCATTAGTATACACACTATTACTGTACTTGTTACGTCTAAACCCTATTTGCAACTTGTCAAGGCCACTGGATTTCTTGAACAGCTTTTAGTCATAATTTCATCTCTACACACTTCTAAATTATTGTTTTTTTTCCCCTGATGTGCCAGCTGGAGAATTGTACTACACGTGCAAGGACAATGAGAGGTTGGTTGTGTGCACCAAGGACCAGGTTATCGATGTCCTGAAGGAGTGCCACGATAACCTGGGTTCCGGAGGTCATGCAGGGATAAGGCGCACCACCGAGAAGGTTTTGGCAACTTACCACTGGTCCACTATTCGGGAAGACGTGAAGAAATGGGTGGGAGTTTTTGACTGACTGATTATTGATATACAGAAATGTGTTGTATGTGTACATTGAAACAGAGTGAGACAGTTTGAGCTCCATCAGAGCTGTCTAAAAACATATTTCAGAACTTGAACAGTTTAATTCTGTCTCCTCTGAAAGTTTTCTCTGTTCTATAATTTTTATACCTAAGTTTTTTGTTTTGCTGATTGAAAATGTATGATATTTGCTAAGGTTGATGATGTCCCCGCTGCCAGCAACACGAGGCCATTAAAACGGTTGCACCCGTACTGCATCCGATTCATGTTCCCGAGGCATGGACTGTCCTTGGTGTGGATCTCATTGGCCCACTTCCCACCACTGCTAAGGGCAAAAGGTACTATCATGATGGGCTGAAGCATGTGTAACCTCCTTTAAAGGTTGTAAACGTGAAGAATCTGGTTTAAAAAGAAAGGAAATAATTGACAGTGATTCTGTATGTATTTACAACATTCTGCATTTTATATTGCAGATACATTCTAACAGCGACTGATCTTTTCACGAAGTGGGTGGTAGCAAAAACTCTCTACCACAAAACAGCTGCTGAGGTCCCAAAAAGATCGTAAATATTCTTCGCGATTTCGGCTTGTCGAGAAGATCATTACCGACCAAGGACGGGAATTTGTGAATGAGGTACAATAGTCTATGTAATACAGTGTATGTGTTATGTGTAACAATGTAATACGATTTTTCAGGGTAATTGGTGTACACTAAACCATCTGCAGGCCAACCGTGGTGTTTTCGATGCACTGGGTGTAAAACACTGCATCACTTCAGCGTACCATCCCCAGTGCAATGCAATATTGTCTTTCTCTATTCATAGGATATGTTGGGACAGGTAAAAGAGGAGAATTGAAAGGCATCTACTCTGATGACCAACATCCAGGCTATTGCAGTCACTTCTGCAACCTGATATCATAGGTAAAGATGAACTCACACAAACAAATGTCAGAATAGACTAAATTGACACTGCAATTAATCAATAAGGAGGCCTTGATGGTGGCACTGGAGAGAGAACACCTTGACGCTAAGGAGCCTTTCATGTTTGTTTTCAGGGACATGGAGGATATGGAGGTTTTCCCCTCCGAGAGTTCAGATCAGCAGGATTGTCTGTATGAACTCCCACACTCCCTTGTGGCTGGACGCTGTCCTTAGCGCCCCACACACACACACACACACCCACACCACACCCCTTGTGGCTGGACGCTGTCCTTAGCGCCCCACACACACACACACCACACACACACCACACACACACACACACACACACACACACACACACACACACACACACACACCACCACACTCCCTTGTGGCTGGACGCTGTCCTTAGTGCCCCACACACACACACAACCAGATTACATCCGGACTACAGAACTCACCCTCCCTCAGTACCATCCTTCGAATTCCTCGCCTTCAAAGCCCCTCCCTCACTGACAGTTATCCTCATTTACCACACCCCCAAACCACACCCCTCCTTCCTCTCTGATCTCACTGAATGGAGGGCAAATTAAAACATGACTGACCTGCTTGGAGCATCAACGCTAACTGAAGCTGGACTCGGACGTGCGACAGCCCCCGGGTGCGACACCCCCGGGTACAAAATCAAAATCAAGGTATGCATAAACAACCCTTAAGTAATAATAAATAGTAAAAATAAGTAACCCTTTCTTACTTGCTACCCTTTTCCCTCAACCTATCCTAAGGGAGTGCTTGTTCTTCCTTCTGTCTGTCTGTGTCTGTGTATTCTCATGTTCCGATTAACCCAGCCAAATTTTTCTTCTTTTGTGTCTATATCGACGCCGGGATCTGGAGTCGAGGCTGATCCTCTTGCTGTGGTACCACATCCTGGATCCTCTATCCTGAGTTCTGGATTAAGTCGTGGACCTCGGGTTGTGGCTGAACCTGTCTCTGCGGTCCTGCCTGGGTCTCGTCATGCTGCTTCCCTGAAGGCTCCCACAGGATTGTTGACATCTTCGTTGATTCGTCTTCTTATTATAGACACATGCATTTCCTAACATTTGGTCTACCTATGTTGTAAATGTATTATCTCTTCGATTTACACACGGCATCTATTGCACGTCTGTCCGTCCTGGGAGAGGGATCCCTCCTCTGTTGCTCTCCCTGAGGTTTCTCCCATTTTCCCTTTAAACTGTGGGTTTTCTCTGGAAGTTTTTCCTTGTACGATGTGAGGGTCTAAGGACAGAGGGTCGTTTTTCTCTCATACTGATATTCTGAACAAACTGTGCTGTTGTATTAGCTGTAAAATGTCTTTACTGTAGGGTATTTTTATTATTTGTACAGCACTTTGGCTCGACCAAAAATCGTTTATAAATGTGCTATATAAATAAAACTTGATTTGATTGATTTGATTTGAAAGGGTGTGCGCCAAGGTTCCATATTAGGACTAATCATTTATCAAATGCTGCTTTCCATTTTTATGCAGATGATACTGTTATTTATTGTTCATCCTCTTCTATAGAGCAAAGTCTTGATTTCCTCCAGTCTGCCTTTGATGTTATTCCATCCCATTTATCTCAACTCAAGTTAGTATTAAATGCAGACAACTCCAAACTCATGATATTCTCAAATGGCAAAAACTTAACTTCTTTTCTCCCCAACATTTGTACTGTTCAAGGGACTGACATTGACATTGAAAGGGTCACTACATACACATATCTAGGTTTTATTATTGATCAGAACTTATCTTTCAAGTCACACACTGAAAATGTTGTTTTAAAATTAGGTTTCTCCTTTCAGACAAGGAAACATTTGATCTCTGCAACGTTTTTACCAGTATTGGATTCTGGTGATCTGCTTTACATGAATGCCTCTGACCAGTGCCTAAAGAGTTTGGATACTGTGTACCATTGTGCATTACGTTTTATTACATATATATATATATATATGTGAGTTTGGAATAAATATGCACTTTATGAAAATTATTAGTTGGTTACTGTTAGTAAAAAACAGTAAGGTTAATACTGGATGTTTGTTACACTTGGATATGTTTTCTGTAATACTTGTAACATAATTATTCTCCAGTTTATGCATTTCAGTGACTTGCAGTTAATGCTCGACATGACAGTTTAAAGGGCTACTATGCTACTTTCAAGTTTTTAGAAGAGTAGTATTTAATACTGTGGAAAAATGTTTTTAAGGTACAATAAATGTCTACTGAATGTGAAATTCAAGTGAAATATGTGTTTATCACAGAAAAGGGTAACTGACAGTGAATGTATGTTAGTGGAACTGTGTCAGGAAAGCAAAGTGTTAATTAAAGAATGTTAATGAAGAACTGAAATGCATAGAAGAGAAAGTTAATATACATGATTTTATTGTGCAATAAAACAATCAGAGAAGCGATCTGCAAGGTGCTTAATACAGGTATCATCACTGGTCATATCGGGGACCTGTTACAATAGTTGAGATGTGAAGGGGGTTATGTTTTTTGTCTGTGTTCTGGGTTCCTGCAGTTTTTTGAACAGACAGTACACACGTTCAGAGGATGAAGCTGTTAACGTGCTGCTAACATAAACTGGCTGTAGCCCACAAACTGAAGCAGAATGATCAAGTTAAATAATAACAAGCTCCAGTGTTAGAATTCCATAATTACATACTCGTAAATAAAATGACATGCAAATAACATTTTCTTGGCTGTGGACTTAGAAAAATTGCCAATTTAGAAATACAAAACGATGTAGGTTAGAGTTATCCTAAAAATAAGCTCATATTTGAATTCCCCATAAAAAACACATCATGTAGACAAATTGCCAATTTAGAAATACAAAACGATGTAGGTTAGAGTTATCCTAAAAATAAGCTCATATTTGAATTCCCCATAAAAACACATCATTTAGACACCCCCATGTTAGGATTTCCTTCAGATTCATGTTAGCACCTGAGTATGACCCGCCCTGGTGTATGATCAAATTTGATTTCTAATTTTAAATAAAAGGAAAGAAATTCACAGTTATTGTCAAACAGGAGTTAAATCAATTTCTCGCTTATTCTAAGAATGTATTTCACCATGTTCATATTTAAATGTTCGGGATTTAATTACGTTGTAATGTTTGAATGTTAAAAAATAATAATCGACAGTGTAAACATAATTATGTAAATAACCCAATTTGTGTTCTGTGAAAACGGAAAAGGATTTTACATTGTTTTTGTTACTTTCGTTGCAGTGTCTTAAATGTCTTAAACTTCCTGTTTGAAGTTGTTCCTATGGAAACAACATGACGGAGAAAAAATTCATATCTTCTACATATAATAACGAAGTAAAGAATGAAGTGTAGGCTATGTTTAAATGTTCGGAATTTGACCGTGTATGGTCGCCCTCTTGAGGTGCCGTACTACAGCCAATGTGTGACGTCATTGGTAAGCGACGGATATGACCCGCCGGATGTGACCCCGAGCCGATATGGTAGCCCGAGCCGATATGGTACTGACACAGGCAGCTGTGCTGATTTCTCATCCCTGGCTGCAGGCTGATAACAGACAGTTGGGATCGCGGCGAAATTCTCTCTGCAGACCCATTCTCACAGCGTTTATCAACCTTTTTCTTACTCAATATCAAGCCACACTTATTGTTTTTACTTCGGCTGTGAGTTTGTGTGTGCTCAGGATGAGTTTGGCTGTGTTTCGCTGTGTATCGCTAAACAAGGAAACCACACCTCCACGGAGCTCAGCGTGATTCACAACGTCCCGACCAATCAGAGCACACTGTGCTCACAGGGAGGGGGGGGCAAGAGCTGCAACGAGCCGTTTAGTGGAGAGAGTGAATACTGCTGAATAACATACTTTACAGAGATGCTGTATGCGAAACCAATGTGAGTGAAAAATGCACAGTATAAATCTATTTTAGTATACCTCAACAATGGAATTATGATCAGTGGAAATGGCCATGACATGGGCCCTTTAAGAAGGCAGGCGTTTTAGAACCCTCCCAAGTGATTGGAACACACCTATTTTACCAGTACACAAGCCCAATGGGGACTACAGAATGGCACATGATCTTAGAGCTATCAACGCTATCACTACTACTCCTTTGATACCAGTTCCAAATCCCTACACAGCCATTTGCAACATTACTCCAGAGCACACGTGGTTTACATGTATTGATCTTGCAAATGCTTTCTTCTGCATTCCATTGGCAGAAGAAATGAGACCGATTTTCTCATTTAACATTGACAAAGAAAGATTGCAGTACACCAGACTTCCTCAGGGATTCAGTTTATCCCCAGGAATTTTCAACAAAGTTTTGAGGGAACAGTTGGACGGGTTTCATTACCAGAGGGAGTGGTTTTGATACAATATGTGGATGACTTGCTTATTGCAGCCCCTTCAGCCTCTTGTCTGGAAGCCACTCGTAATTTACTGGTGCGCCTGCACACAACAGGGTTCAAGGTATCCAAAAAGAAACTGCAGTGTACCCGCAAAGAGGTTGCATTTTTGGGCAGGCTCATCTCTCCGGCAGGTACAGGCATGTCAGCATCACACCAGGAGCTCATTTTGAACCACCCGAAACCTAAGACTGTAAAAGACATGTTATCTTTTCTGGGCCTGACAGGCTACAGCCAACATTACATACCTGAGTACAACCCAAGGACTGCAGAGCTCAGAGCTCTGATCAACGACAAAGGTATCAGAAACTTGACAGCAACACTTGACTGGACTCAGACAGCAGAATCAGCATTCATCTCTCTGAAACAATCCATGTCCCAGGTAACAGCACTGGCTTCTGCATCATACATGACTCAGACAGCAGAATCAGGATTCATCTCTCTGAAACAATCCATGTCCCAGGTAACAGCACTGGCTTCTGCATCATACATGTTGCCTTTCTTCCTTGACATTTCTGAGAATGAGAATACCGTAAACGGAATCCTATTTCAGAAAAAGGGGGGATGTAGGTCAATACTGATGTACATTAGCATAACACTGGATAGAGTGGAAAACAGAGAACCTCCATGCACACGACATGCAGCAGGAACAGCTCGGATTTTAAACAAAATTTCACACATCGTGATGAAGCACCCATTGACAGTTGACAACACACAGCATTGTCTCATTTGTTAACTCCAGCGCATTCACCATGTCATCCACCAGACAGACAAGACTTGAGAAAACTTTGACAGAAGCACACATAACCTATTCACATGAGGGCGTGAATAGCGCAGACAACATGGGCAGTGGAGAACCACACCGATGTGAGGACAAGGTCATACAGGATGTGAAGTTGAGAGTGGATCTCAGGGAGGAACCAATCCCAGACGCAGAAAACTTATTCACAGATGGTTGCTGCTTTAGGCACCCCATCCATGGGCTCCAGGCAGCCTATGCAGTGGTAAGTCAGACAGGCATAAGAGAGTTTGAAGAAAGAGCAGCTGAAAGGGTAACAGGGAAAGTCTCAGCACAGTTGGCAGAACTAAGAGGAGTCACTGCAGCGTTAGAACTATCAGATGGAAAGGAAGTTAACATCTACACAGACTCAGCTTATGTCCATGGAATAATTCATGTTGAAATGCGCCAGTGGATGAGAGCAGGATTTGTAACTTCAACCAATGTTCCCATTAAACATGAAAAGGACATCAAAAAGCTAGCGGAAGCAGTAATGTTACCAAGCAAATTAGCATTGCTAAAATGTAAAGGCCATAACAAAGCTGATAACTTCTTAGCTTGGGGAAACAATGCAGCAGACAGAGCAGCCAAAGCAGGGTACTTACCACATTTCCAGATGTTGGTTACCAAAGCACCAGAGTTACTCCCAGCAGTCACTGATGACACTCTCAAGGTAGCACAGGAGGCAGGTTCCCCACAAGAGAAAACACTATGGTTGGAAAGGGGGGCTAAACAAAGAAGGAATTTGGTACTCTCCAGACGGTAGACCAGTTCTACCCCCAGAGTGGATAAGATCCATGCTAAAAGAAGCGCATGGCCCCACTCATTGTGGTAAAACTCAAATGGACAGACATCTCACGCATTGGTGGCACCCATACTTACCTGACATGATAGCGAACCATTTGGAAGAATGTGTAATCTGCCTCACCCACAACATCAGAGCAACAGTGAAGCCTCACCAGGGAAAGTTTCCTTTACCTAAAATGGCCGGAGAACAAATCATCATTGACTACACAGATATGATTGATAAGGTTAGAGGGTTCAGGTATCTCCTAGTGGTGGTAGATGCATATACAGGATGGCCAGAGGCCATACCATGTCGCAGGGAAGATGCAGACTCAGTGATCAAGTTTCTTATCACTCATTACATCCCCCTACATGGGTTCCCCAGAAGGGTGAGGTCAGATAATGGCAGCCATTTCAAGAATCATCATTTGCAGACAGTTGAGAAGTCCCTTGGACTCAGACACAACTTTGGGTCAGTGTATCATCCACAGTCGCAGGGAAAGGTAGAAAGAATGAATCAGAGTATCAAACAGAAGCTCAGTAAGGCCTGTGAGGCCACAGGCATGAACTGGTTAGACGCACTACCTTTGGCCCTATTGTCCCTTCGCAGTTCTGTAAACAAAGGCACAGGCTTCTCTCCTTTTGAGCTAACACATGGTCACCAGTTTCCTGGACCTGGAGCATTAGCAGTAGGAAAAGAAGTAGAAGAGATGGATAGCAAACCATACTACCAGCAACTTAAGGGCTTGGTATCAGATTTCTCCACCCAGGTTGCTGACGCCAAAGGGGGACCGGAGAAGCACGAGGCTAACACCGCAGAATTCATCTGGCTGAAGGTCATCCGTCCGAAGTGGCTCAACCCAAGGTTCACCGGCCCGCACAGAGTGACTCAGAGGACATCACATGCAGTTCGCCTCGAAGGAAAGGGGGAAACGTGGTATCATTGGAGCCAGTGCGCCGTTGGAAAACCTCCAGCAAGGACGTTAGACGACATCAGAACTGACATCGCTGCAGCAGGACGAGAGAACGACACATCTGACGACGACAGCCCAGCAGAAGCAACGACCCACACAACAGATGACAAGGACAAAGACACAGAGGTAACAACAGGCGATCTTGGAAAGGAGATTACGGCCGGCGAGGAGGCGGACACGAGTCTACGGGACCCCGCCCCCTGAAAACACACGACTCCATATAGGACCCGACTTTTTTACTCCCACCTTTAGGGGCACTTTCCAATAAGTAGCAGCATTTTTATGCCCACCTGACGGTTCCGTGACTAGAGCTTTGGAAGGTCTTCGCACCCTATCTAAAACAATGCATGAACACTCAGGGGTCAACAATTTTATGGAGGAATGGATGACAAACATGTTTGGTCAATGGAAAGGTTTAATAATGTCTTTTCTCATTTCTATTGCTACATTCATGGCTATTTTGGTAACATGTGGGTGTTGTTGTGTGCCCTGTATTCGCTCGTTGTGTGTTCGACTCATCAGTTCCACCATTGAAGGGAAAGCCGCGACTCCCCCTCCCTATCAGATGCCCTTGTTGGCGTATTCCTATGAGGGGGAGGAGGGCCCTGATGATTCACCACACAAAGATGCTGCTTTTTAGAACTCAGGTTACCCCTTCTAATAGTTCCTTCACTGCCATGAAAAGTTGTGTTCTGGCCCCATGAAGGTTTCAAATATTCTAGATCTCAGTTTCTGATAGATCTATACAATGGCGTAGGGCAGACACTGTATAGAAGTTTTAAAAAATAGTATGAACAAAGCATGTTTGAAGGTTCTGGGTAAACGGTGTGGATCTCTTGATTAGAGATCCAAAGGGGGAATTAATGTACCTGTGTTCACAGTTTTAGCTATAGTGTTATAGCAGAAAAGTTTAATCCAGCGTATTTTCTATATTCATTTAAAGATTCCATAAATGAATCTGTATGCCTTAAACCTGTTTAGATGAAATGTGTGTGTGCTCATTGCAGTGCCTATAGGCTGTATGATTGTTGCTACTGTTAGGCTGCTGGGGTAGTAGGGGACGTAACTTCTCATTATTATTTGATTGTTGTACAACGAAATAATAATTGATCAACTATACCTGATAGGTGCATCATATAGTGAAACATCTGTTATGGGAATTATGAGATCAAATGTATTAACATTTAGGATTCTTGATATAACGCACACACATTTTATCATGTAGCCTACCACACAAATGTCACATGTTTTTCTCTCTGAAAGCTATACTTGTATATGTTTAAACATCATCATCCCATGACATCTTTAGGAGTAGTTAACTAACAAAGGTTGACTGTTCTTATAGCCTAAAGCCTTCTCTGAACTTCCTCTAAACTCGAAGACAGCTCACTTTATTAGAAGGACCATTGTCTCTCACTCTGTTAGTCAATAAGGTGTTATCTTTTATCTGCTGTTCTGTTTAGTGTGTGAGTTTTTGAATATATGGTGCAAGGGGGTCTCAGCTGACCTAATCAAATGTTATCTTGAGAGACTGTTTCACTCGGAACAGGACGTGCTCTTAGTTCATACTTGCACACACACACTGTAAAGAGAGGGGACGGACCAGATGAAATCAACACCAGCTGACTCACTGCTTGGGGGTCGTCCAGGATGTATAACTACTGTAACATTTCAATACTGTAGCACTCACTTCTGACTGACTGTCCGGATAACTTGTATCCCACGGTGGTAGAATGGAGTCCAGAGTACTGTCTGTTTTGCTAATAAACTAGTTGATTTAACATAGCCTTTTATTTTGTAGTTTTCTTTTGTGCTGCTTTCAACGACCTCTTCTTCTCATCAACAAACGCGCTGAAGTAGGGCCGTCCCTCTTGACGGCCGCCTGAGGGTGCCACTACAACAGGGCGAAGCAGGATGTAGTCTACGCCCCACTGGTCCGTCCGTTACCAGAAGCCCAAAACCACACCTACTCAATTAATAACCCATGTCCATTTCGCCATGCGTAATGGAGCATCACATTCCCAGGAAAAATAGCATTAAAAATGAATATTCTCCATACGGGAATGAAGGTAGGCTAAATAGGCTACCTGTCGTTAAAAAGTAGAGACCAAAGTCCCACTTGTTAAAACTATCAAAGAGGGAAAAAGGCAGCTCTCTAACCCCTAGATTCCACCGGGAGCGTCTGCGCTGCGTTACGGCTACGCCACGCCACGGCGTTTTTAGCGATCGCGGCCACTCTAGTCAATGGGTGCTATTCCACCAGACCTGCTGCGCCACGGCTCGAAGCGTCCCAGAAGCGCCTCGGCGCAAGGAATTTCTAAAATATAGGATGAATCCTATTTTTGACGCGGCGCGGCGCAGCCGTAGTGCAGGCAGGAAGTGGAACGTTCATCCGGCCCAGGCCCATCCCCCAAATAAACTTGTGTTGCAGACCACCTTTCACAACACTACTCCTTCAAGACGACACCCACAATGGACGAAGAGCGTTTCATAATCGAAGTGGAAAAACACACTATTTTGTACGACATAACCCATCAATACTACAAAGACAACGTCAGAAAGGACAAGGCCTGGTGTTTAGTCGGTGGAGTTATTGGAGTGGAAGGTAAATATTAATGTTTTAAAGTTAATGAATACTTGTATGTACAGTACAGAGCCATTCAGTAGTTTAACATGTTGTGAAAGTCATTAAAAAAACTTTTCAGTAAACTTGCATTTCACAAGAAAGTAAGATCTTATTTCCTATATCAAAATATAAACATATATATATATAATATATCACATATATAAGTGCCAAAAGCACTATGGAAAAAGTCTTCTTGTAATTGAAGTACTGACTCCCAGACAGTGGTGGTGCTTGGATGACGATGTGCTTTCCGTCTATTGCTCCCAAGCAATTTGGGAAATTCCATTTTTCCCAGAATCCTTGTGCAACCTCCTTCCATGTGTCTTCTGTTGGCCTGGGTAGGAACCTCTCCATCATCATTTTTTCAATGGCTGCAAACACCAAATGGACAGAGTTTGTCACAGTAGTGCATCCTAGGCGATAGCTGAATGCTAGGCTGACCAGTGAGTCCCCGGAAGCCAAGTATCTGTGAAGGGAAAAACAAGCAAAGATTTAATAAGTGAAATCATTTTATTAATCAGAATCTATTCTTTTTTTCAGTCGACGTTTGCAAGGCGAAATGGAAGTCACTGGAAGTATTCAGACATAATGTCCTTCGTTTTGCCATATATACAGCAAAGGAGGTATGTATGCACATTTTTTTATTTATATAATTTTGTAACTTTGTAATTTGTCATGATGTATTGCAAAGGGTATGAAAGAGTTTATTTTAAATTACATAAATATGTTCATATTGCATAAATTAATCCCAAGAAAAAAGATTTTAATTGATTTCATGTTGTTGTTTCTTTTAATATAGTTCTAAAAGCAGCTTGGGAGATCCTTCCCAACTAGAAGAGATGGAGAGCATCTACACCAGGAGCAGCATCTGGATCTTCAGGCCCACCCACACCCACACCACCTACACCCACACCCCCACCAACTACAGCAGCCCTACCACCTACAGCCCCACCACCTCCGGTACCCACAACCTCTGCAGAGAGGAGGCCCTCTAGGTCCCGTAGCCCCCAGGGATCCACACCAGCAGCGGCGGCCCAGCGTTCCAAACGGGCCGCTGTCGGAGGAGCAGACCAGGAGCGGGGGTTCTTCGTTCCCCTCCGACTCGTCGCCTGCAGATCCTGTCTCAGCGGCGGAGGAGCGGAGACTTGGGACGGTGCCCCTGCAGCTGCCGAAGGGCGATTCTGATGCCGTTGCTGATCTCGCCGCTGCCCGTGTTGCCCCCGCTGAGACTGCTGCGGGGGCTGCGGGTGCTGTCGTTGCTGTCGCTGTTGCTGGGGACGTTTGTCCTGAAGCCAGCCGACGTGACGTCTTATGTCGTCTGCCTGTTCTGACGCAGACTTCATAGCCTCCACCATGGTGTGGAACTGGGGACCGAACAGTCCGTCCGGACTGATTGGAGCCTCTATTAAATCTTTCCCTGCACCTTCCGGTATAGATCCCTGCTGTAGCCAGAGGTACCGGTGGACCTGCGTCGCCCACGCCGCAATCCGCGCCTGCGAGACTGCGACTGACGCTGTTGGAGCACCACCCTTTGGAGTGGTTGAAGGTTCGAGCCTGCTCCGCGCCGTTCGTTGATGAGTGGTCTGCTATAAGAGGAAGGACTCAGACACCGAGATATGAGGTTAACAATAAGCTGATTTAATGGTAAAAGCAACAGTACAATATAACGAAGTACTTCGGGCCCTGGTTCTACTACCGCGCGATATACGTATCGGGACAGTCAGACAGAACAGGGCCCCGAGTGTAAGAATGTTACAGTATTTTATACACATAAGCGGGGAGGAGTTGTGTGGGAGGAGTTGTGTCGGTTGCTCCTCCCTAGGTAGAGCCGTGGCGGCGGAGAGAGGGACCACTGGTTCGTACGCCGGACCGACGCCGTGACCCATATCTGTCTCCTCCGTCCGGAGGGGAGAGATGATGGGGGAACCACCTGGTGATCCATGAATGGAGGGAGCGAAGTCATCCGACTCATGCCCGCCATCTGGATCCAGGAAATCAAGGGCTTCGTCCACGGAGTAAGACCCTGGACGGGCAAATCATCCTCGGCCGCAGCAGCAGCGAGAGCGTCCGCTCTCTGCTGTCTGAGGGCCAGAGGGAGACGGGCACAATGTGAGCATGACACCCGGGAGAGAGAGCCGCATTCGCATGCTCTACTCCCAGGCAGGACTCACACTGTGAGTGCCTGTCAAAGCTCATAATGTAGCCAGACCCGCATGAAAGGCAATCCCTAACGCAGCCTTGATTTACCTGCCCAGTCTCCATTTTATTACTAAACACAAAGCTTTTAGGAGGAATGTTTGCTCTTTAGTAAACAGCTCTGAAAAGAACTTGTGCCTGACAGTGCTTCTGCAACGGAGTGCTGAAGAAAAGTGGGAGCAGATTGTAGGGCCTACTTCCTATTTATACGGAAGTGAGTCCGTAGGTGGGGCCCACATCATAGGTGGGCGTGGATTAAAGGGGACCTATCATGCAAAATGCACTTTGTGATGTCTTTTATACATACATATGTGTCCCCGGTGTTCCAGGGAACTCACAAAGTGTCAGAAAACACAACCCTCTCTCTTTTCCTCCATACCCAAATCTCTAAAAACGGGGCTGCAACGGATTTGATACGGGTGGATTTTTTATTTGCACCTTTTTGACGTAATGTAGGTGCACTCCGCCTGATTGGTCAACTCTCCACCAATCAGGTGAATGAGAGGTTGGCCCATGTTGACTCTCCACTCGTAATCACAGCAAGCATGATAACATGACACTCGTGCCGGGGCCGTGTCACGCCCCCCTCTTCCGCATGGGGGCGTGGTCAGCTGAATCAGACCTTGCAAAGACAGAGCTGGAGTGAGGCAAAATGAGGCATGGCTAAAATGCATGATCTGTTTCGTATTTTGAAAATTAAAACGTATTAATATACCTTATATATATGTATATACCTTATATATTATTTAAATATAGCATGATAGGTCCCCTTTAAGTCTGTCAGTGCTGCGCATGCGCAGGGGGATTACCCAATAGCGATAGCCTTAGAGGGCGAAGCCTTATACGATATAGAAGAGACTCCTGTTCGGCCAGGTGATTGGGTGAGGGTGAAAGTTCACAAAAGAAAGTGGGCTGATCCCGGTGGTCGGAACCGTGAGAAGTTGTAACGAACTTCACACGCGCTCCGGTTTAAAGGTAAAGAAAAAAGGAGCAAATTGACACCACCTCACACATTGTCACCCTTCACTGGCAACTTCCAGAAAAGTCTTGGAAGTTAGGATTGATTTGGCAGAGCTGGAACAAAACAATAAATAGAAATAAGATCAAGAGACATTGAGATAGAAACAGCTCAAAAGACGAATTGTCTTTAGAATTTTAGAGATTGTACACTAAATTGAAAACATATTTTTTGTTTTACACCTGAAAAAGAGTCCAACGTTTTGTTTCTATTTTTGTATACGTAATCAAGATGATTCACCCCCCTATATGCAGTTCTTGTATCAAATGATGAGATGGATTCAAGTGATCGGGATATTTAAGTGATGGGGATTTACAAATTAGGGAATCTACAAATACACTGGATCCATGTTTTAGTCTGTACCAGAAACACCCCCTGTTAAGTCTATGGACAACCGACCGGTGACCTATCTGAGCACAATTATTGAAAAATTATTAAATAGGCTACTAACCCACGACGACAGCTGTGTATGTACAAACTCTATGAACAAAATTCCCCAGCAGATTGTGGCTACACCACAGATATATCCAGTCACAAAAGTTACTAATGTTCTAAATAACAGTGAGATTTAAGATATTGGAGAATATATGGGGACGTTCTTTTATAGTGTGTGAAACATGTGATGCTTGAAACCAGTAGGTATTTCAATTTATAGAAGAAAATGGTTTCCTGAAAGAGTTATTTGGAGTAAACATGTTACAGTGGGTGAAAACAATGTTTAGGGATATGGTAAAATTTAGTAGACATTAATTGTGTTTAGATGGCATTTAACATCTAAGACAGGTAGTATGATTAGAAAAATAGAGTGGAACCATTGGATTTATTTTACCTCAGTGAATTTTCTATAGGTAATGCGTCCCGAGACCTGGACTCTCTCTCTCTCTGCCTGTCAGACCGCTACGACCCCTATCTTCCAAGCAGACAAAATACCTCACCACAGGAGACTCCTCCTTCTCCATCGAACAGACCAACAAGTCACTTTAAAATCTGGTGGTCGTAATCTGGTGCTTAAACAATCGACCTATTTGGTCGTTTTTGTAGGAGGACAGGCTGTTTGTTTAATCTGCCATGATGCTAAAGACTTCACTGTTTTTCACTTCCTCTGTTATTTCAGATCAAACCATGTCTGCAAGACAACCCAGAACTTCATTCTGAATGGTTTTGCTTGTGTACTTTGCATTATGAATGGAAGTCAACCTTTTTTTAACTTAAACTTTTGATGGTGTAAAATGGAGCCTGGGACAAAGAAAATGCAGCTACAACAAAGCCTGGGAAGGTACTTATTATTGGGTGAAACCGGTGGAGGGAGATTCCCAGAGCGTGTTCTGGCTCGGTTCGCTGACGGCCGGCACCACCCTTTATTATTTATTTATTTTAAACGGCATCATTTAAGGTGCGCTGACAGGCGACAGATGATGAAAGCAAACTGTTTGCTGTCGCTGATTACGTCGCCCACTAAGTTAACTAACGTTAGTCAACAACAACACTTACTGACCTAAAGTCTTACCTTGTAACAATTACACGGATACAATAGTTTAACTCACCTTCAATTATCGTGGTACTGGTAGGTTTCAATCTCGATGCAACAGCCTCTGATCCGAGATGAAAAGTGTTTGTTTTTCGCGCGCTTCAGCGGACAGTGAAAGTGAGTGCACCGCTCTAATGGGTCCGACTAGAATGACGAATAACGTTAGTTCCGCCTATTCCGTCATTGAATAAATCGTGTAATAAATCATAAACTTTTCATTTTTTTCACTTTTCATTTTCAGGGGGGCCACAGGGGGGTCAGAGGTCAGTGTTAGGGGGGCACTGGCCCCCCCTTCCCCTCCCCCTAGAACCGCCCCTGGTCTAAAAAGCATCAGCTTTTTAGACATTCGCTTAGAACCAACTTCAAGCAGCAGAGATCAAAAAGTCAATATCAAGAAGAGACAGTTTTAGCCGATTATTTTTAGCAAATTCGGTCTGATGAGAAGCAGCCACCTAGTGCGCCATGTTCACCTGTCGTGTCACGTGATCCGTTCACCTTTCAGCTACTAAAACCATTCAACTATAACATTATTCAGGACATGAGGCTATACATTTTGTTGTTTATTAAGCTTCATCACAAATTACAGTTTAACATTGAATTTGTTAAGTTTTCCAACAAAGTCCGTGCATTGTTTTTGAGCTTTAACTATTTTGATTCAAATCATTTCACTTTTCTGCATTTCTCCGCTAAGTTCAGCAACACACTTACTTGGTTTCTGCTGCTAAAAGCTATTAAAATATTCAGCTTTTTCTGCATTTTCGGCTAAGTTTAGCAACAAATGTACGCAGTTTACAGCATTCGCACGCATTTTCAGCAGGAAAATGCATTTTCTAGTTAAGCTTGGAATACTTAAGTGTATATGCAAATTTAAAACAGAAAAGTGATTTCTTTTTTTTTTACATCTTTAGCTTGTTTTCTACTTCCTCATGCACATATATGCACAACCATGTATGCTTTTAGAGTGCTATAAAAGGAAATACACTAAGATCTCTACAACCCCTCCAGCAGGGCGCAGCATCACTACATTGAAGAAACACAAGCCTGTCACTTCAAAGCTCCTCATGCCTCTTTCACACCAACGCGGTTCCAGGGCCGGTTCGGAGCCAGAGCCTGATAAGCACCGTTTTTACCTGTTCACACCGCAGCTGCGGAGCCGGCTCTTTTCCCCGAAAACCGGTTCTTACCAAGCTCCAAAAAATTGTCGGTCTAGAAGCAAGAACCGCATACGTCACGCTTACGTCGGAGGCGGGGGCAGGGGCAGGGGCAGGGTCGGGATCAACCTGGCAATAACAGTTTATGGCGAGTACGGCAAATAAAAGTTAGTCAAGCAGTAGCGCTGAGCAAAGTGACTAGAACGCAACCACACATTTATAAAAAAAACACACTTTATAAAGTCAGGCAACACTAACCAGGCTTAGTGTGATTCTGTTTATTTGTACCTTTGACCATCCGTTCGCTGTCATTGATCATTGTGGAGAGCAGGCAGACGTTTGTTTTGTATTATAGCAGCTATCGGATGGAATCAATACATGACTATCACAAGTAGTCAAGATAGTCAGTTTAGCTTCGATTGCTATGCTAACATCATCACCCAGTTTATACCAGAGAAACTTTCATAACAGCGTTGTGATGCCAAACAGCGGGCAGCACTGCAGCAGTCGGTAAATTCCGCTGAAACAATGAACAATGAACCACGGCACTCTGGAGAAAAGTATAAGGGTTGAGAAGTAGTTATTTAATTTAATCTGGCTTCGTATGATGAAAAGCAACGATCATCGACAGGGCTGGACTGGGACAATAAGTCAGGCTGGGAATTATACACCCAGCCAGGCCACTACCAGTTTTTTTGTGCCATTTTGCTGGATTTATTGGTGAATATTTACAGCGTTGCTGCCCATAGTGATATAGTTTAAATCTACTACCGAGTCAATATCACCATATGGTCAGGCCCGCCTTAACCTGCCATCAGGCCCTGGGGCTGATGGGCTTTGTAGGCCCCCTATTTAAACAACAAAACAAAGTAATTTATAGCCTCGGCAGGCTCTGTGAATAGATCGCACACACACACACACACACACACACACACACACACACACACACCGGTTGATATGGGACTAAGGTTATATTTCTGTCTTTGATATTTCCATTTAAATTTGTCATTTTAATGGAGAATTTAAGTTTTGAATGCCTTCTGACTGCTATTTTAGAGCTCAGCTATTAATGCCTTTTTCAGGGTTTCCTTATGCTCCACAGTGAGAAGTGCACACAAAGACTGCTATATAACTGCATATCTGCACTGAAATGTTGTACCCTTTTTCTATCGCCCACTTGTAAATGGTTTGAATGCAAATGTGGATGTTTATCGGTATGCATTTTAGGCAAGGGTCATGTAATTTACTGTGCGGTAATGTTATGTTATTAGTGTCGTGCAGTGAGATCGCTATCCCTTTAAGAGAGAGAGAGAGGGGTGTGGCGTGTGTGTTGGAATGGTAGAGCGAGAGTGAGCGAGCGTGTGTGTATGTTTCTGGAAGTGAAACGAGGCAGCAGAAGATATAGGTCTGTCAAGTATTGTGTATAACAGAAGAACTAAATAAATGCAACGGCCTCCCAAGAAGAGCTCGCCTCTCTCCAGTCATTTAAGTTAAAGTGGGTTATTGAACCTGAAGCTTGTTGTTCTGCCCTGGGAGACAACAGAGAGTCATCCCCCTGAGAGTCATCCCCCTCGACTACAGTCTGGGAGCCGACCAAGTTCAACATTGGCAAAACAAAAGTCCTCCTGTCTGTTTTTTCCTCTCCCGCTACTCCATCGCTATCAGAACCAGACATATGCCTACGGCTCCGAGGCGCCGCGGCCGGCACCGCTGCCGCTCGTTACAGAACTCATCTGTCCTTCCTCCTCATCCTGGCTTACAGGTTTAAAATAACCTGTAAGCTTCGGCATTTTTGTAATAGTTGCTTGTCTCGAAACTCCCTTTCCCTCAACAATTTCCTTTTCTGAGCGCCACTCTCACACTTTTTCTTCTCCGACATTTTCACCCAAACAACCTTCATCTGTCACTCAATCACTCGCATTTTGAATAAGTCACATGTGAAACATATTCTCATTCTGATTGGCTGTTAAGTATCAAATGATGGACAGAACATTTGACCAATTACAAAACAATGCATTTTTGTATTGGCTCATGATAGGCCCCCGATCTCCGTAGGCCCCTGGGCTTCAGCCCAGGTCAGCCCGTGTATTAAGGCGGCCTTGCATATGGTGCATTTGAGACTTCCCCATTTCCAAAAAAAAAAATCTGAGATTTTCCATTAAACTTCATATTCATTGTATTAAGTAGACGTTTTGCTGTTAGAAATGGATGTTGGTCAAGCTCCCACACTTTTTATAAATTAACTGCAAGTACATGCAAACAGCAAAATGTATCCACCCTGTCATGGACAAAATTCAAAGAGTAAATACATTGTAATTACATAGTGATTAAAATGTACATTTTCACATAAAGTGTACTGTTTAACAAATATATTTCGAATTTCTGAAAGGTTTTATATGAATTACATTACATGTCACTTGTTAGACGCTTTTATCCAAAGCGACTTGCGTATGACATTCAATACTGTGGGCAATCCCCACAGGAGCAATTTGGGGTGAAGTGTCTTGCCCAGGGACACAACGACATGCTGACTGCAGTGGGACTCGAACTAGCTATCCCCCTGATTCAAAGTTCAGTGCACTAAGTTCAGCGCACCATTCCACTGAGCCACAGCCTCCCCTAATTGACATTTCACTATGACAGAGTGGACATGTTAAGCTTGACAACATCCAACTACACACATAATATGATTAAAATGTCGAAATATAAGTTTAAAAACTTACTTTGCAACTAGCCAATGTCTCAGCCTCCATTGAGGAAAGACAAAAATGGTGGTAGTAATGTCACTGAAAACATCAGAGGTTTTTTTATGGGGCAGTACCCTTATTGACAGGGTGGACAGCAAATGTCAGGGACACATGAAAAATGTTCAATATTATTATGAAAATAGAATATACACGATCAAAATGACTCGTTTTATCAAATAACTCGTTGTGGACAATAAAACCATATATATATTTTTAAATGTAGTATAATTTAACCACTTATTACACACACTGTAGTTAGCAGAGTAGTGTGTGGGACATGCCAAAATCACGTACATCCAATGACAAAATAAGGTATAAAATGAAGGAAACACATTTCAAGAGACTTATCATTGTACTATGTGTGTAAATGTTTGGCCTTTTATAATAAGACCTCAGAGTTTCATTATTCTGCTACATTTTCATGATAACGAGTGATTCTGATGGGGACACCAAAGTGACTTTATAGTGATATTGACCCACCCAATAATAAACATATGGACAGGGGTTACTATTTAAAAAAATGTGCAACTGTATTTGGAAACCTATCCATGTGAACATATTTTAAGTGGGGTGGACCTCAAATACCACCAGACCTCAAATCCTTTAGGGGGGTCCGGGGCATGCCCCCCCGGTAAGATTTATTTTTTAATTTTGGAGTTAAATGCATCAATCTGGTGCATTTTGAGGGGAAAATAAAGAGAATAGATCTATGGAGAAACCATATGAAACAGAACTGTATACATTTAAATAATCATAAAATCATAAGAACATGGCCATAACCAATAACATACCATATCCAATATAAAAAAAAATTGAAAGTTGTTTATTTATTATTTTTAGTTCATTTATAGTTGTGAGTGTGTCTGGGCCCCTGAATCAGCCTCACCTGTCTCCCTCCTCTCCCCCTGCTCCTCTTTGAGGCAGCAGCAAAGAAAAAGTTTAAAAAGTTTATCTTACCTTTTTTCACGTATTTAATTTTTTTTCTTTTTATTCATGCATATTTTACTAATCACTCCCCCCTCAAATGGAAATTATGTGTTTACATGAATGGTGACCAAACCGTTGAGACCCACTGAGATAACTTAGACTAATGGCGCTTTTCCACTGCAGGGCCTCGCTCGGCTTAGTACGGTATGGCTAGGCCTCGTTAGGCCTCGTTAGGCCAGGCTCACTTTATGCTACGTTTCCTTTACAGTTTAGGAACTGGGGTAGTAACTATAGTAACGCAGTGTAGGCGGAGCCGTGACGTCATCTTCAATGCGAAACACAAAAACCAACATCAGCCGTTAGCTGTGAGCCCTCAGAGCTTACAGCTCCTCATATCTGTTCAGAAGCTAGACACAAGTTAAACAAGTACAAACCACAGACTGTCTGTGTCATGGCGAATACAGTCTGGTTTATTTATGTCTGTATAGGCCGTTGTTGGAGTGTGGACGGTCGGAGCATATACTGCGTTAGCTTAGCCAATATCCATTCAGAAAACACGCATTTTAAAAGGTTCTCGTCTATGGGCTCAGAACAGTCTCATAATACACACATGCACACAGAAGGATTCACACTTGTATTCATGATCCGCAAAAGGATTCACACTTGTATTTCCGGATCCACACTTGTGTTTTTCAATGCACACACAAATGTGATCCGTTCATATACATGTAAATAAAATCCAAATACAGAAAAAAGTTTTACATATGTATTTTTGATCCTCACATATTTGTTTTCCGTTTTAAACCTCTGAACCTGCAAACAACAAACGCTTTCTGTGCACGGATCGCTGGCATTCGTGTGTGGGTTTTTTGAGACTCCCCTGACGGTCACCCGATTCGTACTTGTAATTTGTTCTATCTATAGCCAATCAGATGTCTCCTAAATTCTAAGCCAATCACATGAGCGCGCCCCCACGAGGGTATGATTTCTTGCGTTCATGACGTAGCGCTTCATGTACGCATTTTGCGCTGTCCGGAGCTGACAGGTCCATGGAGCGGCTTGCAGGCGCTAATCTCAGGACACTCAGTACATTGCCACTTTCCGAACAGGAAATGCACGCAAATACAAGTTATATTATTAAGGTACAGCGCCACTTCCGTGGGTGCTAGACAGTGAACTGTCAAC
>JAAKFY010000018.1:6206085-6268488 GCA_011823955.1 Dissostichus mawsoni | reverse complement strand
CAGCTAAAGCAAACAAACAAAAAACTAAAATAAACAGCAAATATGAATATCTATTTTAGCAGACGCACCAAAATAACTTTTACTTCAATTAAAATATTTGTAAATCAATCACCTACATTTCCGATATGAATATATTGGCTTCTTCTAAGAATACAATGTTTTGTTGTCTTACATATTACACCAAGCAAAGTTATACAGAAGAGAAGCCATCTTATGACAAATAAGGGTCTTTTCATAGCTTAGGGTGCTTTTGTTAAATTAAATATAATTGATCTGGTTGGTTTAGGTGTTATATTTCAATATAAGAGCACACTTAGGAACTATTGATCACCTATGTAATCACCTACATGAGCAGGTGAACAGACTGATTTATTGGATAGACAGACTCTCCTTTATCGCATAATAATTTGAGTTTTCTCGAACTCTGGTAACCACTTAACCCAGCAGCTGATAAACAAGGCCCAAAGGAGCACCGCTTATGACGCTGGCCTTCCAAAACTTCCCAAAAAATGCTTTCCCACAATGTCACTGGGACTTAGACCACCCCCTTTTTTGTTTTGTTGAAGGGACGTTCAAACTTTTCACACCTGTAACTTTAGTTCTGATTAAAAAAAAAGTCTGAAAGTCCGTACCAAACATACAGAAGTGGATTAACGTCAGAATTCTGAGAATAAAATCAGAATTATAAAAAAGGTCGGAACTTTTTATTTTCAGAACTAATAAAAAAACCTTTTGCTCAGATTTCAAATATAATACTCACATATGGCCCTAATCCACTTCCAAACAAACAAGTTAAGTGTGAAAAGGTCCTAAGAAATGATTTAACTTCTCAATATTCATGTAAAATGTATCAAATGACATGATGTCTAAACGCTGTGAAAGTATTGACACGATTTAAAGAGAGCCACCTGTGTGTGATGTACAGCCGGATGGAGAAATGCAGAGTAGCAGACCATTGAGTGTTTGGTCCCGGCGCGTGTGGCTCCTGAGCTGGGAGCCTTTTTTTTTCATCAGCCAGTCTATCAGCATGGCAAACAAGAGCAGTGACCCCTCCTGACCCGGCCCCTGACTCAGATAAGCACTGCAAACACAGAGTGAAGTGGCTGAGGCGGTCACACACCGCGGAGCTCACTAAGCCTGACACACTGACAGACGGTCCGACTGTTCCTCTGTGTGTGAGGGAACAGGAAAGTAAATGTGTGTCTCTGGGAGTTGGGGCATGTTCCTAAGTGTCTGTGCAGCGGGTGTTTATGTGTGCACACGCTCGTCTGCACACATGCGTGTCACTACCTATTTGTTGTTGTAATGTGTTTTCCCTCACCTCTATCCGCCGCTCCCTGACATACCATCACTGCACTGACAGAAACATCGCTCTCTGTGCTTTATAGCCACTGAGGAAACGATGTAAACAAAGCCGGCAAAAGAAGAAGCCATGTTTCTTTTATGGCGTACAATTTTTCACGGGCTTTAGGAAAGGCCCCGCCTGAATTATTGGAAAGGCCTGTCGTGATGGCTGGCGAGGCAGGAATTTTTATCCGTGGCATTTTTTAAACAAACTTCAGCCGTATATCTCGCAGCGCTCTGCACTCTGGATGGTTTTTCATCTGCGGCTCTCCCTCTGCACGGTCCTCAAGGCCTGTGTGTGACATCACGGTCGATGACAATCTGGCCTCTGTTTATTTTTCTGTCCTCCGTAGATAATGACCATGCCAACAAGGCTACAGAGAAACTATTGGAAGAAGAGCACAGAGATGGAAAAATAGATAAGAATCTTACAGAGAGAAAACAGGCCTGGTAAACGTTTAAAAAGGAAACATGGCAGACATGGAGCCCAAAGCATGAGGTCAACATTTGAATTAGACCTATAACCTATTAACTATAACGACATTACCATCAGCCTCAGCTGTGCTTCACTATTAGTGAGAATCCGACAATGATGAGTGGCCGTGCTAACTGTTGCTGTTGCAGGAATAATGTGCAGCGAGGCGGTCATTAATGACTAAGAAAACCAACTAAAGGTGTTCTTTTTTCATTAATGACCGCCCCGCTGCTCATTATCCCTCTTATTACAACTACATACTAATAAAAAACAGTCTGTTCCACGGCGTACCAGCGACTATAACTGCAGCAACATCAACAAAACTTAAAATGACGGCAGCACTGATCGAGGTTTTCTGTGACTGTCAACGTCTGTTCACTCTGTCCTTTAACCTCTTTCATTTTCTTATTCTCTTTTTCTTTTCTTTACTGGGGACAGTTAAGCCATCATGGATCCAACGTTTCCTGCTCTCCTGAAATATGAAAAGAAATATTCAAAAATTATTTTCCACAGCTGATTTTCTGCAGATTGATATGACTGCACATAGTCCCTTAGCAACGGTTTGTTCTTATAGTTCACCTTGGCAACTTTGAGACACTTACATACAGCGTTTGTGTGTCCTCTTCTCACAGTTGTACGCTGAGCCTATATCCTCTTCACATATCTGGGTAAAATAATCATAAAAGCTAAAAGGACCTTGTGAGGGACTATTTTTATTTATTTATTATATACAATTTATTTGCCCATATTCAACTAGTCTGTCAGGCTTTTCGTGATTAGCTCATTCTAAGCCTTGCTGCAGACTATTTAAACATCCATCAAATTGTAAATATGGCCATTACTGCAACTCTTTACCAAAGACAATAATAGGAACAATTGTAAATAATAGACAGTTTCTATATTGTGATTTTAAACTTATTATGGGCGCACCACGACAGGATCACAAAACTAGGATCGTAAAGTGAAACATTCAAGTGCAATACTGTTTTTCTTTCCAATCTCTCCATCTTTGGTTAGTCTGCATAGTACAAAGGTAAATCCTCCTTCAAAAAGTCTTTAAAGATCACAGTGAATGGATGATCCAAAGGACTACAGCCCCTGCCTGCAGACCGGCCCTTTAATTCCTGCATGTTTGAAGGATGAAGAGAACTGATCCAGATCAGCGCTCTCATCACAGTTTGGAAACAGAGCGGTCCACTGGCACGCTGTGAGGTTTGGAGAGCTGGGCTTAATGAGGGATTGTGTGCATAGAAAGTTGGAAAGACCAGTGGAAGTCATGAAGACTTTCTGCCAGTGACACAATACTCCCTCTTCTGGTTCCACACTACAGAGGGTGGAGAGCATTAAGCTGTCTCACACCACACTCAGAGGGAAGAGGCAAACATGAAGTCAGCTATGAACAGAAAAGCTTTTTCCTTCATTTATACCAAATATAAATACAGGGTCTGTAACTCCACAGCAGTACAATAACTACAAGTGAACAGAAAAAATACATTTAAAATATTAACAACAGTATGTTAAAAGTGGCACTTAAACATGTACTTTAGGGTATTTCTTTATTTCTTTATCATTTGTGTTTATATCAAACAACAAGAGTATGAAAAAAGGATCACTTTTTATTGTATGTCCCTTAGAACGTTAATGCTATTCTCTGTACTACCCTAATATTCTCTGTTTCTGTTTATATTCATTTAAGATCACAGTGAATAGATTAATGATATATCATAGCTATGATAAATGTTTTAGGTTATTCAGAATTCTGGTAGCGTGCACATAAAACACTTAATATAAAATGTGCTTTGGATAGCAGAGGAAAGATGTACAATATTATGCCCAAAGTTTATTCTAATAAAGGACATTTATTTTGTATCTAACTTGATTATGATCCAATAAGAATAGCCTCTGTCTTTGTGCTTCATGCATGCTCCTGAAAAATATATATTTGTTTTCCTTACTAAACTGTTCTTCCAAGTTCAACAAGACATTAGGAAAATAAATTGTGAATTGTTGGGAAAGTTATGTTTATTCTAACTGAGTTGTTTTTTTTAAATCAAAATAATCTAAAGGGAACATAGTTTAGATATTATTTGACCTAGCTCCTATTTTGCCATTCTGAATCATTTGCTACTTTTTCCCATTCAAATTGCACTTGTAAATAAAATGACTGTTTAAGTGCCATTTTGCACGGCAGTCTCGGCCATCGCTATATTAAACCAAGTTGATTTACAGTTTTCCTTTATAGAAGATATTCACACAAAGAAAGATCTAGAACAAATATAAAAACTAAGAAGATAGAACAACTTTTGGATGTTTTATATAATGTCAGGGTCTTCCCACGTGCTGCCTGCTAAAACAAATGTTTTAAATCAAGGTTTTATATTGCAAAGGCCTCAATGGTCTTAGAATTCCTAAATGATGGTTGCCTTTTTGTGATCATTAAGACATTAAGGACAATAGAACAAGCTTTGAATTAAATGTGCATTATGAAAGATTGAAGAAATAAAATCTCAACGTTATGCAAAGTGCAGAAGTCAGAAGAAATGAAACGCAGTAACAGATTTGAGGCTGTTTCCATCTTACTGTTGCACAGATTTAGTTGCGCTATTTTGAACAAGAATCGGCTCCAAATGAAGAAGCATTTATAATCATTGTCTCTCGGAGGTTATTTGCATTATAATTTGTTTCCCCCTCTCCGAGCATATGGTAATTTAGCTGCACTTTAGCAATTACACAAACAAAAAGCTGGGGAGGGAGCATGTGTGAAGGCTTTTAGCTGGGTCATATTTTACAACAGATGCAGAAAGAAAGCAAGAATAAGGGAAAAGCACGCTGAGAGATGGAATTTCTTGTCATCCATCTCAGGACTGCCATTTCACACACACCCCCTCTTTCTCTTCCCTCTATGCCCCCCCCCCCCCCCCCGTCACTTTTCAGCAGCTATTGTTCTCGGTGGGGTGATTTTTCTTTACCTCTTCAGAGACGATAAAGTAGTGCACAGTCATATCCCCAGCACAGCTTCAGCAAAACAAAGAGTTACAGTGAAAAATGAGAGGCGGTTTCCATCTCCAGAACCCCCTCCCACACACACACACAACTTCCAACACACACTTACTAACACTAATATAAACGTCAATGGTTGATATTAAAGGTCACCTATCATGCTATTTTTAGGCAATAGCATAGGTCTCAGATATATATAAAAAACATGTCTATGAAGTGTTTTGCTCAAAATACCAAACAGATCACCCATTCTAGCCATGCCTCATATCCCTCTATTTCACTTCCTGTTTCAAAAGTGCTGATTCTGGGTATAAAGCTTTAAAAAAAAGAAGAAATTGATAAAAAAAGAGGTGCGGAGCTTATGCCTACTAATGCGGGAGATTCTACCGGCAGATACTGCGGTGATGAAACGCCATATCATGGATTATCAAGGATTATTTCTGAAACAGTATGGAGCTCAAAGGCTTCTCTCTTGCCGGTTATACCACAAGGTGAGTTCCTTTTTATTTCCTGCTTCTTCACACACATGCTCTCCAGTACAGGTAAGCTCTGAGTGTTAGCGATGCTAATGTAAACATCGACCATATTACGTCCAAAACAGTCGGGCATTGTTTCTGATAGCAACGTTTCTGATAGTGCTGTGGGTCCGCCGCCGATATGATGTAAAATCGCCGCAAATCTGGATCAGCTCCGTTGTACCCACGTTTTTAGAGATGTGGGTACGGAGGAAAAGAGAGAGGGTTTTATTTTCTTACGCTACGTGAGTTCCCTGACACACCGGGGACACATATTTATGTATAAAAGACATCAAAAAGTGCATTTTGCATGATAGGTCCCCTTTAATACTAAATGCTAAATTTTTTACTAAAAGGCCCCTTTAGGCAGTACATTGTTGTCCTCCACCGCTGGTGATGTGTTTTTATGTGTCAATAAAACAACTTTCCAGACACATTTTGCAACATGAAACACAATCTATCTTTGCACAATGAAGTTAAATAGCAACTATTTCCATTTTCATCAAACAGCCAAAATGTACAGAGATTTGCCTGCAAAATGACCAGAGACAGAACATTCAGAAACCCCCTCCAGACAGTGATTGGACAGATATGACACATCTACTTAGGAGATGTCTGTAATCATGTTGGGCTCTTTATTCTCTGCGGAGCTCAGCAGCATTTGGAAATGGTATCCTGTTCCCACGGCGGGCGGTTTAATGACGGCTAATGGAGGCAGCACAGAGCCTGTTTATCGCCTGTCATTTCCTGCTACGGCTCTCCGTCTGCATTTTTTAAAACATATTTCATGTTCTGAGGATTACATGAGAGGAAATTCGCCAGTGTTTGTCCTCTCCTGCATTCTGCTCCAGGCCCATTCACATTCTTAATTCCTTTCTTTTTCACTTTGCAATGGAGATATCAAAGAATTGGCATGATGCTATTACTCCTTCATCATTCCCCTCCTCTGTCCGTACAACTCTACACAGATTAATGGTGTTCAGCTGAAGCAATAACTTACCATGGATATTAGAACAGGTACTCTGGCTCATCTTTGAAAAGCACTGGGAGTGTAATTCCACACTAGCAGCTTAGTAAGGCGCATGTTTTGTGGAAAGAATACCTGTCTTTTATTAACATAATCAAATTCACCAATAATATAATGATACAGAAAGTCCTCATCACTATAAGTATTGAATACCTTCAACAGGAGGTGGATGGAAATTCAGGAATAAATTGTAGCTATTGTTTTGGCCTCTGGTCGGATTTTATTTTTAAAGTAAACATATATGAGCATTATTCATGTTTAATTTGACATTTCATAGACTACATGTTTAGGACATTCATGAAAGAAATGACAAACAGAACAATCCATAGATTGTAGATTGTAGAATCCGTAGATAATTGCTAGCCGAGGCCATACTTCAATATCTTTTAATGAGTGGTGTCAATCGATAAAAAATTGCATCAATAATCTGTAATTAATCACGATTAATCACAGGTTTAAAATACTACTTAACTATTGTTGGGAGATGAAACAACTCAAATGTGGTGTTGAAAGTAAAGAAAGTGGTAAGAGATATCATGTTACTTTACCATTAACCTAATTGAATGGAAATATGATAATCCAAACAGACAGTTTCAGACCATACCAGTATTTAAGACACTACTTGTGTGTTACCCTGCACCACCTGCCCCCCCCAAAGGGAGAAGCACTTTCTTTTAACCATTCTAAAAATGGCGAGACATTTCAAACATCATCGAAAATGTCAAAATGGTGTTGGCGCTGGTGGAAAAGTCAAAGAATCATCAAAGTCATCAGGACTCATTCTCTGAGGACCGTGAAAGTCTGAACAAAATTGCATTGCAATCCGTCCAATATTTACATATTTCACTCTGGACCGAAGTGGTGGACCCACAAATCAATACTATTTGTGTGGATAATAATTTGACTTTGATGCAGCTTTTTCTGTCATTTGCTTCACTTTAATAATTCATCACACCACATACACACACTAAAAGCTGTCACTGCGACTCAAAGCAGAGGCAGATAAATGGTGTTTAGATAAAGCAATCATTTTAAAAATAAATGTATAAGTGTCTGGTTAAAATATATGTTAGGATGAGTTTGATCACAGCATTTATTTGGCAGGGCATTAGAACAGGCACCTGATACTGATACTGATGTATATGATACCTGATACTAATACTGATGCATGTGTTCTGAATGACCATTTCCTCATGTGCTTAAACCCAGATAATAGTTCATTTTATTATTTGCACTGCAAAGTGAAGCCTTTATTCAGCAAACATGGCTTTTGCTAAATCCCTTGTGGGATTGTGGGTAGCATTGTGCAAACAAGCCCTGCATAATGCTGTCATTATCCACTGGTTTACTATTGGGTGACTTCGAGCATCTGGCCATATGCAAGCTGACCTTTGAACTCCATTATCACTTAATAATGCCACTTGTCAGCCACAGACTGTTTGAGAATTCATTTTTTCAAACTCATGTCAGCCTCAGCCGTGTGAACATTAATGACTTTGATACACAAAGGACAAATAGAAGAAGTGGTGCCGTTTGTCAACAAGGAGAGTGATGTTTTCAGGGTTTCATTTCTTATTTTATCTAAGCTGTTTTGACTGTCGCTGTCACAGTGAAGGCCTGCTGGTGTTTTAATGTAACTTGCATATTTCCATTCTTTCCCATACCTAAGGAAAGGGGGGACTTGGAGGGATGGGATCATACATTAAAAGACAGGCAAAGAGAGTTACATAGTGAGAATAATCCAAAACAATACAAATACCATTCCTATACGATCAATAGGTTTGAAACAGATTAGCAGGCAAAGTCCTTCACCGGCTAACTGGGTGGGCTCTGTGTGGTGGAGGCTGGTACCGTGGGGGAAGGGGTGTCAGGGAATGGGAAATCAATGGGAGCCAAGTGCACATCAACAGGATATCAGTCCGGAGGAAATTCCTCAGGGAACTCCAGCTGATGGGCTGTGAGATCTCGCTGATCGAATCCTGATCAGGTGGAGATGTTCCTGTGAGGGAGAGGGGAGAGGGGTGTGGGAGGATGTAAAAGAGGAGAGAGAGAAAAAAGGTAGCTCATGGGTCATTCATGCAACCTTAAGTCTTTTTTACCATATCATAGGGCATTATTAGTGATCATTCATTTTTTCTCTGTTTGAGTCATCAGACGATGAGCCAAGCAGTAGTTTCAAACCCCCAGAGTCACAGGCTGGTTCTCAGCCAAGGAATGTTTGATCAGTTTTGTTCTACTTCTGTATTCCTATTCATTGCTTTTCTTTCAACAATACCTTAGCTGTACTTAACCTGTTAAGCCCTGAGCCTGTTTTTCAGGTCTCTGGCTCGAAAATGACATTCCCAGAAACAAATGACTATCTTCACTTCTAAAAGGGGTAAATTAATCATCTTTTTTCTCAAAGCAATGATAAACCTGTGAGTTGGATGTAGAAAAGTCAGAATCAATATAAATGTTTTTATTTTAAAGTAAATTCAGATTGAACATAGTAAAACAATTTAAATTATAGTGTCCGTCCAAAAAAAACACATTACTTATAGTGAAAACCCCCCTTGAATGATGGGATAGTAGACTAAAAGCTTTAGGAATCCAAACTATAACATATGATAAGTACCCTGTATCAAGATTGATGCAAAACAAGTGAAATTTGACCTTTTTAGAGAGATTTAGAAGGAAAAAAAACCCCACCTTTGGGGTCATATGGGTGGATTTGGGTGGATTTGCCGTTTTTCTGGAACCCATTGGTCGATTTTGTGATTGTCATCTCTTTTGAACCGTTAGAGCCAATATAATCGAATGGGAAGTTCCACATACACACACACGTTACCATTGAGGAGTGAGAGTGACGCGCACGCAGTCAAAAGCTATGTTACGCTCTGAAAACTGAAAACTGAAACCTAGGCTCAAATATGAAGATGGATTCTCAGAAATCATTTCAAAGTGACACAGACACATTGGATTAACCATTGGATTAACCTTCAGCAGCGTTTTCATCGTTTTGATGCCATTGAACACAACTTTTGATCAGTAACAGCAAAAGGTAAGACAAATTGGCCGTGTCGCGAGTTCTGATCGCTCAGTGATGATACTTATATTTCTGGAATCTGTGGAATCTCAGCTTGCTAATCGATATCTTGTTTGAGCAGATCCGATATGTCATAAGGGTATTTATACCTAGAGTTCGCTCAGGGCTCATTTAGTCGCTTCTTGTGAGACTTGTGTTTTGTTTCGGTAAAAATTGTTCGTATCGCCAGTTAGCTGAGTTTCTTCCCGTTAAGTGGGTACGACACATTAATAGGTTTTTAAATGTTAAGAAGCCCTGAGACACAGTTTCGTGAAAAGTAAACCTTGGATAATGTCCCAATCTTATAGGTCTATGATGTGTCATGACATTTGATCACAGAACCATTCATTATCTGAGAAAATGAACTTTATTTGTAGACCCAAAATCCCAAATTGGTCTCTCTCATCCCTTGCTTTTTCCTTTTTTTTGTTGCTAGCATCTAATAACTGAGTAGTCGCCTCTCAAAATGACATCCCTTTTTTAAAATCCAGACATTTTCTTTCTGCTTAGTTGAGCCACAGCAGCACACCCCCTGCTTACCATCCATTTGGAACCCCAGGCCCTTGGGACTAATCTGCGTGGGCTTGGGTTAAGGGGTCAGCCAATGGGTCCTGATCCTGAGGAACCTCCCGGCTGGGATCGCTTCACTCCGCCCCCTACATTTCACTCTATAGCGCTTTTCATTACTCTCCCAGTACTAGAAGCTCTATACAGTACCTCCCCTCCCCAAACCCCCTGGTATCTGGGTTAAATGGAAAAGTGAAAGCCTGGAGGGGGCTTGAGGACTTTCTGGGGCCTCAGCAGGCCAGGAATATAGACATTCTCTGGGCTGGGAGGCTGACCCAAAGCCTGGGGCGGGACCTGTGTGAACCTGGTGTAATTATATTAGCTGCAGTATTTAGACCCCTTGGCCTTGGCTTTCAAAAGCACTTTAAGTGAGGACGGTTTTCATCACCACCTGATTTGGACAGGCCCCCCTAGTGTTTTGGTTTGTTGCACTAAAATCCGCCATCATAACTATTTGTCGGACAAGGTCATGTCACTTTAACTTGTGATGTGCCCTGGCCCCTCCCCTTTCTTCCTCTTTTTTCAGTTTCTTTTGTAGTGGGCCCCTTCTGAGTGACAGTCCGCGTCTGTCCATATTTCATTTAGACAGGCTGGGTGGTCATGATCACACATGTCTGAAAATGCAAGTTCACACACATATTCACAAAAGCACAAACACTCTGCCATATAACACATGTATTTGTCCCTACAGTACATTTGTCTTTTCGATGGAGCAGCTTTATTTATCCTGTCGCTGGATCTCTCTCACAGAGTGCATGCTGGGTAGCCTACTGTTGGCTCCATTCCCAGTTGGACATGGTTAAAAAAAAATTAAATGAATGATTAACAATCACTTGAAAGCATGAATGTGTAGTGCCTACCCGTGTAATGCTTCTCCGCATAGTGCATTATCATATCCCAAAGGACCAGAGAGATATAATTAGCGTTGTGTTCCACCTAATTGCTCAGCTCTGGCAAATTAACGTGCCCTTTTTACAACCTTGTGTTTGTGAAATGCTATGCATGCTGTTTGTTTCATGTTTAAATCAACATATTTACACATGGAATTATTAACCACCTCTCTTAATTACATTGTGTTCTGAGCTAGCTAAATGCAGTACAGACATTTGTTTTTTACTGATGAACTCATTTAAGAACAATATATAAATCTCTATGTGGGAGAGAAAGGGCTAAAGTATACAATATGTATAACAGCTGGAGTAGCAACTCCTTTGCCTGTAGGGAACTTCAAGACGCTCAAAACAATGCTAGCCTTTCTGGTAACGCTAATTGCTTCAGACATTTACAGAGATAACCGCGGATAGCTGTTTCTTCTGCAATTGTTCACATTTCTTCCTTGAAACTGCTTGGCACAGCACCAATAATAAACACTAAGCTTTTAGCAGTGCAACCGGAATACACTTATTTCTATTTATGCTCCAAAACAATCAATGTTAAAAGTATAGCTTAAAGTTGTTTCCAAGTGCAAACTGGACATGAGATAAAGTGAATTCAAGTTGATTGATCTTGTGTGTCCAAATTAGAAGTCATGTAAGATAAAGAACGATGTTTAAAACTCTCTTTGAGAGAGATATGGCTACAGTATATGTATAACAGGCTAAAAGTAATAGCTCCTCATTCACCTGTATGGAACTGAAAGAAGCTCAAATCAAAGATAGCATTTTTGTTAATGCTAATTGCTCATTGAGTCATTTAGAGAGATATAGAGCTGATAGCTGTTTCGTAGTGCTATGGTACACATTTATTTCTACGTGAAACCCCTTCGCACAGCAGCAATAATAAACACTAAGCTTTTAGCAGCGCAACCGGAAGGCCCTTATTTATAGCTCCAATAACATTAACATTAGAAGTTGTGTTAGCTAAATGTTGTTTCCAAGTATTTGAGACAACTCTCTGTAAATCAAGGAATACTTGGCTGTAAAAAACTGGACTTGATAAAGTGATCCGTTGCTGATTCTTGTCCCTCTTTGTGTCAAGTTGAGGTTTATTTCATTGCTTTCCATGATGGATGTGTAAGCTGGCATTGTATCCATGAATTAGACCTAGATCTATCGCCTCTCTTTTTCTCACCCCATGACACTGCCTTTTCAACATGTATATCATAAATGACATGTGCTTTTATACTGTTTTATGACAACAGTGTTCATCTCTGGCATCTCATATTGATAATATTTACCTATTCATTTAGGCTAGGCGGTTTGTTTTGCGTCATTGACATACATTCCACGTTGAGCTTTCAGCATATTGTAATTCAAATTGTCTAAGAGAAAATACATGTTCTGCACTCCCTATTGCAGAGAGTGTGCCTATCAAATCTTAAACAAATGCATTTGAATGCACATGTCCCTTCAGGTGATCAATGCCTGACAAAGGCAGAATATCCTGCAACCTTGGCAACAACTGCTTCCAATGGCAAGCAACCAAAACAAAATGTCAAAACTAACCCAAAAAGACTCGATGTTAGGAAGATGTTTCAAAGAAGAGTGCTTGTTTAGAGGAGAGCTGAAGGGTGAGGCCTGTATTTTCAAATTGCTTTGACTTTTCAAGAAAACTGGACCAGCTTTCAGTTTACTTTACTCAAGTGTACTTGCTGTACTGCGGCTATAAGTATTGCCTTTTTGATGTGTAGGTGTTGTCAATGTCTATTGTAAGTTTAGCTGAAGAGGCACTGTTACCTTTCTATACCAGACTGCTGTGAATCTCCAGCATTCACTTGGGGCGGTGACAAGTACAGACTCACACCTCAGTAAATAAAGTTGTCATTCAAATCGCAGACTGAACATTACACCTGCTATGAATATCCTCGCTTTGCATTATAGGACTTCATGTCACTGTCACAGGTATAGCTTGAGAGGAGGAAGATATCATTACATTATATAAGATAACATTAATACACTAATAATGTTTTTGTAAAATCTTAAGAAGAAGATGGTTACCAGCTTTGCATTAATCCTGCAATCATCAAGACACAAAGGCACAACCTTTGTTAAGCCATTTTTGTCCGATTTTCACTTGGACTGTGGGTGAATTTAACCCATCAATTATGTTAATTCCTGAAATACTTGGAAAAATACTCAAATCCAACACAACACTTGATAGTGCAGTTGGTCAAGCAGTTCAATCAAATCCTGAAGAAGAGTTTTGTTTTTTTAACAGCTTGTTGATTAACAGTGAATTAAACCAATTAATGAATGTGTCCATTCGTGCATCTTTGACATTATTTATCTTTTACTCATTGGGAAAAAAAGTATGTTATTTTCTTTGTTTGAAGGGGTTACCTTCAAGTTGGCATAGTGTTTAATTTAATTGTGTGTGCGAAAGAAGGTCATCAATAAATATATTTTGTCAATGTTTTCATTGACCGAAAGTTACACTGTATCACACTTTCTGCATACAAATTCTTCTTCGCCTATTTAGATCCTTTCACTTTTTCTGTCTTGACTCAGACACACACCTATGTGCATACACAAGCGTGTCAGGAAAAAGCAAAGAGGGAGATATAACTAGCTGGGAGGCAAATGAAAGCTGCGTAGGTTAAACAGCATGAAAACCATGAATGCAAAACACCTCCGGCTAAAGTAAATCTCAACAGATATCAAATGTACATGCAACCTGCAGCCCAAATGATGTGAGGAACCCCGGCTAGCTAACTCCCACACATCAGTATCTCATTTAGCTCATGTCATGCCTTGTTTATGGGAATCAATTCCACCCTACCTGACACGCTGGCTTGCATTTCAGTTGTCGTTCCCCCGGTCAGTCGGGCATGTTGGAGCAGTTCCAGCACAAATGAGCCAGGAGGGGTGAATGGACTGTAGAGGCATGCATCAATGCCCACAGCTATGAGTTATGTTGTGTGTGAGAGAGAGGAATAATTAAAAAGTACATACAGCTTCGAGAGGGCAGTGTTTTTTCCTGTTTTTGTATTTCTTCAGCGGGATAAATGTTCTTCTTGAAGCTATCAGAGAACTCATGATTTATTCACTTCGCCCTGTGGCCCATCTGACTCCCTTACCATCTACAGGGTGCAAACGCAGGAATAGAAACTCATAGTTGTCCACAGAAGACTGGATTTCAGTGTCTCTCTCCCTCTCCACTCACTCTACATCAGAGGTATTCAATATTCAAAGAGACCCAGTTACTTGAAAAAAGATATGTAGTGTAATCAGTCATTACTTCTTCCTTTTTTATTAAGGAATTGTAATCTGTTTCTCCCCATCGATCAAAATAAATCAAAACAATTTACCATTTCAAAGTATGACATTTTTAACACAAACACACACACTTGAATGGAACTTGTATAAAAAACACATATCCACTTTTACCATACACACAGAAACAAGGTCTACATTTAAAGTAAAGAGAAAAAAAAGAATCTTCTGAATTAAAAACAGAGACCGGGCCAGCGTATTTCTGCCAGAGGAGGTGCTAGGCAGACACAGGCCAAAATGTTTTAGGAAGCATACTATCTGTTCTCATTTACTTTTCAAATAAAGTATATTATACGATTGATCTGAAACATGCGGGGTATGAAAATAAAATAAACTATCCTGGCAACAGAATCAGATGGAAATAAAACATTCAAAACAACAAGAAAAGGTACCGGAGCTGACAGATGTACAGGGTGTGTTAGTGTGTCTGCATGGCTTCACTCAGTGTGTTAGCATGTTAGCTCTGCCAGTCTGACATGGTGCTGATGCTGCCAGCAGTGAACAGAAGATACAAACAAAAAAGTTCAACTCCCCTCGCACCTTTTGCCTCCTTTCAAAACTTTCTCAGCAGCAGAAGCAGAGAGGCTGTCATTTATTGAAAAGCATGATGCCACTCTCACTCTTTCTCTTCCTATCAACTCCGTCTCTCTCACCTCTCCTCTGATATCTGCTGATGGATACAAGTATAAATAGAATACTCTGTGTGAAAATGATAGGTGGTGAGAGGAAAGGGAGAGAAGTGTGGATCACAGTCTGTCAGTATTTATAATTCCCAAGTCAAGAGATCTTTATTATGTTTGTAGTTTGTTAACCTTTATTATTTCTGTTATTTCATTTTCATATTTGTTATGAACCCCAAGCAACAGACACAAGTATTAACTTGCAACCTGTAAACTATTCAACATATCACACCTTTTCATCTATGATCTATTGCATCATAATGTCTGATACTTGTTATTGTAAATTGATTCCCTCTTCATACAGATTAAGATATGCATATGTGACCTGCTCGATACATTTTTGATACTTGTAAAGACGGGATGACAACTTCAGCGATCACCGTCCCCCTCTCGCTGAAATCCCCCTCCCTATCTACAGTATATCTCCTGGAATCTTGAATGATGATAGACTGGGGGTTTTCATCTGATTATTTATAAAAACAAAGTGTCGGCTTGAAATATAAAAATGTTGTTGAAGCCTGGAAAGGTACGATAACGAGCGGCAAACGAAGCAATTAATGGCACAGGCATTACAACAGGCAGTGTGTTTTTCCTCAAGAAATACACACACACACACACACACACACACACACACACACACACACACACACACACACACACACACGAACGAACAAACCTTCTTAAGGCCTCTACACACCGGCCCGACTTTGGGAGTCAGAGGCCGTCCGAAGCCGTCAGAGGCAGTCGGGCATTCGCGTCGCACTACTCAGGTTGGTGTGTCGTCTCTTTACGGCACTTTCAACCCTCCCGCCTCCTCCCGCCGCCGATTCAACATGTTGAATCGGCGGCGGGAGGCGCGGGAGGCCAAAGAACGTCGGGACTAATCAATCACTCTGATTGGCTGTTCAGCTTAGCGAATCAGTGCATCAGAAGTGAAGCGGAAGTGAGGGACCAAAACAAACGATAAGAAGGCACACACAGACGGCTAATCTTCCTCATTTTCATCTCACCCGGACGCAAGAGTTTCTTTTTTATCATGACGGCATGGAATGAAGAAAGTGAAGACCAACTGATCAACTGTTTATATTACTAAGTCTGTTCTTCTTCTCTCGGTGTATAAAACGCAGTCTGTCTTCCGGTTGTTGCCTCTTTTGAATGACGAATACACACTACCGCCGCCTGCTGGTAAGGAGAGTTATTGCCACTCGTTGGCTGAAGTATTTGCGGTGTTCGTAGGCGGGCGGCTTTATCCGACGAAGCCAACGAAGCCTGACGTAGCTGACGTAAAAGTCGGGACGCCTTCGGTACGCGTTCGTTGGTCTCAGGTTGGTGTGTAGAGACCTTTACGTCCAACTATTCCTCATTCAAGTAGAAAACACATCCTCTGATAGCTTAAAGGTCCCATGTCATGCTTTTCCGGTTATTACCCGTCCCCTTGTGTGTTATGAAGGTTTTTATGCATGTAAACGGTCTGCAGAGTCACAAACCCTCAAAGTACACCCTGTAGCGAGTAAAACTAACACAGAAAAGACTTCCCCAAAACGCCTCGTTGGAGATTTCTCATTTTCCATTGTTTTCTTCCTGGGTACTCTGACGTGTGAATACCCAGAGGCCACACCCTCTGCCAGCCTTTCACGAAACAAAGCTTCACAAACCTTTCAGCGATTCATGCCGAAGAACGATGCTGTTCCTACTTTGTTTGGACCAGCGGGAGATTCGGGTACACAACCTGTAAGTATTCATTGTTGTTTGTGTATTTATGATGTTTAAAACAAACAAGGTATCTACCACGACTGTTTAAATGGGTAAACGTGTTTCGGGCTGCTACGTTGGGATCGCGGAGAAATTTCTCCTGTATCGCTGTATCGCCGAGACGCCGACACGGAAGCCTGTCCGCTCCTCGCAGCAGGTCGCAGCAGGTCGCAGCAGCTGCGAGCTGCTGCGACCTGCTGCAAGCTCTCAACGTCGCGACCAATCAGAGCACACTGGGCTCACAGGGAGGGGGGGGGGGGGCAGGAGCTCCAACAAGCCGTTTAGGACAGAGAGTGAATACACATACTATACAGAGATGCTGTATGAGAAACCAATGTGAGTTTGGAAAATTGCACAGTATAAATCTATTTTAGTATACCTCAACAATGGAATTATGATCAGTAGAAATGGCCATGACATGGGACCTTTAATATGAGTTAGCATATATATACCATAGATGGATCTCCTTAAATAAATTGCTGACTGTTGAACATTGAGGAATATTTGAGAAAAACTAAATCAGTAACGGTATCACTGTAAAGTTTAAACCCCTCTTTCCAAAGGTGTATATAACTGAACATGTGTTTTGGATTGATGTGACTGATTTGGATAGAGCTTGCAAAAACTAGTTTAAATCCCAGAGAATCAAACATGGAGTGCTTCTCCTTGTCCCACATTGCATTCTATAGAGCTCCTCTCCCTCCTTCTTTTTTTACTTTATCTTTCTTTTTCCCTTTTATCCCTGCCTGTGTCCGACTCTCTCCCTTCTTCAGACATTCTCTCTCTTTTCTTCTCCCTCTCCTGTGGCAGCATGGGGCTCTGGAGAACTGCCTACTCTAGCCAGCTTAGGTGAATCCGTTGCCATGGCAATCAAACCTAAATAACCAACAATGGCATGTTAATTATGGTTATTACTCTATGAAGACTGTTCCAAGAAAATGAGCGATGTTACTTTTCTTTGGAGGGATTAAAGAAAGAAAATGTCGGAGGTGAAGCAGTTTGGACAACATAATTCATAACACAGCGTTGATTGCAGAAGTGTTGGATCCTGCGAAGCCCCTCCCACTGTTAGGGTGCACATGGAGGGTCCTCAAAGAAGCTTTCTGCCATATTTTTCCATGACAGGAAAATATGGCATGCTGTGAGAAGAAATTGGTCACACTTAAAGCCCATTGTAATGGGCCTGAAACTAGTGTGATGTCGTCTAAGTGAATACAGCGTTGGCTAGAGACACTGCAATAGGAAAATTACTTAAAAAACCACTGTGCCTAAATATTAAAGTTAACTCATCAACATCTGTTTTGCAACAGCATTAAAGAGGATATTTGACACAAATGAGAAGCGAAATGCATTGTCGCTTCTTTGAGGAACCGGGAGAGGCTTTGAACTTTGGGATTTTAGCATTTGCAGACCATTAACATGCATACAAATTTATATAACACACTACATGCAGGGGTTTTCAAAGTGTGGGAAGGTGAGCCTCCCCTCAGAGAACATAAGAACAGCCGCGCCCTCCCTCCCAATTATTATTGCTATTATTATTATTATTGTTGTTGTTGTTGTTGCTATAACTATAATGCAGGGGTATTCAATTGCATTTCAAAGAGGTCCAGTAAGAGAAAATGTCATTAAATGCTATGTTTTCGCTGTCTACCTTTCTCTTTTTTGAGCACGCCATTTGAAATTACTCTGAGTGTTTCTCTCTTCTTGTCTCATCTCTGTGTGTGTGTTTGAATCTATCGTGCTGACTCACTGACTGCACCGATTTGATTGGCTGAGTAGCGTCACCTCCTTAAAACATTAAACAATAACTTTTAAAAAGTTTTTTTTTAACATTTTCAACATCGTGGAGAAATCCTTATGCTCCCGGCAACACACTGAACGTCAACTTTGCCTCCTTATTACACTCACCCCTACTTTAGTGGGAACAATGAGTCTGCGTCTTTGATGCGCACAGGCGGATGATGCAGGGATGCAATGCAACAGGAATAAACGCAGATCATCCTCTGGCTGCAGCCTTGACCGGTACTTGCTTTTGATCAAAATCCATGCGGAAAACCCCACTCACACAGTAGGTGGAGGCAGGGGCGGAATGGGACTAAAAATCAGCCCTGGAATCTCACCCAGCCCAGCTCCCACACAAATTGGTAGAGCACGCTCGTGAACTGTCAACGGGGGGGGGGGGGGAACTTCGCTGCGTGGAAACGGCCCGCTGAACGGACCTCTGTCGCCTGTCAGCGCAACTTAAATGATGCCATTTAAAAACATAAAAAATAAGGGCGGTGCCGGCCGTCAACGGCCCGCTGACGACCGGCGTTCTGTGATTCTCCAGAACACACAGATGGCCAGTCCGCCCTGGGTGGAGGTGAAGGGAATGAGCACTTTTACAGCCTTTTTGGCGTCGTGAGGGAACTCGGTCTCCACAGACAGCCAAAAGTGTGCAAGTGACACTTTACTCGTCTTTTTCTCGTTATTTTTTTCTCATGCTGCGCCTCCCCTGAAGCTCTCTGGCGCCCCCCAGGGAGGCCCGCCTCACTCTTTGAAAACCGCTGCACTACAGGAAAGGGAAACCCCCAAAAAGGGCCTATTTAAGCTCAGTGGATTAATTTTGAATTTTACTCCCAAACATTTTAGCACACAAACTTTCTCAACCCCATTCGAGCAAACAGCTGTTTACAGTGGAAACAAATGTCTGATGAAATCATACAATGATTACAGGTTTACATTTTTACTTGTCCATGTCTCCTTGAGGCAAAAAACTACATTTCATGCAATTACGTTTTTTTCAAATCAATACAATTTCCATATCAGGGTAAATGGACTGTACTTATAAACGCTTTATCCAGTCTTTTCGACCCCTAAAAGCACTTTACATACTACAAGTCATTCACCCATTCACACCTCATTCATACAGAGCAGTGTGCCTTGCTCTAGGAACTAACATTCACACACCGTTGGCCACAGGGAGCTACTCAGGGTGAAGTATCTCGCCCAAGGATACATCGACATGTTGACTGCATGGGCTGGGATCGAACCAACAAGACGACCGCACTCCCTCACAGCCACAGTCCCCCTTTATCACCAAAAGAGCTGGTTGTGCATTAGGAACATTTATTGGAAACCCTTACGTTTAGACTTCATGCCTGCCATATGTTTTTGCATCATATTAGCTGCCTTTCATACACTGCAACATACTCAGTATGGTACAAATGTTAAGAAAAGTTGCATCAGGTTTTTTTAACAGCACACTTACAAAATACATCCCGTCTATACAAGAACAAGATATGTTTTTCCTGTCTCTCAGGTACTAATGGTCTGCTAATGTACTGAAGCTGCTTCCTGTGATAGCCGGGTCAATATCACTATAAAGTAACTTTGGTGTCCCCATCAGAATCACTCAGTTATCATGAAAATGTAGCAGAATAATGAAACTCTGAGGTCTTATTATAAAAGGCCAAACATTTACACACATATCAGTACAATAATAAGTCTCTTGAAATGTTTTTCCTTGATTTTATACCTTATTTTTTCATTGGATGTACGTGATTTTGGCATGTCCCACACACTACTCTGCTAACTACAGTGTGTGTAATAAGTGGTTAAATTATACTACATTTAAAAAATATATACATGGTTTTATTGTCCACAATGAGTTATTTGATCAAACGAGTCATTTGGATCATGTATATTCTATTTTCATAATAATATTGAACATTTTGCATGTGTCCCTGACATTTGCTGTCCACCCTGTCATTAAGGGGTAACCCCATAAAAAACCCTCTGATGTTTTCAGTGACATCACTACCACCATTTTGTCTTTCCTCAATGGAGGCTGAGACATTGGCTTGTTGCAAAGTATGTTTTTTAACTTATATTTCGAAATGTTATCATATTATGTGTGTAGTTGGATGTTGTCAAGCTTAACATGTCCACTCTATCTTAGTGAAATGTCAATTAATATAAAAACCTTTCAGAAATTCGAAATATATTTGTTAAACAGTACACAGTTACCTTGCTAACTGAATCATGTTGCTAACCATGTCCCCATGTGCTCATTAAATGCTAATATTAGCCAAAAATGTCCACCCTGTCAGCAAGTCTTCCATAAATAATATAAAATGTACATTTTCAGAAAGCTATAGTCCCTTTCTCAACTGAAATATATTGTTGAGAAAGGGACTATAGATTTCTGAAAATGTACATTTTATAATCACTATGTAATTACAATGTATTACATCTTAGAATTTTGTCCATCACAGGGTGGATACATTTTGCTGTTTGCATGTACTTGCAGTTAATTTATAAAAAGTGTGGGAGCTTGACCAACATCCATTTCTAACAGCATAACGTATACTTAATACAATGAATATGAAATTCAATGGAAAATCTCAGATTTTCTTTTTGGAAATGGGGAAGTCTCAAATGCACCGTATGGTGATATTGACCCAGCCGTCTCTGTATGCTGGCACAGGTCAGCGCACATCCTCAACTCAACTGATATTATGGCTCTTAAGTCTTTTCAAAATGCTTTCATAACATCTGTGTTTACCCCAGTGGATGGCCTACGCTGAGAGTGAACGAGGAGGACGGGAGGACAGATAACACAACCCACTCTCTTCAGTCTGCGTACAAATGACACGACTTTACACATTGGAAATGCTTGCAATAGATACGTAGAAGTCCGATTTTGCGTGCATATGATACGCTAACCATTCCCATTGAGATCTGAGGCTGAGTTTTGTGTGCATATGATACGCCACGTTTTGTCCGGTCGGGTCTTGGTAGACCGGAAGCTGTGTGGTTCATAAAAACATGTTCTTACCGGTTCTTACTCAATATCAAGCCACGATTATTGTTTTTATTTTAAATCGTATAATGTCGGACTTTTTTTGTCATCTGTGAGGAAAAGAAATGTGGCTCAGAGCCTCAGAACAATGAAATCCGTATTTTTTTAATCTTTTTTTCCTTCTAATTTGTTATTGTTTTCTAAATAACACACCGTTATTTACTCAACAATAACACACAATTATCCTTGTTTTTATTTATTCGTTTAATTCTATAATATCGGGCTTTTTAGCTGTTCCTCAGGAACTGAATTTCAAAATAAAGTCACCGGAAACAGACGTAGGCCTATAAGGGACATTTCGAGCATCATTGCGATACAAACCACAAACCCACTGAACTGATTACCCAAGATCCTCAGCTAGAAGCTCGGTGATTGGATTGTTTAGCCGCAATGCACGTTGGGATATGGTGTTAATGCAATATGAAATCTGAAAAACATTTAAAAAAAGAAAATAATACTTTATTCCGAGTGTGCTTGCTTTTCTTTGAAAGTCATCACATAACGGCATTGTAACACACGGTTCGGCTGCATTAAATATTAAACATCTGCCGTAGTTCTTTATTTATGAGCCCTGATGAGAAGACTTCTAGACAAACTGGAAGAAATGCCGCCGAAACTGAATACGTGACGTGGATCATAAATATATCAGCAATTAAACAACATCTTCAATTTCTCTTCACACAACACGTCTCCTTGCAGTATCAATACTAATTTGGCTGACTTTTATATTTGATCCAATTGGTAGATAGGCTGTATTTACGCCATAACGGTGCACAGCTGATAGAAAAGGACTTGTAGTTTTTAAAGATATTACTGATTTTTTTTTTAATATAAGAATGTAAATACTGAGTTGAGAGAATAGACAGGGGTTTTGGGTGATGGAGACACATCTATGGAATCACAATTTCTATAGCTTACCATTAAATGACTGATATACCTTTCTGTCTGTGATGTTTTACAAATCAGATATTAATGTGTAGAAGTAAAACATGTGAAATATTATAGCAATATCCTGTAAAATTATGTAAAAACATGAATAAAACTCCACATCTTCAGATGTTATACATACATAAGTGTCCTACACTAATAATACAAAGTTATTATTAGTATGCTATGTGTACTTTGTACTTTTAGTATGCTGTGGTTAAAGCACGTTATTGAATTATTTTTGTTGAATAATGTTATTTTTGTTGAATAATGTTATTTGATGGAAAAAATATTAAGAGTACATACTTTCATAGGGGGAAAGTAGAAGGTCAATGATAGAAATATAGAATATAAAAAATCAAGAAGATACTGTAAGTGATCTCTACAATAAAACAGTTTAGTGCCGGATGTACAAAAATATAAATATGAGGATGTGCAAAACAGACAAACTAATTAACCTTTATTTAAACATTAAAGAATACTTTAGGTTAAGGTCTTCTTTTAAATAAGAAAAAAGCTTTGGGGGTATCTACACATAAATATTAAGCCCGACAAAGTACTTAACGTCTAATATATTGCTTTCCTGCAATGTTAACTATGTTGAAGCACTTATTTTAACTGATATTATACACATTAATTATACTCTTATGTATGTAGATAGAATAAGAAATGTGCAGAATATGACAGTTTAATGGTGGAGGTATACACACATATTGATAGATGTCTTGTAATGCACTGTTGAGGAACCTGTGACCCAAGTTTTTCCTTCATTGCATAACTACACCTTAGTTGTGTATATGATATGTCAATAAACCTTAGAAAATCTTGAAATCTTGAAAGGGATGTGCAAAATAGCCATTATATACAGTCTTTAATTAACTATTACTAGAGAATAACGAGTAATGAATATACTTTATAGGGATCTGCAGATAAATGTTTAGTCTTCTCAAGCACCAACTATCTAATATCTCACCTGATTGTTGGCACTTGACAATCACCTCCCTGAATTTATTCAGGTGTAACTAAAGTCTGATTTAAGGGTTGTTTATATTTCACATCATTAATCAGAATCTGCAAAGTAACTAAAATAAATGTAGTGGAGTAAAAATACCAGGTTAACCTCTGAATTGTAGTGGAGTAGAATTACAAAGTAACAATGAGCTGTCATGTGGGTATATATTAATGCTGCCCATTATGGACACAAGCGATTTTCACCCATTTATTAATTACATGTTTTAAATTTGTACACACCAATTTGTTTCCTATCCTAAACCTCCAGAGGTGTACACAGTTTAATACTGGCAACTTCTAATTTTGGGAAAAATGAAAACGTCTTTTAAAACTACAATTCCCAGTAGAGACGTGCCATAGAACATGTTGCGATACACAATAGCCAGCATGTGTAGTTCTGGGGGGGCGTTCGAGTCCAGTTTTGGATAGTCTGCCGTGGTTTCGTTCCATTTCAAAGAGCTGTTTGATGCTCGGCGTAACCTTGGTGCACTGCCACTCCAACATCCAATCCCAGAGCTTGAAGATTAATCACGGGGTTTGTCAACGGGACTGTAGTCCCAAATGATAGCTGGGGATTATGGGTAGTGTAGTGTCTTCGGCCATCCTAAATTCTGAATTTTTTTCCGGATATCATATCGCATTAACACCATATCCCAACGTGCATTGCGGCTAAAACATCCAATCACCGAGCTTCAAGCTGAGGATCTTGGGTAATCAGTTCAGTGGGTTTGTGGTGTGTATCGCAATGATGCTCGAAATGTCCCTTATAGGCCTACGTCTGTTTCCGGTGACTTTATTTACGGCTAAAAAGCATGCTAAAAAGCCCAAGATTATAGAATTAAACGAATAAATAAAAACAAGGATAATTGTGTGTTATTGTTGAGTAAATAAGAGTGTGTTATTTAGAAAAGAATAACAAATTAGAAGGAAAAAAAGATTTAAAAAATACAGATTTCATTATTCTGAGGCTCTGAGCCCATTTTTTTGTCACAGACGGCAAAAAAAGTCCGACATTATACGATTTAAAATAAAAACAATAATCGTGCCTTGGTATTGAGTAAGAACATGTTTTTATGAACCACACAGCTTCCGGTCCACCAAGACCCGACCGGACAAAAATAAGTGGTGCAGCACAAAACGTGGCGTATCATATGCACGCAAAACTCTGCCTCAGATCTCAATGGGAATGGTTAGCGTATCATATGCACGCAAAATCGGACTTCTGCGTATCTATTGCACACATTTCCACGTGTAAAGTCGTGTCATTTGTACGCAAACTGAAGAGAGTGGGTTGGATAACACGAGGTGGATCAACCAGATGAAGCTCTGCCATTTCTAAAACGTCTGTTCCAGCGTTAGCATCTACTTGTCAGCTTTCCGGCTAATTAGATCCAATGATGTATTTTTGTGTGCATGTGTGTTAATGCTGTTGCCATGGCAATAGTCTTCCTCTATTACCCCACTAACAGAACACATTCAACTTGCCACCTTTTTATACACCCACGTTAGTTGGATAATGTGCTTTTTACCATAGCTTCTGCTGCGAGCTTTAGTCAGGATGGATTCGCTCAACAGTAACTACATTTTTCTAGGTGTACCATTTAAACTGTGCCTGAAACTAACGAATATATGGAAGCACATTTCTAGGTGGTTTCATAATTACAAAAACCCTTTTTATTTTAGGAAACAGGTGTGTGTGTGTGTGTGTGTGTGTGTGTGTGTGTGTGTGCGTGTGTGTGTGTGTGTGTGTGTGTGTGTGTGTGTGTGTGTGTGTGTGTGTGTGTGTGTGTGTGCGCGTGTGTGAGGGATGAGTAGCTCAAAAGTTGCAAATAATGCCAAAAACTTTTAAAAACAACATGGTTTTTAGGGAAAAGGATTATATCCACATGTACAAAAAAGTGAGATCTGACCAAGATTGATCATTTGTTTTTACTTCTGAGATATCAAACAACATTCTGAGAAAAGAAAATCTGAATTCTGAGTTTGATCCCAGAATTGTTGGTAAAAAAAAGTTCTTAGTATAAATCTAAGTCTAAATCTTCCTTAAAAAAAGACGTAATTATGATAAAAACTTTTTTTCAAAAAGGATTCTTTTTTTTGTTATGAATTCTGAGAATAAAAAACAGAATTCGAAATTTGATCCCAGAATTGTTGGTAAAAATAATGGTTTTACTCCCAATCCAAAAAGAAAATCACTTTGAGTCAAGAACTTTGGCCCGCATCTTCCGTACAGTACTTCATCAGGCAAAATACATACCAAAAAATGTCTCATATATATACATATTGTTTGCATTCAGGGCAGTTTGTTGGTGTTTGTTTGCAATTTGCTTTCATGATAACAGGAAGCAATGATGAAAGTTTAGCTTGTTGGTGTGAAAAGTCGTTCTTGCTGGAAGGTCACTCGTTTTATCCGAGCACAAAATGTTCTTTCTGTGTTCCATAGGGGTGGTCAGGTCACAGAGTGAGGGTAGAGTGTAAAAGCATGGAGGTGTGTGTAGAGGTGTGTGTAGTCTCTCTTCTATACTGTTTTCATTGGGATAAAATGAAGCCGCTGTGTGTCTGAGGAAGTGCGGCAGCCTGGGAGGGCGGGGCTTCACAGGGAGGTTTAAGCTGCTGTCAGTCAACGTCACTCTCTGCTATTTAGATTCCAATTACAGCTGTCAGCTCAGCCTGAGCCCTCATCTGTCTCGCTCTCCCTCCTCTGTCTCTCTCTCCCTCTTTAAACTCTCGCAGACTCTACTTCTCTGTGTCCAACAACTCTATGCTCTCTTTCTGCTCTCTTTATTCATCCGCTCCCCTCCCTCTGTGTCAGTCAGCATTACTGACTCCTGGATTCTCTTCCCAACTCTCACTCTGCATTCACTGCTTCTTTAATCCTCTTCGTTTTATATTACCTTACACAGCGAGGATGCAGAAGTTTCGTTCCCGACAGGTTTCAAACACGCTGAAGTCAAACAGCAAAGTGTTATTGACACTGGTGCTGTGCTGTGGGTACCAAACTGAAACAGGTAGTGACCCCGGTGCTGTGCTCTCACTGAGAGGAGAACAGAAAGCAGGATCGAGAGGTGCATGGACATCTGGTTTAAGGATGGAAGCATGGATTAGAGTTCTGATGCCTAATGATGGGTGGGCTAACTAAGACCTATCTTACATTTTGCATAATCCTAAATCAATCTATGAGGCATCTTCCTTTTTAACTAAGCTCTTTATTCAATTATTTTCATTTTTTTGATACTCTGTACTTATCATGTCAATATCTTCGACATGGTAGTCAGACAATATGATTTATGAAAGAAGAAAAAGCGTATTGAAAGTTAAATTCCTTAGCAATAACACACACAGTTGGCCGGTTTAATGCATTCAGATGTTGTATTTTCCTCAGAATTACTCACTGTAACAGCAGGTTTTAAGCATTGCCATTTCATTATAACTTCTGTTATATACATAGCATAGCAGATTATCTAACAGATATATTTGAGTCATGTGAACTATCAGGTCAGTTATATAAATGTGTTGATGTTATATCTATTTCAACAAAGCTTTCTTCATGATCATACGGGCTAAAGTTAAGGTAACAATGTATTCAATTAATTTGAGATTGCTTTTTTGTTGGGGTAACAACTGGTGATTTCTGAAATGATCAGTGGTTTACCTCGTTTTTTGAGACACAAATACTGAACATTCCATCAATTCTTCCTCCAGTATTTCAACTTCTGCCAAAAGACAGCCAAAAAACCCAAATAACCTATTACTTCATTATTCTGCCTCTCTGAGGATTAATGGACTTTATTTGACTTTATTGGCAGTTTTTAACGAGCATGAAACATGTTCACTCAATAGTTTGCATAACCACTTTTCTCCAGTTGTTTGATTCTTTATGGCCGCTCTGTAATTTTACATTTAAGAATACATGAGAGTAATCTAAAACCCCAGTGCATAACCCACTACAATGAATGATTATTCATATACAATTAGCTGTTATAAAAACCTATTTTTCTCAGTATGGCAGGCAGGAAAATGGGATAGGTTGATTGGTGGATCAGCTGGATTCACGGATACATGCCCTACGCAGAAGGGATGGACGGACAGACAAAGGGAGGGGAGGCCTGGGGTTGCAGGATGGGGATCTGGGTGGAGGAAAAGATGGATGGATGGATTGTTGCAGCGGTTGCCCCGGGGAGAAAAAGTATAAATCATTACTGGTGACAGCGTCTGAGTGACTATATCCTGCCCCCCACCTCTCAGAACTTCTTGGTTGGGAAAAAGCGAAAGGGTCTCCATTACAATGATTGAGGCACTAAGTGGGGGCTAAGGACCCCCCCCCCAGGGATTTAGGAGGTCTTCTGTGGCAATGAATATAATGTTTCTCTTTCTTTTTTATTGTCATGCGTTCGGGTAAATTCTGGCCAATTTTCTACTATCATCAATCATAAATATTGTGTTTGACATTTGATTGCCTCAAGGCCTTATGCTATCCTCCACAGTAGCATTTGAACATATAAGATTGCTGATCACCCCTTTATAGAATTTTGAGTGGTTTAGTCAACTTTATTACAGCTTAGTCTAGTTGCCAGCTCATAGAGTTATATTGCTAACCCGGAAATGTTTAGTACCTCAAAGGTTTATGTTAGAAATGTATAGTACGATCCCTACAGTAGCACTAGAAACTGCCGGAGGCTCACTTGCATATGTTGGCCAATTTGCATGAATTAGCATGAATTACCATTATAGCCTATGTGGACAATAGTTACAAAATTGAATGACAGATTTGGTCAATCGGGGTTAATTGAGTCAATTTCTGACATTTTCAGGATCAAAGATGGCTGTTTTAACCACAGAGTGGCCATATTTGTACTCCCGGTCGAAGGATTTTGAAGAATCTTGGGTTGATTTACTTGACTCTGGATCATTTGAATTGCACAGATTGCTTATTTATTTGAAAAATAATTGTCCACAGTAGAGGCAATCATTTTTATTGTGTGCTCTCTATATCCAATGGTCGCAACAGTACTCATGGTAGTCAAAATCAGCCCACCCAGATTATAAACATGGCCACTTTCTGGTTGAAACTGCAATTTTTTATCCAATAACCCCCAAAACCACTCCAAATGTGTCCATATCAGCCAAGTCATTTTTTAACTATTGTTTACAATAAAAGCTATAAGCCATTCATTTTATTAACGCAATGTATGCTAATTGTGCTAATTACCCAACATATGCAAGTTAGCATCTAGCAGTTTCTATGTGCTGGGGACCTGTACTATTCATTTCCGGGTTCACTATGATGGCAAATACTTTAGCTATGCTGTACATTTTATATGACAATTTTGGAATACATTTTCAGTGTCTAGTCTTTGTATATGTGACCCACACAAAGTGTGTAATCTAAATGTTATGTTTGTATTTAACATCATTTTAAAAACCTGTGGACAGCAAGGGGCAGTAGATGGCAGGGTAACACTACCGTAAAGGGGTTTGTTGTGATTTGCCCCTGCCACAAACGGACTGATGTGGTGACGGAGCTGCCGTTGGCTTGCCATTCTGGCAAGATCTGCCAAATGAGCAGCAAAGAATTTGGTTGTTCATCATTTCTCCTGTTTTGCAGGAATATTATCTGTCATCGCGCCCTGCATAGCGGGGCCTGTTACAGATTATTGGGGGCTCGTCTGGGATTAGTATCGTTTGAGACGACCATATGCTGATCCAGTGATATTGGAACCAAAGGACCGGACTGACGACGTGTTGCCGGAGTGAAGGTGCTTCCAGTTAGCGACTCAAGAGGTAGAGAGACCAGGTTAAAGGGGATCTGCAGAACTGTTTGCCACAGTTACCCACAACACACAGGATGTCTGACAACGAGCGGAAGAGACTAAGCTGGTCCATCAAGAAAATACTTCATCAGTTAACAGCAGATGAAGCGTATAAAGTTGCCACCCACCTCGATCCAGTGGAAGGACTTGACTCATCAGAGCTAAACAGGGACGAAGAGGAGGGCTGTGTTGAGTATATTGCTGCGAATATGAACAGTATGACTACAACTAGAGGATGAGGGAATGTCAATGTTGTTGTGTCTACAAGATACTGTTGATTTGATTATTGCAAACCGTAGCAGGGGTACAGTGTGTTCCAAAGAGGGTGACATTGATACTTCTGTTAAGTCACCTCTGATGTTATCTGCTGCTGTTAATGCTAACCAACAACTTGAGCCATTAGACAACACAACTGAGACTGGCATTCATGACACTGACATACAGAAACTGCTAAGGGGCTTAGAGGAGGTGCAAAACAAACTTCAACACGGTGTCACCACACCTACTTCAGATACACCGCAACCTCACTCTAGCCAACCCAGTAAGCAGCACACACCTAACTCACCACATACATTTACAGAAGGACTCTCTGCTCCCACTCGAGAGAGCATGATTTCCCTTAAAGATCTTTCACTTCTGCATAGAAGGGAGTTTAAGATTCATGGAGGGCAGATAACTGACACTTCATCAGACATTAGCTTTAACAGCTTATGTAAACAGCTTGAGGAAGGCTGCAGAGAGCAACACACTGACGACGAGATCATTAGAGGGGTGTTACGCATAATAAAGGGTGGAAACTTTAAAGACATGCTGACAAACAAGGAGGATCTTACCGTCACCAAGCTGAAGAGTTTCCTGCAGTCCCACCTTGGCGAGAAGAGCAGCACAGAGCTCTTCCAGGAATTGATGTGTGCTAGACAGCATGACAATGAAGCTCCACAGCAATTCCTATACCGCATGATAGGACTGAAACAAAAAATAATGTTCACCTCCAGGCAGGCAAATGCACTTATTAAGTATGATGCTTCTACACTGCAGGGTGTGTTTTTGAACGCAGTCTATCAAGGCATGGGAGAGAGACATGAGGATGTCAGACGGAGCTGAAACCACTGCTTGCTGACCCCACTGTGTCTGATGAAGCTCTGTTAAGGCAGGTTATCAAGACTACAATGGAAGAAAGTGAAAGAAAGCGCAGACTGGGACGCAGTTCCAACCGCAAGTTAACTCAAGCACACAGCATACTCGCTGAACCTGAAGAGATACTCAGCAGTGTGGGAGAGACTAAAATCAAAAGTAAGGATAATGTCATCCAGAGATTGAGTGCTCAGGTTGAGGCTTTAACACAGGCAATGGAAACACTGAAACAGATATAAACAACGACCCAGGTGCCTGAGGGGCTACGTCAAACCACCCACCAGTGTTGCTCTGACAAAACCAGACCAGAGAAGAAGACCAAGAGACCGTATGGGTGCCCACAATGCATAGTTTAGGCTCAACCAAACTGTAGCCACTGCTTTTTCTGTGGGGAGGAGGGTCATCGTGCTATAGGCTGCTTGAAGAAACAGAAGCAGGCGGGAAACGGGCGCCGGTCAGGGCAACGGGACGACCACTGACCGACCCAAAGGACAAGTCCCACCCCCAGGAGGTTGCGGCAGCAAGACAAAGCACTGGTGATACACCTATCAACACACAGAAAAATAACGAACAACAGCCAATCAAGAAGATAGCTCCGCTAATTGGCCGAAAGTCTCTATTGAGATGTAGCATGAACGGTTACGCCATAACCGCTCTTTAGACTCTGGGGTCAACGTGAGCATAATAGACGGTGCTTGGAAAGACAGATACTTACCTGGAAAAGATATTAAACCCCTCAGTGAACTCATGGAGGATGATCTCTACGTGACGGTTGTCACAGGAGATGAAGTACCTTATGAAGGATGGATTGAAGTGGTAGTAAACCTGCAGGGAAACAATGATCCAGACTTATCTATTCGAGTGCCTTTCCTAGTGAGTCGAATAAAAATAGACAGACCGATAGTTGGTTTTAATGTCATCCAGGAACTCTTTAGGAGTCATGAAAGTAAACCCAAATTGATATCTATCCTTGTCAACTTACTTACTGGTGCTTTGGAGACTGACAGTGCTATGGCAGAAGCTATGATGAGTTTCATAAAGACTGAGCAAAAACAGGAACAACAGAATGCTGCAGTAAAGATAGGCAGGAAAGAAGTCACTATTTATCCTGGCCAGGTAGCTTATATTAAGTGCAGGGTACCAGTAGATATTAGTGAATCTGACTCACTTGTGCTTTTCGAACCCAACCTAGAAGCTACACCACTGGCCACAGCTGAGTGTTGGAGAAGGACTAATGGCGATCCAACAGACAGAGAGACCTTTCGTAAAGGTGCCTGTGTCAAACCATTCCAGAAGTGCTGTGACTCTCCCCAGCTGTACTGTTCTAGGCACCATTGAAACCATTGATAGAGTGATAGAGACAGACAACCCAAGCAGCAAGGACAATCAAGCCCAGGCAAATATAGCCAGTTCTTCCACATCACCAAACTCTAACAGCGACAAACACACTTCTGCACTGTGGCACCCACTGAGGATGTCAGCCACCTGAGTGATGAGCAACAGATGAAGGTGAGACAGATGTTACACAAGGAATCGGCAGCCTTTGCTAAAGATGATGGGGACATAGGTTGCATTCCCAGCCTGCAAATGTCCATCAACTTAAAGTGTTTATGACACGATTGCTGGTATTTGGCATTAATATGTTCTGAAAGGCTTAAATATTCATAAAATATAATCAATTTCCCCTAAATATAAACCAATAGTCTTTATTTCACGTTATTTTGTATATTGTCGCTAAAAACATACATCATCTGAGCAGACATGAAAAAACCGTTAGTGACGTCTGCGCCAGAACTTGCCAGCGCGTGAAAAAGGTGAAGGCTCTTGTGTGTATTCTGTCTCCGTTTTCGTCTTTAAATCAACATGCCTTCTCGCTGTGTTGCGGCAAATTGCTCAAATACGAACAAAGATGGAGTGAGTTTGTTTAAATTTCCGAAAGAACTTAGTTTGAGAAGCCAGTGGACCGCTCAAGTACAGCGAACTCGCCAGGGCTGGAGTCCATCAACATCGTCTTCTGTGCAGCGCTCATTTCACCGAGTCATGTTTTGACAACAAACCGTTGTTGAAAGAGTCTTTAGGATTTAATGTTCAGCATAAAGTTATTCTGTTGCCAGACGCTATCCCTTCACTGTTCAAGAGACCCAAACAGAAATCCCCGGTCAAAAGAAAGACATTAGCTATAGCTAAAAGACAGCGGCTTGAGGTAGGTGTTTACGTTTGTCTTTTTTGTGCTATTGATTGTTGTCAATTGTTGTTGTCCCTACTTGAATATCAGGGTTTCCGTTAGCCGGTAATTACCGATTTTTAGCTGGTAACATTTATAGAGAGAGAGAGAGAGAGAGAGAGGGAGAGAGGAAAAGAGAGGATCCGTTTCTGCCGTGTTATTATCCAAAGTTAATGTAAACTTTTTATTGCTTTTTTATTGCTTTTTATTGTTGTATTCAATCACAGGTTTTGACAGAAGTTCTCAGTTCTGCACAGAGTCAGGTTGAAGAAGACGAAAGTTGCCCACATGATTCATGTAACGTCAGTGACTTTAGCTGTCAAGCCATGTTACCACCCGAGACCAGGAGTGTGGCAGTCTCTGTCAAGATTAAAGGCAAAAGCAAAGGTACAATAATTTTTAATTCTCAGTTTAGCTGCAAACTGAAAATAACTTGTGGATAATAATCGTCAGACATTGAAAGAATGATGATTTAATATTATATCTGGTATGTCCTTGTCATACACGAATATAATTATGTTTGGGGGTGGGGGGGGAAATAGCATTTGCATTTATCAAACTTATAACTTTCAGGTACTCAGACTGCCTGCAGGCCACAACTGGTCACTATGGGTACTCAGACAAAGGAGTCCTGCTTACGGGATGAGTATGTTGACCACGAGGACATCGTTTCCCTTTCAAGGATAGGCCAGAGTCTGATGCATCTGAGTTCATACAGTCCTCAGCGGGGTCATCGGATGGCGAGTCGGACATGGATGCTGGACATGATAATGGTCACAATGAAGAACAACGACCGAGACATCAGGATAACATATACTTGATATATTGGAACTGTCTCCTTGGTTTATTTGCATGGTGCTCCTGTCCATCATGTGGGTCAAAGCAAATCGTAAGCAGACGTCATGAAATAGGGACACTGCTTATTGTAACCATCATTTGTCAGGACTGTGGGCGAAGAAGTCCATGGCACAGTCAGCCATACTTAGGGAGTTTTGCTGCTGGAAACATCATGTTGTCTGCATCAATACTTTTTGCAGGTGCAACTGCTACCAAGGTCCTGCGTGTACTGACTCATATGGGTGTTGCCACCATAAGCACCAGATCATTCTTTAGGCACCAGCAAAGCATTTTATGCGAGGCTATCCAGCGATTATGGCGAGAGCGTCAGACATGGATGATGAGTGCTCTTCAAGCTGATCATGAAAATATAGTGTGTGGAGGGGATGGCCGTGCTGACACTCCAGGCCATAGTGCCAAGTATGGGACATACACCCTGATGGAATTGCAAAAAGGAGCTGTGATTGATGTTGAAGTTGTTCAGGTAACAGTTTGGGCTTTCCAAGAAACTCAATATAAATATTCTTTTAAAAGTTCATATCATTGCCATTTTTGATGTGTGGTACAAAGACATTTCAATGATTGTTTTAATATTTATCACAGAGTAATGAAGTAGGAGGGAGCTATCACATGGAACAAGAGGGACTTGTAAGAGCACTGCAGCTATTAGAGAAGAACTTGTGGAAGTTGACACCCTTGTTACTGACCGTCACATGTCAATAAACAAAATGTTGAGGGAGAACCATCCAGCTATCGAACATTTATTCGATATTTGGCATGTTGCGAAAGGTAAATTGACAGTGACAAACAGTTGAATAATTGTGACATGTTGAAAGTGATTTACTTCCAATATTATGTTGTAGTAGTTATATCTGTGTTGCTAGGAACATTCAAATAGTACATTCACCTTTTTTATTACAGGAATCAAAAAGAAACTTCAAACCTTGGCCAAAAACAGGGACTGCCAAACATTGAAGCCATGGGTTTCCAGCATTGTTAACCACTTGTACTGGAGTGTTGTGTCCACCCCAGCAGGTGATAGTGACCTCATTGTGGCCAAATGGAAGTCTGTTGTGAGCCATATCCAAAACAGACACAATGGCTTTGGAGAGCCATTTGCTTCATGTGCACATCCAGACTTGAATGGAAGGGAAGTGAGAAAACCTTGGCTGACCCCTTGTAAGTAACTACATGTTATACAACATTAATGATATTGTGTTAAGCATTTCAAGTACACACAATATTTGGCCAAAAATATTATTGTTGATATCTTGTAAGTCATATGAGATTTATGACTGATATAACATTTATTGCCTCATACTGCTTATATTTATGATCCAACTTTGATATTTTTAGGTACTAAAATAGCCGTCGAAGTGGAGAAGCTACTCTGCAACACCAGGTTGTGCAATTATATAAAACGCCTGTCACCTGGTCACCAAACATCAATGGTGGAGGGTTTTCACAGCCTGGTGAATCATTTCACACCAAAGATGTTTGCCTTCTCCTATTCTGGAATGATGTGCAGGTAAAGATAATGTGTGCATTATATTAGTGCATCATACACAACTTTACACGATTTTGTTAAAGAGATGTGAAATGTTGAGTAATTGAAATCGAACATAAAGATAATGTAATGCTTTTTATTGACAGGACAATACTAGCTGCTCTGCACTTCAATGAAAACTCACAGAGAGCTCAACAGGCTACACGTGCAGGAAACCAGATGTACAGCCTTCACTATCCCAAATACAAACAAGGTGGACATATAGTAAGAAAGGTTCTGGATAATGCAACTTTTGGTAAGTAATATTTAACAAATGGAACATAATTATCCTGTCTGAACATGCACCTTTTAATTTCTTGAAATGCAAATTAATACATAATACATTTTGCTTCATCGACCAGACCACAAGTGAAATATTTATATTTAATAATAATCTATGATATATATGTTTTTCAGAGTATGTCCGAGATTTACAGGAAGTAGTTGTAAGCATCTGCCTAAATGAGGTCGAAGACGAGGTCCATGATGAGGTTCATTTTGAAGAACCACCCCATCAGAGAGAACCACTTAATGCTAACTTTGTGAAGCCAAACAAGGCTGAGGCTATACAAGCACATGTTACTAGATTTAAATGAAAATGTGTCCCATTTCATAGGAGCTCCAAAGATGGGGTGGGGGTAAAAAAACAAAGACAAATAATAATAAGAACACATATCTGCTTTATAAATGCTTTATTGAAAAAGTACAAACATAAAACATGTAAAATACTGTCTCTGGTTTATTTACAGTGCTACATGCCATTCCTGGACAAACTGTTATTTATTTTACAGAGGTGTCAGGGAATGGGGCAGGTTTCAGTCATTTGAAGACTTTTAGCTGGCCTCTGTAAAGCCTGTATAATCTGCAGAAGGGAATGTTCTCCTGATTTTGTTGACTGCACATGATGGCACTGGCACACGCACCCTTCTTCCTAGATGTTGATAACACCAACGGATGAATTGTCTGTAAGACGTGTAGCGCTTCCATCTGAAATTACATTAATAAAACGTAAAATTCCAATTTAAATAATACCTTGTCTGTATTATTTTCCGCAATCTATTGAATTTTTATAACAGTAATTTCTGAATAAAATATAAATGTCCAGATTTACTACATGTATTAAATAGTGGTGGGGAAAGGTACATGTAGATGAAACCTGGTGTAATCATCTATTGTTTTTTTTCCAGTATCAGGGAAGGGTTATGACATGAGTTTTATTGAGTGTTATTTTATACTGTATGGTTTAAATACAATGTAATCCATATGTTAACTAAACATCTATATTGGTGAAAGTCTGAATAAAAGTTGTTCTTCATGTCTTAAAATATTTGCCACATTTTTAACGAATGTCAAAATAAAGTCTCTTGATGTACTTTGGTATTTATATGTTTCATTGTAGTACAAACACATATATCAACATACACAGCACAAACAATATTGAAAGATACATACTCATTTCCATCATCGACCCCAAACTGCTCCTTGTAGCCATAATAAGCAGTCAATAGAACTTCTTCATTGAGGCACACTGACTCGAATCCACGATGGTCAATGACGCAGCCAACATCTCTCAGTTTTTCACGGACTTTATCTTGTTCCTGACAGCAAACAGATTCCTCCACTGTCAACATATCGACACAATTTCCACAAGTGCACCTGTTAACGAAAATATAATATTGTAGTCCATGTGGAGGAGGTCTATTATTTATTGCTCCACCACTGTTAAATGTTGGGTTATAACCCTGTACATTTATTTAAGCCAGAAAGATCTAGAGATAAATTCTAAAATATAACGGGAATTACTTACCACTCAGTATTCTGAAGTCTGCCTATATCTTGTTCTATGACGACGGCCGCATCAGCTTGCGGTAAACCCTCCGGACCTTCCGAGTCAGACTCTGAGCCTGAGGCAGTCTCTGCCGTGTCGGAGAGTTCATCCAAGTACGGCTCGAAACGATACGGTTGAATTTGCTGATGCTGCTCTGATGTATCGGCCGTATAATTACATCACCGACTTCAAAAAAAAGGTCTACACTTGAATCAGAGTCGCTAAAACTGTTGATTTCTTCCACCTCTAATTCTGGATAGTTTGTAGCAGTCGCCATGGTTGTTTAGCCTCTCTGTACTCTCGCGAGCCATCTGGTTCTGGCGATGACGTCACGCAAGATGGCGACGGATTAGTGGAAGAGCTGACATCAGAACCTTAAATCGGCATTTCGGGAGCCGTTTTTTTGAACTTATACACAATAAACTTATATTTTAATCAATTCATTTGTTTTAGTTCTATGTTATCTTTGTCTGTTGGGACTTGTTAGCTCCATGAAAACACGTGTCATAAACACTTTAAAGGACAACATCCCAGTTCAGCGCACATACACTGCGGTGCCCAAGCCCCTTTATAAAGAGGTTAAAGAGTATATCCAAGACCTGCTTGTAAAAGAGTGGATAGTTAAGTCCAAATCTCTGTACTCAGCTCCTGTAGTCTGCGTCAGGAAAAAGGATGGGTCCCTAAGGTTATGCATCGATTATAGAATGTTAAACCAGAAAACAGTACCAGACCGTCACCCACTGCCTCGTATCCAGGATCTCATCGACACCCCAAAAGGCCAAAGCAGGTTCAGCATTTTAGACCAAGGCAAGGCCTACCAACAAGGCTACATTGCTGAAGGATCCAGACACATGACGGCGTTCATCACCCCTTGGGGGCTGTATGAGTGGGTGAGGATACCTTTTGGACTCTCCAACGCCCCTGCTGCTTTTCAGCGCAGCATGGAGGAAATGTTGGACTCTCTGCGTGACAACTGCTGTATCCCTTACCTCGATGACATCCTCTGCTACTCCGACTCCTTCACTAGCCATGTTGAGGGAGTACGTCAAGTCCTGAGAGCCTTGCAGTCCCATGGTGTCAAGCTTCGACCAACAAAGTGTGAGCTGTTCCAGAAAGAGGTCAGGTATGTTGGGAGGCTGGTCTCTGCAGACAGTGTCAGGATTTACCCAAAAGACATTGATGCCATCATGTCACTGAAAGAGAAGAGGCCAAGCAGAGTTGGAGAAGTGCGGAAGTTACTGGGTTTCTGAAGCTACTATAGAAACTTCTTCTTCTTCTCAAACTTCTCAAGCATTGCAAAACCACTCTATGATCTGTTGAAAATTAAAGGAAGCTCTACCGTGACACAGGGGAAACACAAGGTCGGAAAAGGAGCTCAGCTGCCCTCAAGGACACCTGTCCTGTGGACTGATCACCAAAGGATCCTTGAACAGCTGATTGACACACTTTCACACCCACCTGTGTTGGCCTATCCGGATTTCGAACTGCCATTTGTGCTTCACACTGACGCCTCTCAGCAGGGACTCGGCGCTGTGTTGTATCAACGACAGGATGGAGAATTGAGAGTCATGGCCTATGGTTCAAGAACTCTGTCTCCCGCTGAGAAGAATTAAAACATGTACTCAGGGAAACTCAAGTTTCTTGCTCTTAAGTGGGCGATATGTGAGAAATGTAGGGATACCTGTTCTATGCACCCCATTTCACAGTATACACAGACAATAATCCCCTCACATACATGATGAGTACTGCCAAGCTGAATGCTGTGGGCCACCGATGGGTAGGTGAGCTAGCAGACTTTATTGGTTGTGAGTCTGCAAAGAGGCAGGATGTTGCTTATGTTGCTGCATTGGACCTGGCTTCATGCTCAGAGTTACCTGTGAATGTGTCACCCCTTACCATTGACCACAGTGAGCTAGTCAAGGCCCAAAGGGAGGACCATGCAATCGGTGAGCTTATCAAACTTAAACAGGCAAAGGCAGTATTGACCAATGAGGACAGGAAGAGAGCCAGTGGTACACTCAGAAAGAGTAGCAGGGGGCAGTAGATGGCAGGGTAACACTACCGTAAAGGGGTTTGTTATGATTTGCCCCTGCCGTAAACGGACTGATGTGGTGACGGAGCTGCCGTTGGCTTGCCATTCTGGCAAGATCCGCCAAATGGGCAGCAAAGAATTTGGTTGTTCATCATTTCTCCTGTTTTGCAGGAATATTATCTGTCATCGCGCCCTGCATAGCGGGGCCTGTTATATATATTCAATGCAGTTATTCATGTAAACAGTAGTCTGAGACATTGTTCACAGCTTAGAAGGTAGTTAACCCTCTGAGACCCACGATCCCAAATATCACATTGTGTTCAAAGCGTCATAACTTCTCAGCTGTTTCAGCCAGAGACATGCCGTGTGTTTCCTCTTAAACTATAGAGAAACGGCTATAAACAACTATATTAAGTTTTTCATTGAGAGGCGTTTACTTATTTCGGTGAAACGAATGTGCGTAGAGTTTTAAAAAATGCGGATAGTCTCACCTTGATTCTGGCGCATTGCTTATCGTTTTATAGATCTATTCTCATCCACCATCTTTGTTTGTGACGTAAAGAGTGTAAGAGTCACGTTTCTGAATCGGACACTCTGAGTGGATGCAGTCAAAGCCAATCGGAGTCTGATTCAGAGGGTTGCCTGTCAGTTCCGTTGTTATGTGTACTGAAACGAGAGCCGGTATAATTCCATGCGCAAAAACAAAATAAAAGTTGGAATACGTTCTTTTAGTGTCTTAAAAGTAGTTATGGCAAAGAAGTTTACTACAGCTGAGGCTTTGGAGCTGATTTTTCAAGGTGACGATGTAGATGAAAATTCAGACGAATCTGCTCAGCAAGCCATCAGTGATTGTGGACAGGAACTGCCATGATATATCATGTGTACTCTTCAAAATTGGCAGGACAAAAAATGACAATTCCTCGCAAAAAAATGCCCATGGACACTGCCCAAAAGAATGGGCATAACTAATTAACAGAATAAGTTAGAATATTCTAATCAGTTCTGATACAATGATAATAAATGTTTGCAATTTTCTGTATTGAATGTTTCTTTCAATGTTATGGTTAGCAGTTCTTTTTAATGAAATAAGTAAACAATTCAAGCTCCGTTTTTTTATTTTTTTTATTTATGGGCAAATATCCCCTATTATAGTGTATAAGTCTCTAATGAGTGACATATATCATTAGCTGAGGTTGTGCTGATTTCTGGGATGTCTAAAACTTGATTATACTGTAAAGAAATGATAATTTATAAGGCAAAACACAAAAATATACAAAAACGGAAATGTCCTATGTGGGTCTCAGAGGGTTAAATAAAATGTGTGATGATTAATGGTTTTTGTGTTAATGTAAGATCAAATCTGACCGGAAACACCAACGTGAGGGGGAGAAACGAACACAACAGGAGGATTAAGCTCTCCAATATGTCTTTTTGCAGTCCATCAGCCCTCTGAGGTCCAAGCTCTGTGTGTGTCTGTGTGTGTGTGTGTGTGTGTGTGTGTGTGTGTGTGTGTGTGTGTGTGTGTGTGTGTGTGTGTGTGTGTGTCTGTCTGTGCGAGATGGCACCCCAACAGCCATCGTCGGGTATGCCAGGTCTTGTTGCAGAGCCAACGATGGCACCAAACGCCTGGCCATAGTAACAGAGAGGTCAGTGCAGGGTGAGACGCTAATATGAACGGCCCGCTTGCACACAAACGCAAGAAAAGCATCTCAGGCCAGGATGAAAGGCTGCGACGAAGACCTGATGTGTGTGAACGCCGTTGGGTGCGAACGTGGCTCCATCTGTGGCTAATAATGTTTAACACGTTGGAGGCCTCTCCACCACAGCTTCTGCCACTCCATGCATCACACACATCTGGTCCACTGATCCCCCGCTGCTGCATGCTGTAGGCAGGGTAACACACACATGCACACACAAAAGGAATTATGTATACACTCTAAAGTTCACCAAGTCCCACACATACCCATTTATCATTGCTTAGGTTGACTTGTATCTGTCTGTGTTGTGAGTGTGAGTGTGTTGTAACCAACTAGGAATACATAATTGTGATGTGCAAAGATAATGCTCTGAACCTTTGGAAAGGATGGAAGGATCTCCAATAGCCATTTAGTAGAAACGCCTTTTCAGAATCAGAATCAGAAACAGGTTTATTACCAGGTACTTTTACACTTACGAGGAATTTGACTTGGTGTCGTGGTGCATACATAAAATTAAAACAACAATTAACCTGTTAAGCCCGGCAGCCCCCTCCCCCGGGGACTGTGGGCCTTTTTTTCACGAAACTGTGTCTCAGGGCTTCTTAACATTTAATAACCTATTAACCCTCTGGAGTCGGTGGATGCGCCGGCGCATCCAGGTGCGCATCATTTACGTAATTAATCATATATTTTCGATTATAAGGAGCAGAAATATGATTCAGATATCCGCGGAATCGCTGGAAGTGTAGCTTTCCAGCGGTACCTCCTGTGAGACTGTAACCAGGGCACAGCAGCCAATATGGCCGCTCAAAGCAGCTTGACTCTGCGTTACACTGTGTGGGATTGGTGGATTCGTGTGTCTGTCAAGGAAATCTCGGCCGACAGCCATGTTGGTCTGAAATGACCAATGGACATCGAGAAATCACGAAGGACCTACCCACCAAAAACATAAACCACGTGTCTCCAATCAGTTTTTGTCTGTGAGGAGAGAGAGAGAGACAGAGAAAATGGCTAATTGATTGGTTTAAATTGTGTACAATGCTTTTGTATTTTTCCCCTTCGATTCGGAGAAACAAATGTTTTTTCGGAGATTAGGATGGCAGAAGACACTACACTACACTACCCATAATCCTCAGCTATCGGACTACACCATGCGCTTTGCTTGACAAACCCCGTGATTAGTCCTCAAGCTCTGTGATTGGATGTTGGAGTGGCAGTGCGCAAAGTTTACGCAGAGCGTCAAACACTTTGAAATGGAATGAAACCCATCGACGGAACACTATCCAAAACAGGACTCGGACGTGTCTAACCCCCTCCCCCCCCCCTTAGGTCACAGGCTCCTCCAACAGTGCAACACAATAAAACAGATACACAGAAAAAATTGTGCAAGTAAATACAAAAAGAAAAATGTGACCTGCTCCATCGAAATCAGTCGCATTGACCCGAAGACACATTTTGAGTTGTATACACTGTTGGAAAGAGGAGATTCCTAGCTTTCTAATGATATCACGATTGTTGTTGTACTCCAAATATTAAGCAAGATATGTCACATTATATAATGACTGTCACCGAGTCATCATTTTGAGAGAAAGGCCTTCAAAGTTTCCTCTTCTCTGGAATCCATCGATCTGATTGATTATTAGCGGAGCAAATGATCAAAATACTACGGAGGGAAGATATTTTCATTTGGATTACTGGTCTGGGAGAAGCTCGCGAGTGTGTGTGTGTGTGTGTATACGTGTGTGTGTGTGTTGTCATTAATGTCAGCCGGAGGGAGGTGAAGCAGCGCTGCGGAACAGCAGAGTGGCGAGTGAGAGCTGTCATCTTCCCTTTACAAGCTTCAAAAATCCATTTATCGTGTGATTTTGGAAATAAAAGTTTCATATTCTGAAAGCCAAGACTTTGTTTATTTAAAATCAAACAAAACACCGAACCACGAAAAAAAAATGTTTACGCAAATCCACGTTTATTTTGAAATGAGCTGTTGCGACTTCCAACTGATTTTGATAGAGCGGGTCACAAATAAAATAGTGAAATAGTGCAATAAAAGTCTATATACAAGTGATTGGAATATGATATATTAGATAAATAATTTCTAAGTAGCAGCCAGATTAATGTTGTGGATGTTGTTTCAAAAGTTCAGGTATTTAACAGTCCTATGGCCTGTGGGATGAAACTGTCCCTGAGTCTGGTACCGCCTGCCAGACGGCAGCAGACAGAACAGTTTGTGGCTGGTCTTTTATAATCCTGAGGGCTTTCTTTAAGGTTAACCTGGTATTTTTACTCCATTACATTTATTTTAGTTACTTTGCAGATTCTGATTAATGATGTGAAATATAAACAACCCTTAAACCAGACTTTAGTTACACCTGAGTAAAATTCAGGGAAGGTGATTGTCAAGTGCCAACAATCAGGCGAGAGATTTGATAGTTGGTGCTTGAGAAGACTAAACATTTATCTGCAGATCCCTATAAAGCATATTCATTACTCCTTATTCTCTACTAATAGTTCATTAAAAACTGTATATAATGGCTATTTTGCACATCCTTATCAAGATTTCAAGATTTTCAAAGGTTTATTGACATATCTATATACACAACTACGGTGTAATTATGCAATGAATAAAAACTTGGGTCGCAGGTTCCTCAACAGTGCATTACAAGACATCTATCAATATGTGTGTATACCTCCACCATTAAACTGTCATATTCTGCACATTGCTTATTCTATCTACATACATCTTATAAGAGTATAATAAATATGTATAATATCGGTTAAAATAAGTGCTTCAACATAGTTAACATTGCAGGAAAGTTGATTGTCAAGTCCCAAAACAAACCATGCAATATATTAGACTTTAAGTACTTTGTCAGGCTTAATATTTATCAGATACCCCCAAAGCTTTTTGCTTACATGTATTTAAAAGAAGACCTTAACCTAAAGTATTATTTAATGTTTTAATAAAGCCTAATTAGTTTGTCTGTTTTGCACATCCTCCTATTAATATCTTTGTACATCCGGCATTAAACTGTTTTATTCTAGATATCATTTACAGTATCTTCTTGATATTTTCTATTCTATATTTCTATCATTGACCTTCTACTTTCCTCCTATTTTGTATGTACTCTTAATATTTAAATGTTTTCCTCAAATATAACACATTCAACAAAACATGCAGCAGACCTTAGGCAAGGCAAGTTTATTTATATAGCACCTTTCAACACAAGGCAATTCAAAGTGCTTTACAAAAATGAAAGACATTAAGAAAAAGGCATTTTAAACAGTCATTAAAAAGCAACACAATCTACCTGCATTGCAATTAATCTAAACGTGTAATAACGTGCTTTAACCAGTAGGCGGTGCAGGTTAAAAAACTGTCATGTTTACAGTGTTAACACAATAAGTTATAATTTAGTTTACGACGGATATATTTTGTTATTGTTTTGATATTTGTAACACAAAAGCGATGGAAAAAACCCACAGCAACACAGAAAAGATGGTCTTAACATGACCCAGAGGTCTAGTAGTTCATAAAAAACAATAATATCAAAACCAAATATTACTACTAACTTTATTGTGATATTAAAACAGAACGGTAAAAGAATAGTTTCCGGTCTATTCTGAGGCCCGATCTCTGTAGATAAATAAAGAACTACGACAGATGTGTAATATTTAATGCAGCCGAACCATTTATTACAATGCATTCATGTGATGACTTTCAAAGAGTAAAGCAAGCACTGCTGAATAAAGTATGATTTTATCTTTTACGAAACGTTTTTTTTCATATGGAATGCAGTTGGAGGTCAACCAATCACAGAGCTTGAGGACTAATCACGGGGGTTTGTCGAGCAAAGCGGAACGATAGCTGAGGATAGTCGTTTGAACCTGTGATCCTTGAATCCTATTTCCAGTTTTTTATAACATCAGATCAAAATTGTATTCATCAAAATTTGATATCTTCAAAAGTGATGTTCTGTAACTCATGCTAACCGTGTGAACAGGGACTTTTGATGTTCCGGAAACACGAACAGATCAAATGAAGCTTTAAGTAGTTGTGCACGGAATCATAAAGCTTTACTGAAATTGCCCAGATTTGTATTTGTACCTTTGGATTTTGAAGGCCTGCTCTTTGTGTTTGACTTACTAAATAAATGATGATAGCGTTGGGGTTGTCTGAAAGTGCATGTACAATAAATGCCACAGACACTTCAAACCAACTTTATTTCTACCTCTCATTTTAAGAACAGCCTCCACTTATTATTATGTACAGAGGCCCTATTTCGGGTTTTCTCTCTCTACTGTAATGTGTTCTATAGGTTTTTGTGCATGTAAATGTCTGCAAAGGCAAAAATCCCTGTGTTCCCTCCAGAGGGAGGGTGACCAATCACAATAGAGCATGCCAGCTTACCAATCAGAGCAGACTGGGCTCTGGTTTCAGACAGAGGGTGAGAAGAGGTGCAGCAGCACAGGCCTTGTAATTGTAAAAAAATGATAATCTCTTTATATACATCACTTCATTTTTAACTAGGCTTACATATTTCATTTAGTTATTATTATTTTTGAGTTGTTTTGGCTTCAACATCTGAAACTCTTTGTTGTCTTCCCATCATGTATAGCACTTTTAATTAGTTTTCTTCTTTTGGAAGTGTTCATTCAGTATTATTTCAAAACATATTATTTAATTTTGAAAGCAGATATGTTTGAACAATACTTAGCTACAGATAGTAGAGTTGCTTTATAGTGCATATTGTACGTATATTGTATTCTCTGCATATATCTTTAAGTCACTCTCTTGTAATATTAACACAATGTGATGTATGATCCAAGTTGCTGGCTCTCATATTCAATAATCTGCAGCCAAAAAATTCACTCTATATATCCTCTCTTTGTGACTCATGAGCAAAAAGACAAGTAAGTGAGAGTGATGGATTGTGGGTAAGCTTGCTCACAGTAGGGGCATGCAGAGGCTAAAATATGCTTTAACAAGATTCACTCCTTTTACTTGCTGCTTACATAACTAGGCTGCTTACATGCCTTCTATCCTGTTATGAAGGCGTGTTATGTGAGTGTTGCACTGAACCACGATGCACCCGGAACATTTTCATAGTCGTCAACAGGTGTTCAGCTCCTCGTGTCACTATAGAATCTTAAAACAGCTTCATTAGTAAATGGAGCGGCGGTGTCACTCTCATGCAGATGAAAATGTGTTTTTTCTCCTCGTGATTTCTGCAGGTTATTCGTAGCAAACTGTGTGACAAGCAAATTGGAAAGCACTTCCTTTTCCTTTTATTCCAGTTAGCCAGGCCATTAGTGGGCAGCAGCATGAAAAATGTACTTTTCATGACAGGAGCAATTTGGCCATAGCTGCGGCCGGCTCATTAGAAACAATATTCCCTGCTTCATCTCACCCCCTCCAGGTGCAGTCCTTTAATAGACATTTATTCACCATTCCCCCCCAAATTAGAATGCTTCCATCAATAGCACATATATTTCAGCTGGCTGATCACACTGCCACTATGCTCATCAAGAATTGCTTACCATTAATTCATTCACTCTACCTGGCTGCTATATCTCCAGAACTGTTACAGGATGTGTATTTTGTAAATTGTGTAATTTTTGTATTATTTATCTTTAATATTTTTGTATGCATTTTTCTTAGGTAACATTAAGCTGTCTTTGGCTCTTTTCTACTGTAACAAATGTACATTTCCCCTCTGTGGGACGAATAAAGGTACAGTATTCTGATTCTGGTAATGGACACAATTGTATAATGTTCATTGTACACTATACACTATATGACTATATGTTTGGTAAATTGGTATATTAGAGAGTGCTCTTTAGATAAAGTTTTTTCCTGAAAATATGTACATATTGTTTAAAAATCTATCTATCTATCTATCTATCTATCTATCTATCTATCTATCTATCATCTATCTATCTATCTATCTATCTATCTATCTATCTATCTATCTATCTATCTATCATCTATCTATCTATCATCTATCTATCTATCATCTATCTATCTATCATCTATCTATCTATCTATCTATCTATCTATCTATCATCGATCTATCTATCTATCTATCTATCTATCTATCTATCTATCTATCTATCATCTATCTATCTATCATCTATCTATCTATCATCTATCTATCTATCATCTATCTATCTATCTATCTATCTATCTATCTATCTATCATCGATCTATCTATCTATCTATCTATCTATCTATCTAATTTACCTTATTTGCCAATAAACGGTTAAGCAGGCTGTCTGCAGCCCTTGTTTGTGGATGTCTTAATCAATAGCAGCGTCTCTCTCCCTGCAGAGACAATAGACTCAGTATTCTGTCATAACCCGCTTCTGCCCCCGTGATGAACACAATAATCGACGCCATGTGATGGCTAAGTGGGGCATTCCTGGCCCCCTGACAGCCGCCCACCTGCCTTGATTGATGATTTTGTTTTTGGAAAGTGAAAATAGTTGAAGGTTTTTTCACTGAGGGGCAGGGTGTGAGGGGGGGGGGTGCTAGACTCTCGCACCAAAAAAAAGTCACATTCCACTGGGAATAAAGAACGCCATTGTGGAGACTAATCCACTTCAGGAACAGGACCGCTACTCTGTAGTGAGTGTGTGGGGGAGGACATCAAGTGTGTTATCTTGTCGGTGTGACTGTGGCTGTGTGTTTGTTTGTGGGTTTGTGGAACATTTATCTTTGTCTGGGTATAGAAGTGTGGCACATGCTGCCATTACAAGCTGTGTGTGTCCCTGTAATGTTTGGGTGACATTTTTGGGTGATGTTTGCATTTATTTAAAGGCACCATCCCCTAGTGTTACGAGTTGTAGAACAATGTGCAGTTTATGAAAGTATATACTGTATTTATCCATGAATCAATCAATATGTTTACTTGTTCACCCTGTACAGGGTTACAAAGGGCTGGAGACTACCCAAGCTCCAAATGGGCCAGGGTTGGGGGGTCAACAGTCTATTAAAAGCCATGTAGATTAGGTCAAACTAATGTTGTTGTCTCAGTAGAGACTGCGGGAGCAATTCATGTTCAATATAAAGCCAGGGGTGACATACACCCTGTGACTAGCAGGTCAACTGTAGGTCAAATCAATTTCAGAGCCAGACTTTTTCATAAATGTATGAATTATGTTCTCAAGATACATCAGCAACATGTGGCACGGCCACCAAATGTGAAAGCTTCCTTCTAACCTTGAAAGGCTTTATTTAACTGAACTAAACAACTAACACTGCATCAACAGTCTCTCACCAGTTCAGTTTCATATGAACATAAAGTAATATTTTAATATCTCATCACCCAGGGGCCATTTGGTGTCCTTGGGCATGTGCTAGTCGAGCAAAATGTCATAAAAACATCCCTCCAGCGCCAATAAGTGGTCAAAAAACATTTAAATTGTTTTATTATGATGTTTATTGTTGTTATTTGTAGGGCTTTGTCCTAATATTTATTTTTTATTAAACTATGTTGAAAGATTAGTTTAATATCATTTTTTTTATTTTGCTAGGAAATTCTGAATGAAATTCTGAATGAAAGGCTGCGCGTGAGACTGGTTTTTCGCTGGGTTGAGTCGTCTGGGTTTTTGAGTGAGATGCGGCACAGCAGCCTGTCAGTTTACTCTTGCTAGGTTAGTTTGGCTATTATCATTTATATTTCTGCAACAATGGATATCAGGAAGTGGTTCACGAACAAAAAGAGCTCACAAAAGGAATATGGCAACTCAGCGCCAGATGCAGGCACATTAGAAGAAATCAGTTACGTTACCAACGAGCTAGCAAGCCAGCCAGGGACAAGGGAGGCTGGCAATCAATTATATTTTGAAGAGAAATTGACTCTGAAGCCCTCTCACAAACTCCACCTCTCCACCCTGTGTGCGCTCAAGTTTGCCTGCGTGCTTGCCCAAGTTGGTACAGCGTTACAAATGTGCCACAAAACCAACCAATGGATGTATAATAAGACCGTCAACAACAATTCACGAGCGCCTCCCTCCCCCCGTTGACAAATCTCGAGCGTCTCACAACCCCCCCCCCCCCCCCCCCCGTTGAAAATTCAGATTTCCCGGGAAATGTAAGTGTCGGGGTCGCCCTGGTAAATCAAATGCTCTGCCAGAGATGTATGTCTGCTGCCGGGTCTGAAAACCCTCCATATTTAATCGTATGTGTGTGTGTGTGTGTGTGTGTGTGTGTGTGTGGGGGTGTGCACAAGAGCACACACACACAAGAGCGTGAATCTGTTGTGTGTCAACTTCTGTCACCTGTCTACACACACACACTTTTTTCATCGCTCCCCTTCTCTCCGTCTCTTCCCCTTTTCACTCATTTTGCTTCCCTTCCACCCTAATGCTTCTTGCTTCCCCCCCCCCTCTCTCCCCCCACCTCTCTGCGTCTCTTTCTTTCTCCTTATCAGAGTTGAGGATGAATGGTGAAAGGCGAGGAGGCGAGGCTGAGACTCCAACCCGATGCCTCGTGTGTGGGAACCTCATTGTGTCCGGCGACTCAGACAGCGGCTGAGGGGGGGCTGAGGTATCGCACTTCTCCTCGTATGGTCGATAGAGCAGACCCTCTCATCTTTCCCCGCCTTGAATGGCATCACTGTGCCGGGCCAGCCTGGGGGTGGGTGAGGTGTGGGGGGAGGAGGCGGCGGGGGGTGTAGTGATGCATGACCTGACAAAAACAGAGATGGAAAGGATATTTTCTTGTCTCAACATTTCGCAGTAACACATTTTATTGCTTACATGACTCGACACAACGTTTCTGATAGCATCATGCTCTGTTGACCTCGTAAATTGTGACTGTCATTGCTCTAGTCAGCGTGTGATTATGAATCAGCTTTAAACCTTACTGTCATTCTTTGTCTAAATTGGCACCATTAATGTAAACTCATTAGTTAATCTCTGAGTTATGGTGGCCGACAGTGGCAAACGCATTACAAAGGCACAGGACCAGCATTTAGAAAACATTCACCAACTTGATGAGACATGTGCAGCGTTTTAAGGCCAACTGTCACTGTCACTGGAAAAACGTAGCTAAATTATTTTATCAGATTTTTTTTTTACAGTGATTACATGACTTTCCGATATTATTGCAGATCTGCTGTAAGCTTACCAGCCCACCTAGTCATTTCAAATATACTGACACATTTTTACACAAAACACAATTATGATACAACAACACTCTGCGAGAGTGACAGTTGGCTAACTTTATAATCCTCAAACGTCAACAAGTGCTGCGGTCCCAGCTGTGTGCGTACATTTTTTGTGTTCCCTGGTTTCCGTAGTGTTTTGAGCTTCTTACAGCGATTTGTATTTGCAGCGTTTCGTTGAGGCAGCACTAAACCTTGCTCTGTAGAGTTGAGTTAATTTGCATGAGTTTTGGCACATTTGAGTTTTTATATTGACATCCTTTTACCTATTTTCTAAAAGTGAAACCTGCAATAGCAGCAACAGCAGAAACAACACCATATTGAAATATTAACAGCCAGTAAGTTGAATTAAAAAATATGTTGTCATGCATAGCAACAGCCGCTCTCAGTTTCTTACAAAAAAAGACTATTGGCATATTTGTGAAAAGGTCAATAGGTTAATATATTTTATGAACAGTGCCCCTGATCTTGATCATGGCCCTAGATATAACACATCAGTAAAGTTGTCACAGTTATTTAGGGTGAAATGAATGTTTATTCCAAAATGGTGTAGCATCCATGAATTAAAAGTGTTTTGTGCAATTAAATGTGATAGGGATGCTAGTTGGAATTGTTTGGATCAATAACCGTTAACAGTAAGATAAGTGCTTTACATGCAGGGGTGCTGTTGTTGAAGTGCCTGCTAAGCCCCCCAGTTGCCACGATTACCGACACTCGATCAGTCCCTCCATCATCAGCTGCAGTGTGTGCACAAAACAGAAACTGGGTGCATAGTCCATGTTTTGGGAGAGTAAGCAGCCAACAATGGTGCGTGCATTGTCATGGACACCTGCAGCTGCTCTCCCTGTAAGTCTCCATCACATCAATTAGATTAGCAGCGAGATCGTAGGCTGTGTCCGCCTGGCTTGGCGTTGCTCTGTCAGCGTCTGTCTGCGCCCCCCCGTGTGTGGAGGTCATTATGAAGTCAGCAGTAACGGTATTGCTGAGAATGTAGTAGTGTCTTTGCAGTTCATTTGTCACTGAATAAATGTAATAACTCCTTGGGCCGTTTCCTGTGTCTTGCTACCTGTTAATTAGCCGTTAGCCGTTAGCCGTTAGCCCCATCCTTAGCAACAAAATTAACGGTTATAGAAATGTTGCGCTGACTATTTGATTTTTAGGGACAAGCAACCTCCTAAGCTTTGTCCTTTATTTGAACTGATTAACAATCAAAATGTAAAAGGTTATTAATCAACATCCTAAACATGTTAGTTTATTTATTTTACATAGATAGTAGTAACATTGAATGGCTTACGAAAGGTATATAAAAAAACTTCCTACCAACAAACATTTCACACTCTTCACTGGTGCACACAACCACAGGAAATGAGGCATTGATCTGATAGCAGTTCATTTGATATGTTCCCAACCCAGGCATGCACTGTAACGCCCAGGCCTAATAGCTTTAAGTTAAACGGCTATAGCTACTAGTCAAAGAGGTTCCTCTCTTTTTCTTCGACTTGGTTTCAGTGTTAGCATGTGAATCCATAAGCCATAAACCAGTGAACGAGCATACCCACCCGCTACTAACGTTGATTAATATTGTATAAGGACTTTCTTTTTGGCAGGCCTCACCTAAAACCTCTTGTACAAGTTAGAAAATATACTTTCCTTTAATTGAAGCTAAAGGGCTCTGTCCAAACCAAGAAATAAAAGTAGAAGTATGTTGATAGGGGGAGTTGCAAGGGCATTGGCTCTACTTCACTGAATCTCAGAGAAGCTCAAACTACAACATAGAACATTAGCTTTCTTTATCTCTGACTGGCACAAGGCATAGACCAAGTTGCAGGCAATGCTGAAAGCAATCGACTGAGTTATCTAAAACCCAGCACAGTCTGGAGAACATGGAGAGGCTTTAGGTCATTAGGTCTTTACAGAGAAGTTTAAAAGCTTGTTTGCACATTCAAACAAGCTGAATAAACTAAAATGCTCATATTGGCTGCAACTACCAAAACAACTCTGAGGCAGCAGTCTTATTTCAGATCAACAATACTCCGAGCTTTTTCATTGGGTGTGCAGACAGACAGGCAGACGGCTGCGCGGCGGGGGGGCTTCTCCATGCACACTCACCTGTCTGTTCATATTAAATTCTGCTGCCTGTGAGTTTAGTTTGCAGAGTCTGGTTCACGTGGTCAAGCTGTGCAAACTCTTCCCTCCTCCTCCAGAACAAACTCTCTCCTCCCTCTTAGCATCAATTATTCAAGGACAAGTCAATTAACATTGAATAATTTATCCTCCAAGTGTCAATATTTGGTAAACAATCTCATGCAGCTTTTTACAATTCCCAGAAGTGTCCCACTCTGTGTTTGTTGGAGAAGTCTTTATGTTGGTTGAGAGTCTCAAAACTTGTGGAAGATAGCTAATGCAACAAAAAAAAAAAAGGAGCGTTAATGGTGCTAAAATGGTCATCTGTGAATCCTTCCTGCTGGTGCAATTAGATGCTAATGGGAAAGTCTGACAACAGAACTTTTGTAATTACGGTCACACTTCAGCCTGCAATATCGTTTATGAACAAAATCAATCATTAGTAGGGAAACAAAACAAAACGCAACGGAACTTCTTTTTTTCTACCTGACGGGACAAGTTATATGGGGGGGAAGAAAGTCTGCTTGATTGATGATGATTGACATGACTCTAGTCAGCTATGTCTTAACTCATATAATTCAGTATGATCACAAGATAAAAATGTCAAATTATTCATAGAATTTACTAACTAGAACTTTCATTTACGTCACATTATTCTATCTAAATTAATTAGTGGACTGGTGAGTCAGCACACAGTGGGCTGTGACTCAGGGAAACTCTCACACTGAGGAGAAAGAGGAGGCCTCATCTGCAGACAAGAGCCTGGTGTGGCACCTGGATTACTTTCTAACCTTTATATCAAAGTGTAGCTAAGAACCTGAAGTTTTTAGATTAAGGCCCTTGTGTATCTCGTTGGGGTTTTAACTTTCCTGTAGTGTGTTATATAGGTTTTAGTGCATTTAAATGGTCTGCAAAGACTAAAATCCCTGTGTTCCCTCCAGAGAGAGTTTTCTCTCCCACACACTGACTGATACGCCTCCATTGGACTCCTTTGTTTACTTCCGTAACATAGTGACATCACTGTGTAACACTTGCACTTCTATTGGCTAGTGCTCCAACACTTGTACGTGATTTGAAACCCAGTCAAAATATTGAAAATTATTTTCCACCTTTTAGTCAACAGCCTTAGCTCCGTGGAGAGGGGAGAGATGAATAATACAGTATGAGGATGTGGAAATATATTTCATAATTTATCCAATATATTCACATATTCAATGTGATGCTTTGAAGGCGTATTGCCAAAGAAAATGAGGTTAGAAAATGCAACTTATTCTGTTCTTTACGTCAAATATCAAAACAGTAACATGTATCACAACTAGCATGAATACATGGTAAAGGAATTCATTCAACTTGGATAGTGTTACTTTTAAGAAACAATTAAACCCCAAATAAATTACTTAAAATACATAATATTTGTGATATTATTTATTTAATAACATTTGAATATCTTTAATAAAGGGGCAACTGATGATTAAAATATTGTGTTAAATGGTTAATGATTATTTAGCAAAGCAGCTATAAACGTCACTCTTAATACATTTGCAATGGTTAATTATTTCTGCTCATTGTATCTTTATGTATGCATGCTTTTAATCAGTTTAAAAAAAAGTTATAAAGTTTACGAAACCTTCTAATGCAGGGGTTCTCAACTTTTTGTTTATGCGGACCACTATTTATTATCAAGGATTTTCGCGGACCGCCTCATCTGCAAACCGTAAAAATAAGTACATATATAAACGTAGTGTTAAAACGCCGATATTTTTTTATAGTTAATTATAGACAATCAAAAGTAAATTGAAGCCTATTTGATACTTTGTGACCGGTGACTGTCTGCGTTGTGTATGTGTCTCAAAGAGGACGGCGGACGGTATTTGAATTAGGTCATCCCAAACAATGCCACAAGTGCGCACGCGCGCAGTGCACTCACAAAACGGCAGACTGGTCTACAAAAAACTACCGGTATGCTCCTACTTTAGTTACTGTACTGCAAAAAGCAGACGGCGCTGCGCTCAACACACACACACACACACACACACACAACACACACACACACACACACACACACACACACACACAACACACACACACACACACACAGACTCAAAACCTTGAGCTACAGTATTGCAACTAAGCAGACAGCGCTGCTTCTCTCTCTCTCTATCTCCACTTTCAAAATCTATTTAAATCTCAAAACAAACAAAAAACAAATTAACTTAACGAAAAATATAGCCTACTCAGGGGTGGATCTAGAAAAAATATTCATGGGGTGGCAAGAGGGTGGCAGGAGATTTTGAGGGGTGGCATCCCCTGGCAGAAGTATATGCTGATTTAATCGCAGTCATATCAATCATGTTAACTATAGGTTACTTACGTAACCCCAGTTCTCAGAGTAACATGAAGTGAGATGGTCTCACTATGGGATGCGCCTCAACGCGTATGCACCAGAAGCATCAATCTCATTACGCCAATCCTGATTGGCTGGTGATCTTGACGACAACGTCAGGGAATCCACCCACCCTATAAGTAGCTTGCGCCACGACGCAGCGTCATTCAAAATAAGCACCTCTTCTCGCTTCGCCTCAGCAAGAAGGGCCGTCAGGTGAGACATCTCACTTCATGTTACTCTGAGAACTGGGGTTACGTAAGTAACCTATAGTTCTCATTCATAACACTCCGTTCGATGTCTCACTATGGGATATGAGACTCCCGCTTGCCAGACATGCTTATCTCGAAAATCACCAACACAAAAAACAGAACTTAACAGGTAGAACTCTGTCCCAATACGGGGCCCAGCACTGCGCGGGCCACACTTGGAGCAGACACATCTAGCCTGTAAAAGCGGACAAAAGTGAGCGGCGAGGACCAGCTCGCTGCTGCACAAATGTCTTGAATGGAAACACCCTTGAACAAAGCCCAGGATGTAGCCAATCCACGAGTAGAATGAGCGCGCAGGCCCATTGGTGCCTGCAAAACCCTGACTCTATAAGCCAGAGCTATCGCCTCCACAATCCAGTTGGAGAGCCGTTGCCTGGTAACGGGCTTGCCTTATGAGGGTTAGCCCAAGATACAAAGAGTTGGTCATTGCACGAAACTCTTTCGACCTGTCCATATAAGTGCGCAAAGCACGAACTGGGCAAAGCAAATTCGGCCGCTGTTCCTCAGAGGAACCTGGCGGTGAAGGAAATGCCTCAAGGTCAATGGGAGTGCATGAGCCAACCACCTTAGGCACAAAGGCCGGTTGGGCTTCAGCAATACTCTCGTTTGCCCCGGGGCAAACTGAGTACACGAAGGATGCACAGAGAGCGCGTGAATATCACTGACTCGTTTGGCAGATGCCAGAGCCAGTAACAACACTGTCTTCAATGACAGGTGTTTCATGTCAGCGTCTTCCAGGGATTCAAATGGAGTTCGAGCGAGCCCATCTAAAACCACTGTCAAGTCCAACAGGGGCACCAGTGACCTGGAAACGGGGAGGAGCCGGCGAGCCCCTTTCATAAAATGGCAGACCAAGGGATGTTGGCTAGCCGTCTTACCCCCAAAGCCCACATGGCATGCAGCAATAGCAGCCAGGTACACTTTGATCGTGGAGAAAGCCCGTGTTTATCAATCAGATCCTGTAGAAATGATAGAATCACACCGACAGGGCATTGAAAAGAGACGTGTTTCTTTTGAAGACACCACTCCTCAAAAACCCTCCACTTACAGTCATAGAGAGACCTGGTGGAGGAAGCCCTTGCACTCTGAATAGTGTTTATCACTTTCTGAGGGAGTCCCACTGTACTCAGGTTATACCACTCACGGGCCAGGCCCATAGTGCCAGGCACTCTGGGTGTGGGTGAAAAATCATCCCCCCCGCCTGAGATAGTATGTCCCTGCGTAGCGGGAGCTGCCACGGCTGTCCGCACAGCAGCTGCGGACAGCTCGGTCCGGCATGCTAGCTTGGCGTGCTAGCCGTCGGCGGAGGCTTTTGGCGGTAAAGCGGGTACAGTGCCCGCACGAGCCGGGGGTGTCGATCGCCTCCTGGGCATGTTGCAGCCCGAGCAAGACGAGCAGACCTGGTGTGAGTCAGTACTCGAGATCTTCAGCCCGCAGCCGCAGAGCCGAGCCCCCTACACTCCGTCTCCTCTGGTGTGAGGGAGAGAAGAGTCCATCCTAGCTAGCCTTGGTGCGGCGTAGAAGGGACAAACTAGCAACAGGTGTGTTACTGTTTGCGGGAAATAAATCCAAAACCTTACCGTTATCCGTGGAAAAAAACGGCAGGGTAGATTCCGATATTAACTGGAGTGTTAATAGAGAAAATTCCCGTGCGAAGCAAAAGTAGCTGGCGAGCGTCCGTCGACCGAAGGTTAGCTTTCGTAAATCAGTCTGTGGACGTTAAACTAGTAGCTACTGATCTTCCTCGAGATGTGCTCCGAAGCGAGAAGAGGTGTTTGAATGACGCTGCGTCGTGGCGCAAGCTACTTATAGGGTGGGTGGATTCCCTGACGTTTGGCGTCAAGACACCAGCCAATCAGGATTGGCGTAATGAGATTGATGCTTTCTGGTGCATACGCGTTGAGGCGCATCCATAGTGAGACATCGAACGGAGTGTTATGAATGAGAACTGAAACATCTTTAAGCGGTTGACCAATCACAACAGAGCCGGCCAGCTAACCAATCAGAGCAGACTGGGCTCTGGTTTCAGACAGAGGGTGAAAAGAGATGCTGCAGCACAGGCAGTATGAGAAAATAAAGAGCTTTTTGAACATTAAAGCATGGAGACATGTCACAGTAGAGACACTAAATACTTATCAGGATGACTTCATAAACGCCATGTTGAACTGAAAACCTTTTAATAGCCAACACATTATTCAATGAGACATATCTCCAGACTGAACCTGTCCTGAAGCTCACCTGACTGATCATCGAGCTGCACATATAAACTGCTTTGATTAAATATAGTTTAGGAAGTGCTCATCTATTAACAAAAATTAATGTATAATTCATAATAATATTTCCCAATTGTTGGTAATGCTACAATTTATGTTATGTTATCATTAGTTTGTGTAGTATAAAATAATAACTTTCTAAACTATTTATTTTATCAAAAGGCGATAATAAAATACTGATTACATAGTAAACTTGTTAGGCAATGACTGTAAACATTTATGGTTGTGTGCATTAGAACAGCGGTTCTCAAACTGTGGTCCGCGGACTGGGTACTGCAGGTGGTCCGTGGAAAAAGCTAAATAAAATCCACTTTTATTATCAAGGATTTTCGGGACCCGAAGACACATTTTGAGTTGTATACACTGTTGGAAAGAGGAGATTCCTAGCTTTCTAATGATATCAGGCAGTGGGGTAGTGGTCTTTGGGCTCATCGGACATTATGAGAGAAAATCTCTAATGTCCGAGTGCAAGTGAATGCACCACAAGACACGAGCCTTGTAACCCCCCCCCGGCCCTGTCGCAAGCGTGGAAATATGATTGGCGAACAATAGTGGGCTTTCAAGTTTCTCATTCATAACACTCCGTTCGATGTCTCACTATGGGATGCGCCTCAACGCGTATGCACCAGAAGCATCAATCTCATTACGCCAATCCTGATTGGCTGGTGATCTTGACGCCAACGTCAGGGAATCCACCACCCTATAAGTAGCTTGCGCCACGACGCAGGCGTCATTCAAACACCTCTTCTCGCTTCGGAGCACATCTCGAGGAAGATCAGTAGCTAGCTAGCTTAACGGTCCACAGACTGATTTACGAAGCTAACCTTCGGTCGACGGACGCTCGCCAGCTACTTTTGCTTCGCACGGGAATTCTCTATTAACACTCCAGTTAATATCAGAATCTACCCTGCCGTTTTTTTCCACGGATAACGGTAAGGTTTTGGATTTTTTCCCGCAAACGGTAACACACCTGTTGCTAGTTTGTCCCTTCTACGCCGCACCAAGGCTAGCTAGGATGGACTCTTCCTCCCTCACACCAGAGGAGACGGAGTGTCGGAGGCTCGGCTCTGCGGCTGCGGGCTGAAGATATCGAGTACTGACTCACACCAGGTCTGCTCGTCTTGCCTCGGGCTGCAACATGCCCAGGAGGCGATCGACACCCCCGGCTCGTGCGGGCATTGTTCCCGCTTTACCGCCAAAAGCCTCCGCCGACGGCTAGCACGCCAAGCTAGCATGCCGGACCGAGACCCCCTCATGCCTGTAACTCGCCGGCCGGCGAGCAGGGCATGGTGGCGACCGCCACGGGTGCCGGTCCCGCGCTGTGTCAAGCTGGGACTCGGGCGGCGGCAGCCGCGGGAAGGGGGCCCCGTGCTGTGTCAAGCTGGGGCTCCCAACTGGACCTCACCATGGTCTCACCCGCGGAGGATGTCCTGGAGCTGGACTATGGGGAGGAGGAGAAGAATACACCTCGGAGTTTCTTCTTTCCGACTCGGACGAGGGCGAAGATGACATCTTCGTCTCGTCTGCCCAGGCTGCCAAGCCTGGGGCCATGTCCGCTTCCCCGGGCGAAGGCGAGCCACCGCTCCCCCGCCTCAGCATGGACCTGCAGGCCGTGTGCCAACGCGCTGCATCCAGGCTGGACATCCCCTGGCCTGAAGCGGCCAGGAGACCTCCAGGTCTAGATACGAGGGAAAGAACTTGCCCCAAGCCGCGAGGCTGACCAGGCAACTTCTCCCCGTATTTCCAGAGCTGCTGGACGAGGTGTCGGTCTCCTGGAGAGACCGCCCCTTCAGCAGCAAGGCCCCAATCCAGGGAGCCTCCTCTCTGGACTTTGAGGGCATGGAGAAGCTCGGGTTGCTCCGCATGCCTCCTATGGAGCCGCTTGTGGCAGCCCACCTCCAACCGCGGTTGTCGGCGGCCCCGAGCAGGAACCCCACACTGCCGACAAAGGCGGACCGGTTCCAGTCCGCAATGACTGAACGGGCCTACAAAGCGGCTGCTTTGTCCGTCAGGGCGCTGAATGTCTCCTCCATGCTAACCGCGTACCAAGCGGAGCTGTGTGCGGACATGACGGCAAAACCTGAACCGGCCGTGTGGGAGGAGATCATGGCGATCACGGACATTTGCCTCCGCGTACAGCGCTGTGCAGTCCAGGCCACAGGCAAATCGCTAGGGATGATGGTGGTGCAGGAGAGAGCCAGATGGCTTAACCTGACAAACCTCCCCGACCGGGAAAAGGAGGACGTGTTGGACATGCCAATCGTCCCTGAGGGCATATTCGGCACCGCTCTTGCCTCCATGCAACAGCGGTGTGAGGCCAAGAAGAAGGAGGATGAAGCTCTCCAGCTTTGCCTCCCTCGGAAAGCCCAGCCGCCGCCCCAACGGTCCTGCGACGGACCTTCTCCCAGGCTACCCCGCACTCGGCCCTGTTCAAGGTCCCGAGGCGGCAGAAGCCACAGCCCGCCCCCGGTCTCCCACCGAGACACGAGGCGCGGACGAATTGGCCAAGAAAGTCCCCGGTCCCGGCAGCAGCCACACAGGCGCCGCCGACCCAGACTTTCAGTCACCAGGCGAGGAAGAAGAAGAGGGCAGCCTGACAGCCTTCCCTCCCCCCCTCGGGGAAAGGGCTGGAGGTTTCCTGTTCTCTTTCAGCCCTGGATCGTGTTCCGCACGTGTCCAGCACCCATGTGTTTCCGGGGGACAACCACGCCCCCGCCTTCCCGCCGCCTCGGGTGATGACTGCACGTCATCCTCCAGTTCGCGCCATGAGGGAAGCAGACTTCACAACACTGACAGCAGTTCCTGCCAGTCGTTCAGTCACACAAGCACACACAAGGGTCTAAAAATAAAATGTTTGCCACTGTCGCTTCCAGGCTTAAAGCCAAGGGCACAGTCGAAAATATTAAAAAGAAATAATGATCAATAAACAGTCAGGTGACTGCCCCGCTTCTGAGAGTGGCTATAAACGCCTCTCTCGGAATGCGGACGGTGGCCGGGTCTGTGAACGCACCATCACCGCGCGCATGCGCAGTGTCGACCGAGGTTGTCACCCTGAGCGCCACCGTGTTCAGACACTAGAGGGCGCCATAACACAACCAATGCGGTCACAGAGTGCAGACAACAGAGATATGGTGACATCTCCGCTCGCCTGAGGAGCGAAAGGTGGAAGATGCTCACATGCTCTGCTTGGGTTTTCAAGACGATATCACGGGGCTACAGACTCCAATTCGCTGTCACCCCCCCTCGCTTCTCGGGCATTGTGCAATCACAAGCCCGGGGAGCGTCGGCTCACATTCTAGAGCAGGAGATTCTCTCGCTACTAGAAAAGAAAGCCATATCCATCGTACCCTCCGAACGGAGTCAGAGCGGCTTCTATTCCAAATACTTCCTCGTTCCCAAACGGGGAGGGAATGGAATTCGCCCCATCCTAGATTTAAGGGCTCTGAACGGGTATCTCAGAAAATACAAATTTCGGATGCTTACTCACACATCCCTGCTGCGTCTCGTGCGTCAGGACGATTGGTTCACATCAATCGACCTGAAAGACGCGTATTTTCACATCCCAGTATATTATCCACACAGGAAATATCTGAGGTTCGCTTTTCAGGGTGTCTGTTACGAGTACAGAGTGCTTCCCTTCGGTCTGTCTCTCAGCCCACGGGTGTTTGTGCGATGTACGGAAGCAGCGATAGCCCCGTTAAGACAACAGGGTATTCGCCTGGCAACCTATTTAGACGACTGGCTCCTTCTGGCACAGTCGGAGCAGGAGGCTATTATGCAGACGAATATCCTCATGAAACACCTGCTCGACCTGGGTTTTGTAATAAACACAGAAAAGAGCATGTTGTCCCCAGCCCAGTCGGTGCTCTTCCTGGGCTTACGTCTGAGCTCGGTGCCCTTCACAGCCCGCCTGTCAGCGGAAGAGTGAGAGCCTTCAGGGCTTGCCTCGCTCATTTCCAGCCACGCAAATATGTTCTCTTCAGATCATGTCTGCGGTTACTGGGGCTCATGGCGTCAGCCATCCTAGTAGTACGTCTGGGCCGCTTACACATGAGGGAATTTCAGCGCTGGGTAGCTGCCCTCAGACTAAACCCCGCGCGTCATGGCGCGCGGAGAGTGATGGTCACTGTGCACTGCGTAACGGCACTACGCCACTGGCTGCACCCGACTTTCCTGGTGCGAGGCGTGCCTATGGGTGCTGTCCTATCGCGGAAGGTGGTCACCACGGACGCATGTCTGACGGGCTGGGGGGGCATATACGAAGGTCGACCTGTGAGGGGTCTCTGGAGCAGAGACCTCCAACGGTCACACATAAATTATCTGGAGCTCTTAGCGGTGTTTCTCACCCTAAGACGCTTTCTGCCTTTTCTCAGGGGACATCATGTCCTCGTGAGGACAGACAACACGACCACAATATCGTATATAAACCGCCAAGGGGGTTTGCGTTCTCTCCAGTTACACATGCTGGCACGCAAACTGATCTTATGGAGCTGCGGACGTCTCCTCTCTCTGAGAGCGACACACGTACCGGGAGTGATGAACCTCGGGGCAGATCTGCTGTCCAGAGGTGCACCACTATACAGACTGGACTCTACATCCAACGATTGTGAGTCAGCTGTGGGTGCGTTACGGCCGGGCCGCGGTAGATCTGTTCGCATCAAAAGAAAATGCTCAATGTCAGCTGTTCTTTTCAATGCGCGATCTAAACGCACCGTTAGGCGTGGACGCGCTCGCACACGTTTGGCCCCCGGCCCTTCTGTACGCGTTCCCACCCCTGGCTCTAATACCTCCAACTCTGGCCAGAGTGAGAGAACAACGCCACACACTGATCCTGATAGCTCCACACTGGCCTGCAATGTACTGGCTGGCGGAGATATATCAGCTGCTGTGCGGACAGCCGTGGCAGCTCCCGCTACGCAGGGACATACTATCTCAGGCGGGGGGGATGATTTTTCACCCACACCCAGAGCGCCTGGCGCTATGGGCCTGGCCCGTGAGTGGTATAACCTGAGTACAGTGGGGCTCCCTCAGAAAGTGATAAACACTATTCAGAGTGCAAGGGCTTCCTCCACCAGGTCTCTCTATGACTGTAAGTGGAGGGTGTTTGAGGAGTGGTGTCTTCAAAAGAAACACATCTCTTTTCAATGCCCTGTCGGTGTGATTCTATCATTTCTACAGGATCTGATTGATAAACACAGAGCTTTCTCCACGATCAAAGTGTACCTGGCTGCTATTGCCGCATGCCATGTGGGCTTTGGGGGAAGACGGCTAGCCAACATCCCTTGGTCTGCCGTTTTATGAAAGGGGCTCGCCGGCTCCTCCCCGTTTCCAGGTCACTGGTGCCCCTGTGGGACTTGACAGTGGTTTTAGATGGGCTCGCTCGAGCTCCATTTGAACCCCTGGAAGACGCTGACATGAAGCACCTGTCACTGAAGACAGTGTTGTTACTGGCTCTGGCATCTGCCAAACGAGTCAGTGATATTCACGCGCTCTCTGTGCATCCTTCGTGTACTCAGTTTGCCCCGGGGCAAACGAGAGTATTGCTGAAGCCCAACCCGGCCTTTGTGCCTAAGGTGGTTGGCTCATGCACTCCCATTGACCTTGAGGCATTTCCTTCACCGCTAGGTTCCTCTGGGAACAGCGGCCGATTTGCTTTG
>JAAKFY010000018.1:6185308-6200308 GCA_011823955.1 Dissostichus mawsoni | reverse complement strand
ATAGTGTCTCATAACGCGGGTAGAGTCCCCTGTCGACTCCCCTGACATTCATCCAGAGGCACATTTGTCAGACAAAAGTTTTTTGAGAACCAGGCAAAAGGGTTGAAAATGTAAAAAATGTATCCGAAAATAGTGTCTCATGAGGCGGATAGGGTCCCCTGTCAACTCCCGTTACATTCCTCCAGAGGCACATTTGTCAGAGTCAACTTTTGTGAGAACCAGGCTGGGGGGTCTTGAGGCACAAAATATGGCTGACCCAAAGTGCTTGGTGAGCGGACACTTCACCTCCGCGTTTGCAGACAGCCGTTTATTTTCAGAGTATGGCCAAAAACCGGGTTTCCGATTTCGTGCAGACGGTAGTCTGATATGTATGAATGAATTTTTTGGACAGAGTAGGGGAAATGAAAGCCCGGACCCTTTTCCCCTTCTCCGTTGCAACGTACAACGGAGAAGGGGAAAAAGCGCCGAAGGGTTGAGCTTTTCATTTCCCCTTCTCCGTGGGCACTCAGTCATTTTTTCAGACTTTTTTCAAAACTTCATTTTTGATTATTTTAAGATATAATTAACCATTTTCTTCACTTTTTTCTTCTTTCCACGGGTGGGGGACCATGGCAGGCAGCCTATGAACACCGAAATTCGGCCTGGAACCTCCAGGATATTTGGGCTAAGCTCCATAAACTGACAGAATCACCCAGAAATGTCACTTTCCTACCCCAGAAATATATCATACAAATACATTTAATTAGTATGGGACTTCCAGGGAACATAACAGCTATTAAAAAGCCAGGAAAATAGCTTGGATCCTGGGTAAACTGTGTGTACAGTGTGCGTGGGACTGCCAGGGCGCAAAACAGCTATTAAAAAGCCAGGGAAATAGCTTGGATCCTGGGTAAACTGTGTGTACAGTGTGCGTGGGACTGCCAGGGCGCAAAACAGCTATTAAAAAGCCAGGGAAATAGCTTGGATCCTGGGTAAAATGTGTGTACAGTGTGCGTGGGACTGCCAGGGCGCAAAACAGCTATTACAAAGCCAGGGAAATAGCTTGGATCCTGGGTAAAATGTGTGTACAGTGTGCGTGGGACTGCCAGGGCGCAAAACAGCTATTAAGAAGCCAGAGAAATAGCTTGGATCCTGGGTAAAATGTGTGTACAGTGTGTGGGACTGCCAGGGCGCAAAACAGCTATTACAAAGCCAGGGAAATAGCTTGGATCCTGGGTAAAATGTGTGTACAGTGTGTGGGACTGCCAGGGCGCAAAACAGCTATTACAAAGCCAGGGAAATAGCTTGGATCCTGGGTAAACTGTGTGTACAGTGTGCGTGGGACTGCCAGGGCGCAAAACAGCTATTAAAAAGCCAGGGAAATAGCTTGGATCCTGGGTAAAATGTGTGTACAGTGTGTGGGACTGCCAGGGCGCAAAACAGCTATTAAGAAGCCAGGGAAATAGCTTGGATCCTGGGTAAAATGTGTGTACAGTGTGTGGGACTGCCAGGGCGCAAAACAGCTATTACAAAGCAAGGGAAATAGCTTGGATCCTGGGTAAACTGTGTGTACAGTGTGCGTGGGACTGCCAGGGCGCAAAACAGCTATTAAAAAGCCAGGGAAATAGCTTGGATCCTGGGTAAAATGTGTGTACAGTGTGCGTGGGACTGCCAGGGCGCAAAACAGCTATTACAAAGCCAGGGAAATAGCTTGGATCCTGGGTAAAATGTGTGTACAGTGTGCGTGGGACTGCCAGGGCGCAAAACAGCTATTAAGAAGCCAGAGAAATAGCTTGGATCCTGGGTAAAATGTGTGTACAGTGTGTGGGACTGCCAGGGCGCAAAACAGCTATTACAAAGCCAGGGAAATAGCTTGGATCCTGGGTAAAATGTGTGTACAGTGTGTGGGACTGCCAGGGCGCAAAACAGCTATTACAAAGCCAGGGAAATAGCTTGGATCCTGGGTAAACTGTGTGTACAGTGTGCGTGGGACTGCCAGGGCGCAAAACAGCTATTAAAAAGCCAGGGAAATAGCTTGGATCCTGGGTAAAATGTGTGTACAGTGTGTGGGACTGCCAGGGCGCAAAACAGCTATTAAGAAGCCAGGGAAATAGCTTGGATCCTGGGTAAAATGTGTGTACAGTGTGTGGGACTGCCAGGGCGCAAAACAGCTATTACAAAGCCAGGGAAATAGCTTGGATCCTGGGTAAACTGTGTGTACAGTGTGCGTGGGACTGCCAGGGCGCAAAACAGCTATTAAAAAGCCAGGGAAATAGCTTGGATCCTGGGTAAAATGTGTGTACAGTGTGCGTGGGACTGCCAGGGCGCAAAACAGCTATTACAAAGCCAGGGAAATAGCTTGATCCTGGGTAAAATGTGTGTACAGTGTGCGTGGGACTGCCAGGGCGCAAAACAGCTATTAAGAAGCCAGAGAAATAGCTTGGATCCTGGGTAAAATGTGTGTACAGTGTGTGGGACTGCCAGGGCGCAAAACAGCTATTACAAAGCCAGGGAAATAGCTTGGATCCTGGGTAAAATGTGTGTACAGTGTGTGGGACTGCCAGGGCGCAAAACAGCTATTACAAAGCCAGGGAAATAGCTTGGATCCTGGGTAAACTGTGTGTACAGTGTGCGTGGGACTGCCAGGGCGCAAAACAGCTATTAAAAAGCCAGGGAAATAGCTTGGATCCTGGGTAAAATGTGTGTACAGTGTGCGGGACTGCCAGGGCGCAAAACAGCTATTGCAAAGCCAGGGAAATAGCTTGGATCCTGGGTAAAATGTGTGTACAGTGTGCGTGGGACTGCCAGGGCGCAAAACAGCTATTACAAAGCCAGGGAAATAGCTTGGATCCTGGGTAAAATGTGTGTACAGTGTGCGTGGGACTGCCAGGGCGCAAAACAGCTATTAAGAAGCCAGAGAAATAGCTTGGATCCTGGGTAAAATGTGCGTACAGTGTGTGGGACTGCCAGGGCGCAAAACAGCTATTACAAAGCCAGGGAAATAGCTTGGATCCTGGGTAAAATGTGTGTACAGTGTGTGGGACTGCCAGGGCGCAAAACAGCTATTAAGAAGCCAGGGAAATAGCTTGGATCCTGGTTAAACTGTGTGTACAGTGTGCGTGGGACTGCCAGGGCGCAAAACAGCTATTAAAAAGCCAGGGAAATAGCTTGGATCCTGGGTACAATTGAAGCAGAGTGCACCCAGAGAGCCGGCGCGCGCAGCTGCCTTTACGACCCGGGAATAAGTGTTCAAAAGGCCGGGTAAAGTTGGTTGAAATACACCCCTGGATGGATGTTATGTGTGGTCAATATTATGCCACAACCAGGGTGCGTCACTGCCATATACAAGCCAGGGAAATAGCTTGGATCCTGGTTAAACTGTGTGTACAGTGTGCGTGGGACTGCCAGGGCGCAAAACAGCTATTAAAAAGCCAGTGAAATAGCTTGGATCCTGGGTAAAATGTGTGTACAGTGCGTGGGACTGCCAGGGCGCAAAACAGCTATTAAAAAGCCAGGGAAATAGCTTGGATCCTGGGTAAAATGTGTGTACAGTGTGTGGGACTGCCAGGGCGCAAAACAGCTATTAAGAAGCCAGGGAAATAGCTTGGATCCTGGGTAAAATGTGTGTACAGTGTGTGGGACTGCCAGGGCGCAAAACAGCTGTTAAAAAGCGGGGGAGAAGAGCTTGGATCCTGGGTACAATTGAAGCAGAGTGCACCCAGAGAGCCGGCGGGCGATGCTGCATTTTCGACCCGGGAATAAGTGTTCAAAGGCCGGGTAAAGTTGGTTGAAATACACCCCTGGATGGCTGTGATGTGTGGTAAATATTCTGCCACAACCAGGGTGTGTACAAGCAACGGAAATAGCTTGGATCCTGGGTAAAATTGAAGCAGAGTGCACCCAGAGAGGAGACGCGCGCAGCTGCCTTTTCGACCCGGGAATAAGTGTTCAAAAGGCCGGGTAAAGTTGGTTGAAATACACCCCTGGATGGATGTGATGTGTGGTAAATATTCTGCCACAACCAGGGTGCGTCACTGCCATATACAAGCCAGGGAAATAGCTTGGATCCTGGGTAAACATGTGTGTGTACAGTGTGCGTGGGACTGCCAGGGCGCAAAACAGCTATTAAAAAGCCAGGGAAATAGCTTGGATCCTGGGTAGCCATGTGTTTACAGTGTGCGTGGGACTGCCAGGGCGCAAAACAGCTATTAAAAAGCCAGGGAAATAGCTTGAATCCTGGGTAAAATGTGTGTACAGTGTGCGTGGGACTGCCAGGGCGCAAAACAGCTATTAAAAAGCGGGGGAGAAGAGCTTGGATCCTGGGTAAAATTGAAGCAGAGTGCACCCAGAGAGCCGGCGCGCGCAGCTGCATTTTCGACCCGGGAATAAGTGTTCAAAGGCCGGGTAAAGTTGGTTGAAATACACCCCTGGATGGCTGTGATGTGTGGTAAATATTCTGCCACAACCAGGGTGCGTCACTGCCATATACAAGCCAGGGAAATGGCTTGGATCCTGGTTAAACTGTGTGTACAGTGTGCGTGGGACTACCAGGGCGCAAAACAGCTATTAAAAAGCCAGGGAAATAGCTTGGATCCTGGGTAGCCATGTGTGTACAGTGTGTGGGACTGCCAGGGCGCAAAACAGCTATTAAAAAGCCAGGGAAATAGCTTGGATCCTGGGTAAAATGTGTGTACAGTGTGTGGGACTGCCAGGGCGCAAAACAGCTATTAAGAAGCCAGGGAAATAGCTTGGATCCTGGGTAAACGTGTGTGTACAGTGTGCGGGACTGCCAGGGCGCAAAACAGCTATTAAAAAGCCAGGGAAATAGCTTGGAACCTGGGTAAACTGTGTGTACAGTGTGCGCGGGACTGCCAGGGCGCAAAACAACTATTAAAAAGCCAGGGAAATAGCTTGGATCCTGGGTAAAATTGAAGCAGAGTGCACCCAGAGAGCCGGCGCGCGCAGCTGCCTTTTCGACCCGGGAATAAGTGTTCAAGAGGCCGGGTAAAGTTGGTTGAAATACACCCCTGGATGGATGTTATGTGTGGTCAATATTATGCCACAACCAGGGTGCGTCACTGCCATATACAAGCCAGGGAAATAGCTTGGATCCTGGGTAAACTGTGTGTGTACAGTGTGCGTGGGACTGCCAGGGCGCAAAACAGCTATTAAAAAGCCAGGGAAATAGCTTGGATCCTGGGTAAACTGTGTGTACAGTGTGCGTGGGACTGCCAGGGCGCAAAACAGCTATTAAAAAGCCAGGGAAATAGCTTGGATCCTGGGTAAAATGTGTGTACAGTGTGCGTGGGACTGCCAGGGCGCAAAACAGCTATTACAAAGCCAGGGAAATAGCTTGGATCCTGGGTAAAATGTGTGTACAGTGTGCGTGGGACTGCCAGGGCGCAAAACAGCTATTAAGAAGCCAGAGAAATAGCTTGGATCCTGGGTAAAATGTGTGTACAGTGTGTGGGACTGCCAGGGCGCAAAACAGCTATTACAAAGCCAGGGAAATAGCTTGGATCCTGGGTAAAATGTGTGTACAGTGTGTGGGACTGCCAGGGCGCAAAACAGCTATTACAAAGCCAGGGAAATAGCTTGGATCCTGGGTAAACTGTGTGTACAGTGTGCGTGGGACTGCCAGGGCGCAAAACAGCTATTAAAAAGCCAGGGAAATAGCTTGGATCCTGGGTAAAATGTGTGTACAGTGTGTGGGACTGCCAGGGCGCAAAACAGCTATTAAGAAGCCAGGGAAATAGCTTGGATCCTGGGTAAAATGTGTGTACAGTGTGTGGGACTGCCAGGGCGCAAAACAGCTATTACAAAGCCAGGGAAATAGCTTGGATCCTGGGTAAACTGTGCGTACAGTGTGCGTGGGACTGCCAGGGCGCAAAACAGCTATTAAAAAGCCAGGGAAATAGCTTGGATCCTGGGTAGCCATGTGTGTACAGTGTGCGTGGGACTGCCAGGGCGCAAAACCGCTATTACAAAGCCAGGGAAATAGCTTGGATCCTGGGTAAAATGTGTGTACAGTGTGCGTGGGACTGCCAGGGCGCAAAACAGCTATTACAAAGCCAGGGAAATAGCTTGGATCCTGGGTAAACTGTGCGTACAGTGTGCGTGGGACTGCCAGGGCGCAAAACAGCTATTAAAAAGCCAGGGAAATAGCTTGGATCCTGGGTAGCCATGTGTGTACAGTGTGCGTGGGACTGCCAGGGCGCAAAACCGCTATTACAAAGCCAGGGAAATAGCTTGGATCCTGGGTAAAATGTGTGTACAGTGTGCGTGGGACTGCCAGGGCGCAAAACAGCTATTACAAAGCCAGGGAAATAGCTTGGATCCTGGGTAAACTGTGTGTACAGTGTGCGTGGGACTGCCAGGGCGCAAAACAGCTATTAAGAAGCCAGGGAAATAGCTTGGATCCTGGGTAGCCATGTGTGTACAGTGTGTGGGACTGCCAGGGCGCAAAACAGCTATTAAGAAGCCAGGGAAATAGCTTGGATCCTGGGTAGCCATGTGTGTACAGTGTGCGTGGGACTGCCAGGGCGCAAAACAGCTATTACAAAAGCCAGGGAAATAGCTTGGATCCTGGGTAGCCATGTGTGTACAGTGTGCGTGGGACTGCCAGGGCGCAAAACAGCTATTAAAAAGCCAGGGAAATAGCTTGGATCCTGGGTAAACTGTGTGTACAGTGTGCGTGGGACTGCCAGGGCGCAAAACAGCTGTTAAAAAGCGAGGGAGAAGAGCTTGGATCCTGGGTAAAATTGAAGCAGAGGGCACCCAGAGAGCCGGCGGGCGATGCTGCATTTTCGACCCGGGAATAAGTGTTCTAACTTCGGGTAAAGATGGTTGAAATACACCCCTGGATGGATGTTATGTGTGGTCAATATTATGCCACAACCAGGGTGTATACAAGCAACGGAAATAGCTTGGATCCTGGGTAAAATTGAAGCAGAGTGCACCCAGAGAGCCGGCGCGCGCAGCTGCCTTTTCGACCCGGGAATAAGTGTTCAAAAGGCCGGGTAAAGTTGGTTGAAATACACCCCTGGATGGATGTTATGTGTGGTCAATATTATGCCACAACCAGGGTGCGTCACTGCCATATACAAGCCAGGGAAATAGCTTGGATCCTGGGTAGCCATGTGTGTACAGTGTGCGTGGGACTGCCAGGGCGCAAAACAGCTATTAAAAAGCCAGGGAAATAGCTTGGATCCTGGGTAAACTGTGTGTACAGTGTGCGTGGGACTGCCAGGGCGCAAAACAGCTGTTAAAAAGCGGGGGAGAAGAGCTTGGATCCTGGGTAAAATTGAAGCAGAGGGCACCCAGAGAGCCGGCGGGCGATGCTGCATTTTCGACCCGGGAATAAGTGTTCTAACTTCGGGGTAAAGATGGTTGAAATACACCCCTGGATGGATGTTATGTGTGGTCAATATTATGCCACAACCAGGGTGTATACAAGCAACGGAAATAGCTTGGATCCTGGGTAAAATTGAAGCAGAGTGCACCCAGAGAGCCGGCGCGCGCAGCTGCCTTTTCGACCCGGGAATAAGTGTTCAAAAGGCCGGGTAAAGTTGGTTGAAATACACCCCTGGATGGATGTTATGTGTGGTCAATATTATGCCACAACCAGGGTGCGTCACTGCCATATACAAGCCAGGGAAATAGCTTGGATCCTGGGTAAACTGTGTGTGTACAGTGTGCGTGGGACTGCCAGGGCGCAAAACAGCTATTAAAAAGCCAGGGAAATAGCTTGAATCCTGGGTAAAATGTGTGTACAGTGTGCGTGGGACTGCCAGGGCGGAAAACAGCTGTTAAAAAGCGGGGGAAATAGCTTGGATCCTGGGTAGCCATGTGTGTACAGTGTGCGGGACTGCCAGGGCGCAAAACAGCTATTAAAAAGCCAGGGAAATAGCTTGGATCCTGGGTAAAATGTGTGTACAGTGTGCGTGGGACTGCCAGGGTGCAAAACAGCTATTAAAAAGCCAGGGAAATAGCTTGGATCCTGGGTAAAATTGAAGCAGAGTGCACCCAGAGAGCCGGCGCGCGCAGCTGCCTTTTCGACCCGGGAATAAGTGTTCAAAAGGCCGGGTAAAGTTGGTTGAAATACACCCCTGGATGGATGTTATGTGTGGTCAATATTATGCCACAACCAGGGTGCGTCACTGCCATATACAAGCCAGGGAAATAGCTTGGATCCTGGGTAAAATGTGTGTTCCGTGTGCGTGGGACTGCCAGGGCGCAAAACAGCTATTAAAAAGCCAGGGAAATAGCTTGGATCCTGGGTAAACTGTGTGTACAGTGTGCGTGGGACTGCCAGGGCGCAAAACAGCTGTTAAAAAGCGGGGGAGAAGAGCTTGGATCCTGGGTACAATTGAAGCAGAGTGCACCCAGAGAGCCGGCGGGCGATGCTGCATTTTCGACCCGGGAATAAGTGTTCAAAGGCCGGGTAAAGTTGGTTGAAATACACCCCTGGATGGATGTTATGTGTGGTCAATATTATGCCACAACCATGGTGTATAAAAGCCAGGGAAATAGCTTGGATCCTGGGTACAATTGAAGCAGAGTGCACCCAGAGAGCCGGCGCGCGCAGCTGCCTTTTCGACCCGGGAATGAGTGTTCTAACTTCGGGGTAAAGTTGGTTGAAATACACCCCTGGATGAATGCGCAGTGTGGTCAATATTATGCCAGAACCAGGGTGTATACAAGCAACGGAAATAGCTTGGATCCTGGGTACAATTGAAGCAGAGTGCACCCAGAGAGGAGGCGCGCGCAGCTGCATTTTCGACCGGGGAAAATGGTTTGAAAGGTGGGGATAAAGTGTTTTAAAGGTGGGGAAAGTGTTCACGCAGCCCCCTGACAACGGTAATAATGATTAAAAACCATTTCTAGGGCAGGGTGTATTTTAAAAGTGAAAGAAAAACCATTTTAAACCGGTTAAAAGGCACACAAAGTGATTTAAGTGCAGTTCCCATGTGTCCCCACAGGAGGGCGCTTCAGCCTGCTTGAGCACAGTGCATTAACCGTAAAACATGCCATAAATAAAGGCAAATGGATGGAATTAAGGTGCGGGGAGGCTCCGCACGAGACACAGGCACATTCCCAATCCCCCACAGTAGTGACAACGGTGATTTAAACTAGTTTCTGCGGGGGAAAGAGTGCTCAAAGTCTGCTAAAACTCTGCTAAAACTCTGATAACGGCGTGGTACAAGTCTGATTGTTTCAGAGACCCATAGTAAGGATACAATATAACCATGGCCATCTAAAAGTATCCATTAAAATGCATTTGCAGGGTGAACAGAGCAGAGAGAAGCCTGAAAATGCCTCTCCAGCACCACAGCGAGCTCCCGGGTGCTGCGGAGGGTGGGAGGCAGGCGCCGCTGGCTTTCTCGACCCGGGAATAAGTGTTCAAAAGGCCGGGTAAAGTTGGTTGAAATACACCCCTGGATGGATGTGATGTGTGGTCAATATTATGCCACAACCAGGGTGTATAAAAGCCAGGGAAATAGCTTGGATCCTGGGTACAATTGAAGCAGAGTGCACCCAGAGAGCCGGCGGGCGATGCTGCATTTTCGACCCGGGAATAAGTGTTCAAAGGCCGGGTAAAGTTGGTTGAAATACACCCCTGGATGGATGTTATGTGTGGTCAATATTATGCCACAACCAGGGTGTGTACAAGCAACGGAAATAGCTTGGATCCTGGGTAAAATTGAAGCAGAGTGCACCCAGAGAGCCGGCGCGCGCAGCTGCCTTTTCGACCCGGGAATGAGTGTTCAAAAGGCCGGGTAAAGTTGGTTGAAATACACCCCTGGATGGATGTGATGTGTGGTAAATATTCTGCCACAACCAGGGTGCGTCACTGCCATATACAAGCCAGGGAAATAGCTTGGATCCTGGTTAAACTGTGTGTACAGTGTGCGTGGGACTGCCAGGGCGCAAAACAGCTGTTAAAAAGCGGGGGAAATAGCTTGGATCCTGGGTAGCCATGTGTGTACAGTGTGCGTGGGACTGCCAGGGCGCAAAACAGCTATTAAAAAGCCAGGGAAATAGCTTGGATCCTGGGTAGCCATGTGTGTACAGTGTGCGTGGGACTGCCAGGGCGCAAAACAGCTATTAAAAAGCCAGGGAAATAGCTTGGATCCTGGGTGCAATTGAAGCAGAGTGCACCCAGAGAGCCGGCGCGCGCAGCTGTATTTTCGACCCGGGAATAAGTGTTCTAACTTCGGGGTAAAGATGGTTGAAATACACCCCTGGATGGATGTTATGTGTGGTCAATATTATGCCACAACCAGGGTGTATAAAAGCCAGGGAAATAGCTTGGATCCTGGGTACAATTGAAGCAGAGTGCACCCAGAGAGGAGGCCGGCGCAGCTGCGTTTTCGACCGGGGAAAATGGTTTGAAAGGTGGGGATAAAGTGTTTTAAAGGTGGGGAAAGTGTTCACGCAGCCCCCTGACAACGGTAATAATGATTAAAAACCATTTCTAGGGCAGGGTGTATTTTAAAAGTGAAAGAAAAACCATTTTAAACCGGTTAAAAGGCACACAAAGTGATTTAAGTGCAGTTCCCATGTGTCCCCACAGGAGGGCGCTTCAGCCTGCTTGAGCACAGTGCATTAACCGTAAAACATGCCATAAATAAAGGCAAATGGATGGATTTAAGGTGCGGGGAGGCTCCGCACGAGACACAGGCACATTCCCAATCCCCCACAGTAGTGACAACGGTGATTTAAACTAGTTTCTGCGGGGGAAAGAGTGCTCAAAGTCTGCTAAAACTCTGCTAAAACTCTGATAACGGCGTGGTACAAGTCTGATTGCTTCAGAGACCCATAGTAAGGATACAATATAACCATGGCCATCTAAAAGTATCCATTAAAATGCATTTGCAGGGTGAACAGAGCAGAGAGAAGCCTGAAAATGCCTCTCCAGCACCACAGCGAGCTCCCGGGTGCTGCGGAGGGTGGGAGGCAGGCGCCGCTGGCTTTCTCGACCCGGGAATAAGTGTTCAAAAGGCCGGGTAAAGTTGGTTGAAATACACCCCTGGATGGATGTGATGTGTGGTCAATATTATGCCACAACCAGGGTGTATACAAGCCACGGAAATAGCTTGGATCCTGGGTACAATTGAAGCAGAGTGCACCCAGAGAGCCGGCGCGCGCAGCTGCATTTTCGACCCGGGAATAAGTGTTCAAAAGGCCGGGTAAAGTTGGTTGAAATACACCCCTGGATGGATGTTATGTGTGGTCAATATTATGCCACAACCAGGGTGCGTCACTGCCATATACAAGCCAGGGAAATAGCTTGGATCCTGGGTAAACTGTGTGTGTACAGTGTGCGTGGGACTGCCAGGGCGCAAAACAGCTATTAAAAAGCCAGGGAAATAGCTTGAATCCTGGGTAAAATGTGTGTACAGTGTGCGTGGGACTGCCAGGGCGCAAAACAGCTATTACAAAGCCAGGGAAATAGCTTGGATCCTGGGTAAACTGTGTGTACAGTGTGCGTGGGACTGCCAGGGCGCAAAACAGCTATTAAAAAGCCAGGGAAATAGCTTGGATCCTGGGTAGCCATGTGTGTACAGTGTGCGTGGGACTGCCAGGGCGCAAAACAGCTGTTAAAAAGCGGGGGAGAAGAGCTTGGATCCTGGGTAAAATTGAAGCAGAGTGCACCCAGAGAGCCGGCGCGCGCAGCTGCCTTTTCGACCCGGGAATAAGTGTTCAAGAGGCCGGGTAAAGTTGGTTGAAATACACCCCTGGATGGATGTTATGTGTGGTCAATATTATGCCACAACCAGGGTGCGTCACTGCCATATACAAGCCAGGGAAATAGCTTGGATCCTGGGTAAACATGTGTGTGTACAGTGTGCGTGGGACTGCCAGGGCGCAAAACAGCTATTAAAAAGCCAGGGAAATAGCTTGGATCCTGGGTAAACATGTGTGTGTACAGTGTGCGTGGGACTGCCAGGGCGCAAAACAGCTATTAAAAAGCCAGGGAAATAGCTTGGATCCTGGGTAGCCATGTGTGTACAGTGTGCGTGGGACTGCCAGGGCGCAAAACAGCTGTTAAAAAGCGGGGGAAATAGCTTGGATCCTGGGTAGCCATGTGTGTACAGTGTGCGTGGGACTGCCAGGGCGCAAAACAGCTATTAAAAAGCCAGGGAAATAGCTTGGATCCTGGGTAAAATGTGTGTACAGTGTGCGTGGGACTGCCAGGGCGCAAAACAGCTATTAAAAAGCGGGGGAGAAGAGCTTGGATCCTGGGTAAAATTGAAGCAGAGTGCACCCAGAGAGCCGGCGCGCGCAGCTGCATTTTCGACCCGGAATAAGTGTTCTAACTTCGGGGTAAAGTTGGTTGAAATACACCCCCGGATGAATGTTATGTGTGGTCAATATTATGCCACAACCAGGGTGCGTCACTGCCATATACAAGCCAGGGAAATAGCTTGGATCCTGGGTAAACATGTGTGTGTACAGTGTGCGTGGGACTGCCAGGGCGCAAAACAGCTATTAAAAAGCCAGGGAAATAGCTTGGATCCTGGGTAAACTGTGTGTACAGTGTGTGGGACTGCCAGGGCGCAAAACAGCTATTGCAAAGCCAGGGAAATAGCTTGGATCCTGGGTAAAATGTGTGTACAGTGTGCGTGGGACTGCCAGGGCGCAAAACAGCTATTAAGAAGCCAGGGAAATAGCTTGGATCCTGGGTAGCCATGTGTGTACAGTGTGCGTGGGACTGCCAGGGCGCAAAACCGCTATTAAAAAGCCAGGGAAATAGCTTGGATCCTGGGTAGCCATGTGTGTACAGTGTGTGGGACTGCCAGGGCGCAAAACAGCTATTAAAAAGCCAGGGAAATAGCTTGGAACCTGGGTAAACTGTGTGTACAGTGTGCGTGGGACTGCCAGGGCGCAAAACAGCTATTAAAAAGCCAGGGAAATAGCTTGGATCCTGGGTGCAATTGAAGCAGAGTGCACCCAGAGAGCCGGCGCGCGCAGCTGTATTTTCGACCCGGGAATAAGTGTTCTAACTTCGGGGTAAAGATGGTTGAAATACACCCCTGGATGGATGTTATGTGTGGTCAATATTATGCCACAACCAGGGTGTATAAAAGCCAGGGAAATAGCTTGGATCCTGGGTACAATTGAAGCAGAGTGCACCCAGAGAGGAGGCGCGCGCAGCTGCATTTTCGACCGGGGAAAATGGTTTGAAAGGTGGGGATAAAGTGTTTTAAAGGTGGGGAAAGTGTTCACGCAGCCCCCTGACAACGGTAATAATGATTAAAAACCATTTCTCGGGCAGGGTGTATTTTACAAAGTGAAAGAAAAACCATTTTAAACCGGTTAAAAGGCACACAGAGTGATTTAAGTGCAGTTCCCATGTGTCCCCACAGGAGGGCGCTTCAGCCTGCTCGAGCACAGTGCATTAACCGTAAAACATGCCATAAATACAGGCAAATGGATGGATTCAAGGTGCGGGGAGGCTCCGCACGAGACACAGGCACATTCCCAATACCCCACAGTAGTGACAACGGTGATTTAAACTAGTTTCTGCGGGGAAAAGAGTGCTCAAAGTCTGCTAAAACTCTGCTAAAACTCTGACAATGCCTCTCCAGCACCACAGAGAGCTCCCAGGTGCTGCGGAGGGTGGGAGACAGGCTCACAGCTCGGCCCGGAACCTTCAGCAGGCCCCCCCTGCAGCAGGCCCCCCCCCCTGCAGCACCCCCAGCTGCTGGGCATCGACATGGAGGTGGGCAGTCCGCCTTTCGGCACCCAAACTCGGCCCTGAGACCTCCAGCCCCTCTCTCTGAACCAGCTATGAGAAGCCAATATACCTCCAAAGCCTTTGCTTACGGCCATACCACCCTGATCACGCCCGATCTCGTCCGATCTCGGAAGCTAAGCAGGGTCGGGCCGGGTCAGTACTTGGATGGGAGACCGCCTGGGAATACCCGGTGCTGTAAGCTTTTTTTTAAACCCAGGACAGAGACCGGGAAAATCACCTCTCTTTGGCGGCTCACACACCACCACAGGACGGGCTAATGACCCCCAGCGTGTCTCCCTAACATGTTCACTTAGATTATTTCAGACCTCCAGGAGAGAGACCGGGAAACTCACCTCTATTTGGCGGCTCACAGACCACCAAAGGAAGGACTAATGACCTCCAGCATGTATCCCTAATATGTGCACTCTGTTCATTTCTCACCTCCAGGAGAGAGACCGGGAAAATCACCTCTCTTTGGCGGCTCACAGACCACCAAAGGAAGGACTAATGACCTCCAGCATGTATCCCTAATATGTGCACTCTGTTCATTTCTCACCTCCAGGAGAGAGACCGGGAAAATCACCTGTCTTTGGCGGCTCACACACCACCACAGGACGGGCTAATGACCCCCGGCGTGTCTCCCTAACATGTGCACTTGGTTCATTTCACACCTCCAGGAGAGAGACCGGGAAAATCACCTCTCTTTGGCGGCTCACACACCACCACAGGACGGGCTAATGACCCCCAGCGTGTCTCCCTAACATGTTCACTTAGATTATTTCAGACCTCCAGGAGAGAGACCGGGAAACTCACCTCTATTTGGCGGCTCACAGACCACCAAAGGACGGGCTAATGACCTCCAGCACGTATCCCTAATATGTGCACTTTGTTCATTTCACACCTCCAGGAGAGAGACAGGGAAAATCACCTCTCAGACCACCAAAGGACGGGCTAATGACCCCCCAGCGTGTCTCCCTAACATGTGCACTTGGTTCATTTCACACCTCCAGGAGAGAGACCGGTAAAATCACCTGTCTTTGGCGGCTCACAGACCACCAAAGGACGGACTAATGACCTCCAGCATGTATCCCTAATATGTGCACTCTGTTCATTTCTCACCTCCAGGAGAGAGACCGGGAAAATCACCTCTCTTTGGCGGCTCACAGACCACCAAAGGACGGGCTAATGACCCCCAGCGTGTCTCCCTAACATGTGCACTCTGTTCATTTCACACCTCCAGGAGAGAGACCGGGAAAATCACCTCTCTTTGGCGGCTC
>JAAKFY010000018.1:6159482-6181808 GCA_011823955.1 Dissostichus mawsoni | reverse complement strand
ACTGTACACACATTTTACCCAGGATCCAAGCTATTTCCCTGGCTTTTATAGCTGTTTTGCGCCCTGGCAGTCCCACGCACACTGTACACACAGTTTACCCAGGATCCAAGCTATTTCCCTGGCTTTTAATAGCTGTTTTGCGCCCTGGCAGTCCCACACACTGTACACACATTTTACCCAGGATCCAAGCTTCTCCCCCGCTTTTAATAGCTGTTTTGCGCCCTGGCAGTCCCACACACTGTACACACATTTTACCCAGGATCCAAGCTATTTCCCTGGCTTTTAATAGCTGTTTTGCGCCCTGGCAGTCCCACACACTGTACACACATTTTACCCAGGATCCAAGCTATTTCCCGCTTTTTAATAGCTGTTTTGCGCCCTGGCAGTCCCACGCACACTGTACACACATTTTACCCAGGATCCAAGCTATTTCCCTGGCTTTGTAATAGCTGTTTTGCGCCCTGGCAGTCCCACGCACACTGTACACACATTTTACCCAGGATCCAAGCTATTTCCCTGGCTTTTAATAGCTGTTTTGCGCCCTGGCAGTCCCACGCACACTGTACACACATTTTACCCAGGATCCAAGCTATTTCCCTGGCTTTTAATAGCTGTTTTGCGCCCTGGCAGTCCCACGCACACTGTACACACATTTTACCCAGGATCCAAGCTATTTCCCTGGCTTTGTAATAGCTGTTTTGCGCCCTGGCAGTCCCACACACTGTACACACATTTTACCCAGGATCCAAGCTATTTCCCTGGCTTTTAATAGCTGTTTTGCGCCCTGGCAGTCCCACACACTGTACACACATTTTACCCAGGATCCAAGCTATTTCCCTGGCTTTGTAATAGCTGTTTTGCGCCCTGGCAGTCCCACACACTGTACACACATTTTACCCAGGATCCAAGCTATTTCCCTGGCTTTTTAATAGCTGTTTTGCGCCCTGGCAGTCCCACGCACACTGTACACACATTACCCAGGATCCAAGCTATTTCCCTGGCTTTGTAATAGCTGTTTTGCGCCCTGGCAGTCCCACGCACACTGTACACACATTTTACCCAGGATCCAAGCTATTTCCCTGGCTTTGTAATAGCTGTTTTGCGCCCTGGCAGTCCCACACACTGTACACACATTTTACCCAGGATCCAAGCTTTCCCTGGCTTTTAATAGCTGTTTTGCGCCCTGGCAGTCCCACGCACACTGTACACACATTTTACCCAGGATCCAAGCTATTTCCCTGGCTTTGTAATAGCTGTTTTGCGCCCTGGCAGTCCCACACACTGTACACACATTTTACCCAGGATCCAAGCTATTTCCCTGGCTTTTAATAGCTGTTTTGCGCCCTGGCAGTCCCCGCACACTGTACACACATTTTACCCAGGATCCAAGCTATTTCCCTGGCTTTGTAATAGCTGTTTTGCGCCCTGGCAGTCCCACACACTGTACACACATTTTACCCAGGATCCAAGCTATTTCCCTGGCTTTGTAATAGCTGTTTTGCGCCCTGGCAGTCCCACGCACACTGTACACACATTTTACCCAGGATCCAAGCTATTTCCCTGGCTTTGTAATAGCTGTTTTGCGCCCTGGCAGTCCCACGCACACTGTACACACATTTTACCCAGGATCCAAGCTTTCCCTGGCTTTGTAATAGCTGTTTTGCGCCCTGGCAGTCCCACGCACACTGTACACACATTTTACCCAGGATCCAAGCTATTTCCCTGGCTTTTAATAGCTGTTTTGCGCCCTGGCAGTCCCACGCACACTGTACACACATTTTACCCAGGATCCAAGCTATTTCCCTGGCTTTGTAATAGCTGTTTTGCGCCCTGGCAGTCCCACACACTGTACACACATTTTACCCAGGATCCAAGCTATTTCCCTGGCTTTTTAATAGCTGTTTTGCGCCCTGGCAGTCCCACGCACACTGTACACACATTTTACCCAGGATCCAAGCTATTTCCCTGGCTTTTAATAGCTGTTTTGCGCCCTGGCAGTCCCACACACTGTACACACATTTTACCCAGGATCCAAGCTATTTCCCTGGCTTTTAATAGCTGTTTTGCGCCCTGGCAGTCCCACGCACACTGTACACACATTTTACCCAGGATCCAAGCTATTTCCCTGGCTTTGTAATAGCTGTTTTGCGCCCTGGCAGTCCCACGCACACTGTACACACATTTTACCCAGGATCCAAGCTATTTCCCTGGCTTTGTAATAGCTGTTTTGCGCCCTGGCAGTCCCACACACTGTACACACATTTTACCCAGGATCCAAGCTTTCCGCTTTTAATAGCTGTTTTGCGCCCTGGCAGTCCCACGCACACTGTACACACATTTTACCCAGGATCCAAGCTATTTCCCTGGCTTTGTAATAGCTGTTTTGCGCCCTGGCAGTCCCACGCACACTGTACACACATTTTACCCAGGATCCAAGCTATTTCCCTGGCTTTTAATAGCTGTTTTGCGCCCTGGCAGTCCCGCACACTGTACACACATTTTACCCAGGATCCAAGCTATTTCCCGCTTTGTAATAGCTGTTTTGCGCCCTGGCAGTCCCACACACTGTACACACATTTTACCCAGGATCCAAGCTATTTCCCTGGCTTTTAATAGCTGTTTTGCGCCCTGGCAGTCCCACACACTGTACACACATTTTACCCAGGATCCAAGCTATTTCCCTGGCTTTTTAATAGCTGTTTTGCGCCCTGGCAGTCCCACGCACACTGTACACACATTTTACCCAGGATCCAAGCTATTTCCCTGGCTTTGTAATAGCTGTTTTGCGCCCTGGCAGTCCCACGCACACTGTACACACATTTTACCCAGGATCCAAGCTATTTCCCTGGCTTTGTAATAGCTGTTTTGCGCCCTGGCAGTCCCACACACTGTACACACATTTTACCCAGGATCCAAGCTACCCTGGCTTTTAATAGCTGTTTTGCGCCCTGGCAGTCCCACGCACACTGTACACACATTTTACCCAGGATCCAAGCTATTTCCCTGGCTTTGTAATAGCTGTTTTGCGCCCTGGCAGTCCCACACACTGTACACACATTTTACCCAGGATCCAAGCTATTTCCCTGGCTTTTAATAGCTGTTTTGCGCCCTGGCAGTCCCACACACTGTACACACATTTTACCCAGGATCCAAGCTATTTCCCTGGCTTTGTAATAGCTGTTTTGCGCCCTGGCAGTCCCACACACTGTACACACATTTTACCCAGGATCCAAGCTATTTCCCTGGCTTCTTAATAGCTGTTTTGCGCCCTGGCAGTCCCACACACTGTACACACATTTTACCCAGGATCCAAGCTATTTCCCTGGCTTTGTAATAGCTGTTTTGCGCCCTGGCAGTCCCACACACTGTACACACATTTTACCCAGGATCCAAGCTATTTCCCTGGCTTCTTAATAGCTGTTTTGCGTCCTGGCAGTCCCACGCACACTGTACACACATTTTACCCAGGATCCAAGCTATTTCCCTGGCTTTTTAATAGCTTTTATGTGACCTGTAATTCCCACACCCTGTACACATGGTTTACCCAGGATCCAAGCTATTTTCCTGGCTTTTTAATAGCTGTTATGTTCCCTGGAAGTCCCATACTAATTAAATGTATTTGTATGATATATTTCTGGGGTAGGAAAGTGACATTTCTGGGTGATTCTGTCAGTTTATGGAGCTTAGCCCAAATATCCTGGAGGTTCCAGGCCGAATTTCGGTGTTCATAGGCTGCCTGCCATGGTCCCCCACCCGTGGAAAGAAGAAAAAAGTGAAGAAAATGGTTAATTATATGTTAAAATAATCAAAAATGAAGTTTTGAAAAAAGTCTGAAAAAATGACTGAGTGCCCACGGAGAAAGGGGAAATGAAAAGCTCAACCCTTCGGCGCTTTTTCCCCTTCTCCGATGTACGTTGCAACGGAGAAGTGGAAAAGGGTCCGGGCTTTCATTTCCCCTACTCTGTCCAAAAAATTCATTCATAAATATCAGACTACTGTCTGCACGAAATCAGAAACCCGGTTTTTGGTCATACTCTGAAAAAAAACGGCTGTGTGCAAACGCGGAGGTGAAGTGTCCGCTCACCAAGCACTACCGGTCAGCCATATTTTGTGCCTCAAGACCCCCCAGCCTGGTTCTCACAAAAGTTGACTCGGACAAATCTGCCTCTGGGTGAATGTAACGGGAGTTGACAGGGGACTCTATCCGCCTCATGAGACACTATTTTCGGATACATTTTTACATTTTCAACCCTTTTGCCTGGTTGTCAAAAAAGATTTTCTCTGAAAAACCTGCCTCTGGTTGAATGTAACGGGAGTTGACAGGGGACTCTATCCGCCTCATGAGACACTATTTTCGGATACATTTTAACATTTTCACCACTCTTGCCTGGTTCTCAAAAAAGGTTTTCTCTGAAAAACCTGCCTCTGGGTGAATGTAACGGGAGTTGACAGGGGACTCTATCCGCCTCATGAGACACTATTTTCGGATACATTTTTACATTTTCAACCCTTTTGCCTGGTTGTCAAAAAAGATTTTCTATGTCAAATGTGACTCTGGAGGAATGACAGGGGAGTCGACAGGGGACTCTACCCGCGTTATGAGACACTATTTTCGGATACATTTTTTACATTTTCACCACTCTTGCCTGGTTCTCAAAAAAAGTTTTCTATGTCAAATGTGACTCTGGAGGAATGACAGGGGAGTCGACAGGGGACTCTACCCGCGTTATGAGACACTATTTTCGGATACATTTTTTACATTTTCACCACTCTTGCCTGGTTCTCAAAAAAGTTTTCTATGTCAAATGTGACTCTGGAGGAATGACAGGGGAGTCGACAGGGGACTCTACCCGCGTTATGAGACACTATTTTCGGATACATTTTTTACATTTTCACCACTCTTGCCTGGTTGTCAAAAAAGATTTTCTATGTCAAATGTGACTCTGGAGGAATGACAGGGGAGTCGACAGGGGACTCTACCCGCGTTATGAGACACTATTTTCGGATACATTTTTTACATTTTCACCACTCTTGCCTGGTTCTCAAAAAAAGTTTTCTATGTCAAATGTGACTCTGGAGGAATGACAGGGGAGTCGACAGGGGACTCTACCCGCGTTATGAGACACTATTTTCGGATACATTTTTTACATTTTCACCACTCTTGCCTGGTTCTCAAAAAAAGTTTTCTATGTCAAATGTGACTCTGGAGGAATGACAGGGGAGTTGACAGGGGACTCTGGCGGGCTCATGAGGCACTTTTTTCGGACACTTTTTTTACATTTTCCCCCATTTTGCCTGGTTCTTTTATACATTTTTTTTAATTTTTATTTTTTTTTAATTTTATTTTATTTTTTCATAAATTTTCATTATTTTTATATTTTTATATTTTTTCAGTTTTGGCCCGTTTCACCCGGTTCCACTTACCGGGGGCACTGCCCGGTCCCGGGTGCCCCCCCCCCCTCCGTACATGAACGGATCTTGACCATTTTTGCTGCGTTCTTCTCCTCTCACCTCACTGATCGAATGGCAAACGTGACCCGCCATCGGAGGGCCTCCGCCGTCCCGGCCTCGTGCCGGTGCTCTGGCGGTCTTGAACTTATGTTGCCTGGAGGATAGGACCGAGAGATGACAGACTCTCTGGCCGCCTCACAAGAGTCTATTGTCGGACCCTTTCTTTGCTTTTCCGGGGCACCCCAAACCCTCCCACGGTTGGGGCACCATGAATTGATGCATCATACCACATGTTGCCATCACCAGCCCTGCGGAGGTGGGACCATCCGACCCGGTGGTAACCCAATACCTCCCTTGGTCCGTGCACCATGTATTGAAGCATCGGACCCAGTGTCGCAATCACCGGTAACACTAACGCATATAAATAGAACATCATTTTGATCAAATTCATTGTGTCTGTTCTAGTGAGGATGTCGTCCGAATGCCCGGTGTGCAGACTCCTCTATCTGGCATTGAACAAGCACCTTAAGCACAAACATGCAGTGCGTAACTTGGAAGAGAGAGGCATCATTCTGAAAATGGCGAGTGGCAGGATAAATGTTCGCACCAAACCCTGTCCCATCACAGGGTGTTCGTATGCTGGGAAGAGACTGGACCGTCATGTAACTCATGACCACCCTGAGTTATCCCGATGTGTGGCACATCAGGTCATGGCAAGGCTGAAGCATAGTGTGGCCCTGCAGTTGCTCCATGACCTCCGTGAGACTAACCCCATCATTGGAATGGCTACATCATTGGATATAGACAATGAGGAGGAATACCCCGAGCACCCTCCACCCTTGTCCCCACATATTGAGTGTGACAATGATGACTGCAGGCAGGTGGTGCTGGAAAATGTGGCATTGCGGGCTCAGAAGGATGCCCTAAATGATGAGGTGAAGACCCTGCGCTCCAGGCTGAAAAAGGAGCTAAAACCCAGGAAGCAGAAGGCCACCGCTGCTGTGCCTGAGGAAGATGAAGAATGTATACGATTTAAGGGCCTTCCAATCACAAGTACCTCCGACACGAACACAGCAGCCTCCGGTGGAGACCCGGGTGTGAAGACCCCTGACCACCCTGTGATGGAGTCCCCAGCAGCCTCCGGTGCAGACCCGTGTGTGAAGACCCCTGACCACCCTGTGATGCAGTCCCCAGCAGCCTCCGGTGCAGCCCCGTGTGTGAAGACCCCTGACCACCCTGTGATGCAGTCCCCAGCAGCCTCCGGTAGTAGGGCCCCTGTATGTCAGAAGACCCGTGCGTCTGTCTACAATAAGCTGAAAGCTAAGCTGTCTAAGAACTCGCCCTCCCCCCCAAATCTCTGGTCCACTGGTAAGGGACGGGGTAATACCATGCGTGAAATCAAGTTGCCTAAAAGCATGGAGGCGTACCTTCAGACATACAGGGAGCATTGTGAGGGTGTAGCTCCGACAGTAAAACATAAAGAAAATGCTCTGTCGAAGGTCAGCAGGATAAAACACTTCCTCACATTCTCGTCCCATGGTGTGAAGCGGCTGTCAGACTGGCTGTTCCTGAAAGACTTAAATAAGATCCGTGGCTGGATCAATTATATTTCGAAGTGGTGCCAGGCAGTCACCACATCGGAGTTCTTCCTGAAGAATGTGAATCATTTCATGAGGTACATGTCTGAATCAAAGCCCCGGGGGTGCAGGCTCACCATGTCTGATATTTCCCACATAATCAGAGAGTTGAGAGCCAACATGAAAAACATGAAGAAGGCAGTCACTGTGCACCAGTTTAAGGTGAAAAGGAATAAACTGGATCATCTGCCGAGCCAGGCTGAACTTTTCGCCGCCATGGCGGCCGCAGAGAAGCGCATCCCCCAGCTCCTCGACCTGATGACCATCACGCCGACCTCAAGCACCCAAAACCTGCTATATGGCTATCTAACCCTCCATTGGAGCCTCCTCTATGGCCACCGTCCGGGCGTGTACGCAAACATGACCAACATCGAGGTATTAGAGGCGGACAAAAGGGGAACTGCTGATGGCTACATCATCCATGTGCAGGACCACAAGACAGCCAAGACATTTGGCGAAGCACAGCTGGCGCTTACAGTAAATGAGTTTAGCTGGGTCATGCAGTGGATGGGGATAAAAGAAGCATTGCTGGGTCCTCAGAATGAATTCTTCCTTTCCACAACAGGGAAGTGTGCCTCCAGGAACCTGAATGCTCACTTGAAGAGTGCATGGGCTGATGCTGGGCTAGAAACAGCCGTCACCTTCACAATCCTGCGCACTGCCCTGGCTGACAATATCAAGCATCACCAAGATCCATCAAGCCGGTCGATTCTCGCCAGGTTTATGTGTCACGACATAACCACGGCTGACCGGTTCTACGCGAATGCACCTGGAATAAAGGAGGCATTTAAAATCCGCTCAATGTTCAGGGCGTCATCGGTTGCTGCAGCAGCTGCATCAGAATCAGAAGGATGTCTACAGCCATCAGATGAGGATACCTCCGGAGAGGGCTCCGGGGCTGAGAGCAGCATACAATACCCCAACCATACCTCTTCTTCAGAGCATGATCAACCTGAAGGGTCATTGGAGCGGGAGCGGATGCGGAAGCGGGAGGGAAAGAGGCCAATGAAGTCTGGAATTGGACCGGTTGACTCAACCTGTTTTCCCTTGTGCACCGTACGAATTAGACCCCTGAATTGGTCCCCGGACCCCCGCTAAACATTGGGAGTATTTGTACCGTGTATACTGTTTTTGTCATGCATACTGTGTAAGCTGTTTGTGAAAAATAAATTAAAAAAAGGTGCCTGCTGCATTAGGGTTACTAGGGGCATGTGAAAACCCTCCACAGAGGGGGGGTGGTGTTGCTGTGAAGAAGGTCGGATATGGATGCTGATGGGCGGACGGTAAATCACCACATAATCCACCCCTTTAAGTTTTACCAGGGCCATGTGAAAACCCTCCACAGAGGGGGTGGTGTTGCTGTGAAGAAGGTCGGATATGGATGCTGATGGGCGGACGGTAAATCACCACATAATCCACCCCTTTAAGTTTTACCAGGGCCATGTGAAAACCCTCCACAGAGGGGGGGTGGTGTTGCTGTGAAGAAGGTCGGATATGGATGCTGATGGGCGGACATTAAATCACCACATAATCCACCCCTTTAAGTTTTACCAGGGCCATGTGAAAACCCTCCACAGAGGGGGGTGGTGTTGCTGTGAAGAAGGTCGGATATGGATGCTGATGGGCGGACATTAAAGCACCACAAAATCCACCCCTTTTAGGGTCACCAGGGGCACGAAGTTCTGGAGGGTGTGAATGTCTTGGTTTAGTCCGAGGGGGAGTGCTTAAGTGCGGGTCCCCGGGCACTCACGGTGGGCAAGGTTATGGAAGTACACATGATTGGGACACATGGAGGTCATTAGCCCGTCCTGTGGTGTGTGAGCCGCCAAAGAGAGGTGATTTTCCCGGTCTCTCTCCTGGAGTGAAATGAACAAAGTGCACATATTAGGGATACATGCTGGAGGTCATTAGTCCGTCCTGTGGTGGTGTGTGAGCCGCCAAAGAGAGGTGATTTTCCCGGTCTCTCTCCTGGAGGTGTGAAATGAACAAAGTGCACATGTTAGGGAGACACGCTGGGGTCATTAGCCCGTCCTGTGGTGGTGTGTGAGCCGCCAAAGAGAGGTGATTTTCCCGGTGTCTCTCCTGGAGGTGTGAAATGAACAAGTGCACATGTTAGGGAGACACGCTGGGGGTCATTAGCCCGTCCTGTGGTCTGTGAGCCGCCAAAGAGAGGTGATTTTCCCGGGTCTCTCCTGGAGGTGTGAAATGAACAGAGTGCACATGTTAGGGAGACACGCTGGGGTCATTAGCCCGTCCTTTGGTGGTCTGTGAGCCGCCAAAGAGAGGTGATTTTCCCGGTGTCTCTCCTGGAGGTGTGAAATGAACAGAGTGCACATGTTAGGGAGACACGCTGGGGGTCATTAGCCCGTCCTTTGGTGGTCTGTGAGCCGCCAAAGAGAGGTGATTTTCCCGGTCTCTCTCCTGGAGGTGTGAAATGAACAAGAGTGCACATGTTAGGGAGACACGCTGGGGGTCATTAGCCCGTCCTTTGGTGGTCTGTGAGCCGCCAAAGAGAGGTGATTTTTCCCGGTCTCTCCTGGAGGTGTGAAATGAACAAGTGCACATGTTAGGGAGACACGCTGGGGGTCATTAGCCCGTCCTTTGGTGGTCTGTGAGCCGCCAAAGAGAGGTGATTTTCCCGGTGTCTCTCCTGGAGGTGTGAAATGAACAGAGTGCACATGTTAGGGAGACACGCTGGGGGTCATTAGCCCGTCCTTTGGTGGTCTGTGAGCCGCCAAAGAGAGGTGATTTCCCGGTGTCTCTCCTGGAGGTGTGAAATGAACAGAGTGCACATGTTAGGGAGACACGCTGGGGGTCATTAGCCCGTCTGGTGGTGTGTGAGCCGCCAAAGAGAGGTGATTTCCCGGTCTCTCTCCTGGAGGTGTGAAATGAACAAAGTGCACATGTTAGGGAGACACGCTGGGGGTCATTAGCCCGTCTTGTGGTGTGTGAGCCGCCAAAGAGAGGTGATTTTCCCGGTCTCTCTCCTGGAGGTGTGAATGAACAAAGTGCACATGTTAGGGAGACACGCTGGGGGTCATTAGCCCGTCCTTTGGTGGTCTGTGAGCCGCCAAAGAGAGGTGATTTTCCCGGTCTCTCTCCTGGAGGTGTGAAATGAACAAAGTGCACATGTTAGGGAGACACGCTGGGGGTCATTAGCCCGTCCTTGGTGGTCTGTGAGCCGCCAAAGAGAGGTGATTTTCCCGGTCTCTCTCCTGGAGGTGTGAAATGAACAAGTGCACATGTTAGGGAGACACGCTGGGGGTCATTAGCCCGTCCTTGGTGGTGTGTGAGCCGCCAAAGAGAGGTGATTTTCCCGGTCTCTCTCCTGGAGGTGTGAAATGAACAGAGTGCACATGTTAGGGAGACACGCTGGGGGTCATTACCCGTCCTTGGTGGTGTGAGCCGCCAAAGAGAGGTGATTTTCCCGGTCTCTCCTGGAGGTGTGAAATGAACAAAGTGCACATATTAGGGATACACGCTGGGAGGTCATTAGTCCGTCCTTTGGTGGTCTGTGAGCCGCCAAAGAGAGGTGATTTTCCCGGTGTCTCTCCTGGAGGTGTGAAATGAACAGAGTGCACATGTTAGGGATACATGCTGGGGTCATTAGCCCGTCCTTTGGTGGTCTGTGAGCCGCCAAAGAGAGGTGATTTTCCCGGTCTCTCTCCTGGAGGTGTGAAAATGAACAAAGTGCACATATTAGGGATACATGCTGGGAGGTCATTAGTCCGTCCTTTGGTGGTCTGTGTGAGCCGCCAAAGAGAGGTGATTTTCCCGGTCTCTCTCCTGGAGGTGTGAAATGAACAAAGTGCACATATTAGGATACATGCTGGAGGTCATAGTCCGTCCTGTGGTGGTGTGTGAGCCGCCAAAGAGAGGTGATTTTCCCGGTGTCTCTCCTGGAGGTTTGAAATGAACAGAGTGCACAGTTAGGGAGACACGCTGGGGGTCATTAGCCCTTCCTTTGGTGGTCTGTGAGCCGCCAAAGAGAGGTGATTTTCCCGGTCTCTCTCCTGGAGGTGTGAAATGAACAAAGTGCACATGTTAGGGATACACGCTGGGGGTCATTAGCCCGTCCTGTGGTGGTGTGTGAGCCGCCAAAGAGAGGTTATTTTACCGGTCTCTCTCCTGGAGGTGTGAAATGAACAAAGTGCACATGTTAGGAGACACGCTGGGGGTCATTAGCCCGTCCTGTGGTGGTGTGTGAGCCGCCAAAGAGAGGTTATTTTACGGTCTCTCTCCTGGAGGTGTGAAATGAAACAAGTGCACATGTTAGGGAGACACGCGGGGGGTCATTAGCCCGTCCTTTGGTGGTCTGTGAGCCGCCAAAGAGAGGTGATTTTCCCGGTCTCTCTCCTGGAGGTGTGAAATGAACAAAGTGCAACATGTTAGGGAGACACGCTGGGGGGTCATTAGCCCGTCCTTTGGTGGTCTGTGAGCCGCCAAAGAGAGGTGATTTTCCCGGTCTCTCTCCTGGAGGTGTGAAATGAACAAAGTGCACATGTTAGGGAGACGTGCTGGGTCAGCAGCCTGAGAGCAGGACCACGCAGCAGCCTTTTCAACCCAGGAATAAGTGTTCTAAAGGCGGGGTAAAGTTGTTTGAAATATACCCCTGGATGGATGTGCAGTGTGTTAAATATTCTGACACCTCCAGGGTGCATCAATGCCCTATACAAGCCAGGGAAATAGCTTGGATCCTGGGTAGCCGTGTGTGTACAGTGTGTGGGACTGCCAGGGCGCAAAACAGCTATTAAAAAGCCAGGGAAATAGCTTGGATCCTGGGTAAAATGTGTGTACAGTGTGCGTGGGACTGCCAGGGCGCAAAACAGCTATTAAAAAGCCAGGGAAATAGCTTGGATCCTGGGTAAAATGTGTGTACAGTGTGCGTGGGACTGCCAGGGCGCAAAACAGCTATTAAAAAGCCAGGGAAATAGCTTGGATCCTGGGTAAAATGTGTGTACAGTGTGTGGGACTGCCAGGGAGCAAAACAGCTATTAAAAAGCCAGGATAATAGCTTGGATCCTGGGTAAAATGTGTGTACAGTGTGCGTGGGACTGCCAGGGCGCAAAACAGCTATTAAAAAGCCAGGGAAATAGCTTGGATCCTGGGTAAAATGTGTGTACAGTGTGCGTGGGACTGCCAGGCGCAAAACAGCTATTAAAAAGCCAGGGAAATAGCTTGGATCCTGGGTAAAATGTGTGTAAAGTGTGCGTGGGACTGCCAGGGCGCAAAACAGCTATTAAAAAGCCAGGGAAATAGCTTGGATCCTGGGTAAAATGTGTGTACAGTGTGCGTGGGACTGCCAGGGCGCAAAACAGCTATTAAAAAGCCAGGGAAATAGCTTGGATCCTGGGTAGCCGTGTGTGTACAGTGTGTGGGACTGCCAGGGCGCAAAACAGCTATTAAAAAGCCAGGAAATAGCTTGGATCCTGGGTAAAATGTGTGTACAGTGTGCGTGGGACTGCCAGGGCGCAAAACAGCTATTAAAAAGCCAGGGAAATAGCTTGGATCCTGGGTAAAATGTGTGTACAGTGTGCGTGGACTGCCAGGGCGCAAAACAGCTATTAAAAAGCCAGGGAAATAGCTTGGATCCTGGGTAAACTGTGTGTACAGTGTGCGTGGGACTGCCAGGGCGCAAAACAGCTGTTAAAAAGCGGGGGAGAAGAGCTTGGATCCTGGGTAAAATGTGTGTACAGTGTGCGTGGGACTGCCAGGGCGCAAAACAGCTATTAAAAAGCCAGGGAAATAGCTTGGATCCTGGTTAAAATGTGTGTACAGTGTGCGTGGACTGCCAGGGCGCAAAACAGCTATTCAAAAGCGGGGGAGAAGAGCTTGGATCCTGGGTAAAATGTGTGTACAGTGTGTGGGACTGCCAGGGCGCAAAACAGCTATTAAAAAGCCAGGGAAATAGCTTGGATCCTGGGTAAACTGTGTGTACAGTGTGCGTGGGACTGCCAGGGCGCAAAACAGCTATTAAAAAGCCAGGGAAATAGCTTGGATCCTGGGTAAACTGTGTGTACAGTGTGCGTGGACTGCCAGGGCGCAAAACAGCTGTTAAAAAGCGGGGGAGAAGAGCTTGGATCCTGGGTAAAATTGAAGCAGAGTGCACCCAGAGATCCGGCGGGCGATGCTGCATTTTCGACCCGGGAATAAGTGTTCTAACTTCGGGGTAAAGATGGTTGAAATACACCCCTGGATGGATGTTATGTGTGGTCAATATTATGCCACAACCAGGGCGTATAAAAGCCACGGAAATAGCTTGGATCCTGGGTACAATTGAAGCAGAGTGCACCCAGAGAGCCGGCGCGCGCAGCTGCCTTTTCGACCGGGAATGAGTGTTCTAACTTCGGGGTAAAGTTGGTTGAAATACACCCCTGGATGAATGCGCAGTGTGGTCAATATTATGCACAACCAGGGTGTATACAAGCAACGGAAATAGCTTGGATCCTGGGTAAAATTGAAGCAGAGTGCACCCAGAGAGCCGGCGCGCGCAGCTGCCTTTTCGACCCGGGAATAAGTGTTCAAAAGGCCGGGTAAAGTTGGTTGAAATACACCCCTGGATGGATGTGTAGTGTGGTAAATATTCTGCCACATCCAGGGTGCGTCACTGCTCTATACAAGCCAGGGAAATAGCTTGGATCCTGGGTAAACATGTGTGTGTACAGGGTGTGGGACTGCCAGGGCGCAAAACCGCTATTAAAAAGCCAGGGAAATAGCTTGAATCCTGGATAAAATGTGTGTTCAGTGTGCGTGGGACTGCCAGGCGCAAAACAGCTATTAAAAAGCCAGGGAAATAGCTTGGATCCTGGGTAAAATGTGTGTACAGTGTGCGTGGGACTGCCAGGGCGCAAAAACAGCTATTAAAAAGCGGGGGAGAAGAGCTTGGATCCTGGGTAAAATGTGTGTACAGTGTGTGGGACTGCCAGGGCGCAAAACAGCTATTAAAAAGCCAGGGAATAGCTTGGATACTGGGTAAAATGTGTGTACAGTGTGCGTGGGACTGCCAGGGCGCAAAACAGCTATTAAAAAGCCAGGGAAATAGCTTGGATCCTGGGTAAAATGTGTGTACAGTGTGCGTGGGACTGCCAGGGCGCAAAACAGCTATTAAAAAGCGGGGGAGAAGAGCTTGGATCCTGGGTACAATTGAAGCAGAGTGCACCCAGAGAGCCGGCACGCGCAGCTGAATTTTCGACCCGGGAATAAGTGTTCTAACTTCGGGTAAAGTTGGTTGAAATACACCGCCGGATGAATGTTATGTGTGGTCAATATTATGCCACATCCAGGGTGCGTCACTGCCATATAAAAGCCACGGAAATAGCTTGGATCCTGGGTAAAATGTGTGTACAGGGCGTGGGAATGACAGGACGCAAAACAGCTATTAAAAAGCGGGGGAGAAGAGCTTGGATCCTGGGTAAAATGTGTGTACAGTGCGTGGGACTGCCAGGGCGCAAAACAGCTATTAAAAAGCGGGGGAGAAGAGCTTGGATCCTGGGTACAATTGAAGCAGAGTGCACCCAGAGAGCCGGCGCGCGCAGCTGCCTTTTCAACCCGGGAATAAGTGTTCAAAAGGCCGGGTAAAGTTGGTTGAAATACACCCCTGGATGGATGTGATGTGTGGTCAATATTATGCCACAACCAGGGTGTATACAAGCAACGGAAATAGCTTGGATCCTGGGTCAACATGTGTGTACAGTGTGTGGGACTGCCAGGGCGCAAAACAGCTATTAAAAAGCCAGGGAAATAGCTTGGATCCTGGGTAAAATGTGTGTACAGTGTGCGTGGGACTGCCAGGGCGCAAAACAGCTATTAAAAAGCCAGGGAAATAGCTTGGATCCTGGGTAAAATGTGTGACAGTGTGCGTGGGACTGCCAGGGCGCAAAACAGCTATTAAAAAGGGGGAGAAGAGCTTGGATCCTGGGTAAAATAGAGGCAGAGTGCACCCAGAGAGCAGGCCGGCGCAGCTGCATTTTCGACCGGGGAAAATGGTTTGAAAGGTGGGGATAAAGTGTTTTAAAGGTGGGGAAAGTGTTCACGCAGCCCCCTGACAACGGTAATAATGATTAAAAACCATTTCTAGGGCAGGGTGTATTTTTAAAAGTGAAAGAAAAACCATTTTAAACCGGTTAAAAGGCACACAGAGTGATTTAAGTGCAGTTCCCATGTGTCCCCACAGGAGGGCGCTTCAGCCTGCTTGAGCACAGTGCATTAACCGTAAAACATGCCATAAATAAAGGCAAATGGATGGATTTAAGGTGCGGGGAGGCTCCGCACGAGACACAGGTACATTCCCAATCCCCCACAGTAGTGACAACGGTGATTTAAACTGGTTTCTGCGGGGGAAAAGAGTGCTCAAAGTCTGATAAAACTCTCATAACGTGTGTGGTACGAGTCTGATTGTTTCAGAGACCCATAGTAAGGATACAATATAACCATTTCCATCTAAAAGTATCCATTAAAATGCATTTGCAGGGTGAACAGTGCAGAGAGAAGCCTGAAAATGCCTCTCCAGCACCACAGCGAGCTCCCGGGTGCTGCGGAGGGTGGGAGGCAGGCGCCGCTGGCTTTCTCGACCCAGGGAAAGTGTTTGAAAGGTGGGGGGGGAAAGTGTTTTAAAGGTGGGCCAACTAGTGTGTGAATAGAGGCATAGTGCACCCAGAGACAGGCCGGCGCAGCTGCCTTTCGACCCGGGAATAAGTGTTCTAAAGGCGGGGTAAAGTTGTTTGAAATATACCCTGGATGGATGTGCAGTGTGGTAATATTATGCCACACACCTCCAGGGTGCATCACTGCCCTATTCAAGCCAGGGAAATAGCTTGGATCCTGGGTAAACGTGTGTGTACAGGGTGTGTGGGACTTCCAGGTATTTACAAGACTTTTCCCCCGCCTTTCAAACAATTATGCCTGGGTTGTAATGTCAGCTGCTCCGTCCTGCTAAGGGCACACATGAGCGAGACATGCTGGAGAGCATTAGACCGTCCTTTGGGGGTCTGTGAGCGCACTCTGGGGCAGATATAAGTGTACGATTAGGTCTGTCACTTTGTGTAACCGCACAAATCCTTGACATCTCCCGAGAGAGGACGTCCATTATCGGTAACGCGTCTAAGGCAGAGATAAGCGTACCATTAGGTCTGTCACTTCGGGTAACCGCACCACGCATTGACATCTCCCGAGAGCTGACATCCATTATCGGTAATGCCTCTAAGGCATGTTAGGGTTGCAAAAATTCTCAATTTTCAAAGATGGAAACTTTCCATGGGAATTAATGGGAATTAGCGGGAATTAGCGGGAATTGTTGGATTCAGAATTCCAGAAAAGACGGACAACTTCTAATTTTAACTATTTATTGTAAAGAGAGCAAAAGATTACTTGGCCAAGGACTCATCACGTCCTGGAAATCACAGGCAGCAAAGCTGTAATCTGTAACCACCAAATCCGTAAAGAGCCTCGAACCTCGTGCGACAATACATTTTATTACACAGGGCGTTGCCCGTACATTTATGATTGGTCAAGACTAGCTGAAGAGATACCATGGTTTAGACTTGGTTCTCTTTGGTTGGTTGACTCAGATAGAGTCTCTTGGCAACACGACCTTCCAATCAGCATTCGGCCGGCCTGTGGAAGTCCCTCCCTACTCTGGCTCTAACATACGTCATTTGTTTTCTCTAACGTTTCTTCAGATATAGCGGAAAACCATAATGTTGCGCGGCTCCCATACAAAGTCAAGGCCGGTGCGATGTGCTGTTCTGACTACCTCTTTGTATTCTCTCAGTCTCTGCACCTGACCTTGGTACTTTTAATATTGCAAGCTAAACACTTTCTCATGTAACTTTTCCCTTCGTTCCTATCCTCCCCATCAAAACTTGTGGGGGTGATTGAGTCCATTTATTCCTAAATCACAGCCACATGAATGAGCACAATAAGCTTATAATGTAATAATAAGAATCAGTCTTTCTAATGTTATATAAAAATAGCCTCCACAAATCCCTAATTTCACACAGGTGTGAATCTAATCTACGTCTATTTTTCTTTTTACTGCGTCTCTGGTGTAATTTATGAATCTCTGCTGGTTATACTAGATATAGTTCACCCCATCCACATTCTTGTTGATTGTGGGACAGAGGAATATTAATTCAAAACCTGCTGATATTTGGTTTCTATCTTTAAACTCATCAGGAGGCAACCTAATGCTGTCTTTTGCTTAAAAACTCCCTCCTTGGACCATTTAGTTCTGCTGTCTTTGGGGTGTTCTGCGAGTATGGTTAAGTTAAGATTGAGTTACAGCCCTTTGATTGTTCATAAGATATTCTAGTACCATTTCATACTTTCACATGTCAAACACATGCTCTTTCATTTCCACTTTTCGCTTTAAATCTCACATTCTCTTCATACAATACAGCTTTATTTATATAGCACTTTAAACCTCCAGACCAAAGTGCTGTATAGGCAAATAAACAAAACAAAACATACAAAAAGTAACACAGCACAGCTCACACACCATAAAACAAGTACAAGTAAAAACAATAGACTATTTAAAAGCAATAAAAGCAACGCTCTAAAAGATGTTAATACGCTAAGGAGAAGAAGTGGGTTTTAAGAAGCGATTTAAAAGAAGGCAGTGTGGCGGCCTGTCTGATGTGCAGGGGCAGATCGTTCCACAGTGTGGGAGCCGCTACAGAGAAGCAACGGCCCCCTCTGAGCTTTGACTTGGTTCTGGGCACATTCAGGAGCAGTTGATCAGCTGACCTGAGAGGGCGGTTGGGCGTGTAAGGGTGTAGCAGCTCAGAAAGATATGGTGGGGTCATGCCATTTAGGGATTTAAAAGTAAACAAAAGGATTTTGAAATGAATCCTAAAATGTATTGGCAGTCAGTGGAGCGAAGCCAAAATGGGGGAAATGTGGTCATATTTCCGTGTGCCAGTTAAAAGCCTTGCTGCGGCATTTTGCACCCGCTGCAGACGAGCGAGGGAGGACCCACTGACCCCCATGTAAAGAGAGTTACAGTAATGATCTGGCAGAAAAAAGGGGTGTATGCAAAATCTTTGGAACATTATGTTGTACTTTTATCCCCAATAATACATCACCTGACGGATCAGTAACCAAGGCGCTGAAGGGACTCACTACTCTGAGCATGGAGTTGGCAGACAACAGTGGGATAGAAAAAAAACCCCTTGGGGATTTCTTTGATGGTCTGCTGGGTAAATACAAGAATCTAGTACTGAGTGGAATGATGTCTATCTCAGGTGTGATTGTAATATTGTCACTGTGTTGTTGTTGTTGTTGCATTACATGCATCCGCACCTTAGCGAACCGACTGATCACCGCGGCCCTCACCCGGAACACACTCAGGGTCAATATCTCATGAGGGGACAGTTTCAAATGCTAGCAGAACAAGACGACCCACCCCCATATACAGATCGTGATGTAAATGATTAGATTGTTTAAATGATGTTAGATAATGGATGTTCAGCGATGAGATTGTTCAAAGAATGTCCAAATGATGTGATACTTCAAATGATGAAATCATTTGAATGAAAAACCAGCTACAATGCTAATATGGAGTGAATCCAATTCAATTTACCATACACTATTCCAAGATAGTGTATTTTTTTTATTACTTTGTACTATTCTAAAATAGTTTGTTTCTTTTTATTACTTTGTACTATTCTAAAATAGTTTTTTTTCTTTTTATACTTTGTAAAAACAAGTGCCTTAACACTGAATGTAGTATAAGAACGATTTCTGTGAAAGGAGGGAGTAAGAAATGTTCTAATACCAAGCTCATTGCTGCTATTTTGAAGAGTGATATTGAATGTTAAAACTAGAAGTTATGCACAAAGAAAAACTTTTATGTTTAAGAACCATCCAAAGTATTTTTTGTATTTTTGATGAAGTTACTTGAACCATTCCATTTTTGATTGTATATTTTTGATATGAGTTATGTACTATGCAAAGTTCAGATGAAGAACTCATTGATTTCAGTTATTATTTACATACCTTAAAAAGGTATGTAAGGAGGGATTGTAAGAAATTAAAATCAATATTGAATTACGTAATTTAGCTTAAACACACAGTAAGCTTAAAACTGTTTTATTCTGAAAACAGTTCCGGTTAAAGTTTACTTTGAAAAGCTGTATTGAAAGGCGTTGCCGTTGACAACAATGACCACTTCCGGTTTTACGTTAACATCGATTACAGCCGTTAAAATGCATTAAATAAAAAGTCATGAAAGAGTGCATGAGGAGAAAAGGCGTGTGGAGTTATGCAATGAATACACAACGTCTAAATCCTCTGTTTTACGCGATATCGGACATAGAAGAAAGAGGTGGGAGGACCCCCGTCAACACGGCCGCCATTGAGAGGAGGAGTCATGGATGAGATATATAGATAGGTGGAGAGGCTTGTTCACTCTCTTTTTCACCGCACAAACTTCGAGATAACAGCTGATGTCTCCACTACTCCTCCGTTTGTTTCATTACCACGCTACTTAATTAAAGTACCAAATTGAACCTTTTCAGAGACTCCATTAGTGTCTTTATTTTAACTTCTCTCCTGGATGCGAGAACAACGAACAAAACCCAACACTCTACAGCAGGGATCACCAACTACATATGTCCAAGCGCATAAAGCTTAGCACTCTTCACGCTAAGGAAGGATCACTTCTAGGCTAGGCTGTTGCCTCTCTGCAGTAGCGTGGCGTGGGGAAAAAAAATAGGGGAAGCCAATAAAACGTCCTTTTTTTGGGTCGGGGGGGTGGGGTGTGTGTGTGGTGGTCAATGTAATAACGTAACCAGATGAGTGATTACAGCGGCCGGTATCATTTTACACACATTTGTATCATACAGATGCAGGACTTACACACGCCTGTTATCTAACCGACAGGTCCGCACGCACTCTCCAGCCCAAACTCTAATAAGCATTAATTCACAAACTAAATCAGGAGAGCATAACGTTTTACGTCCGATTCGCTCCTTTTTTCCTCTCTGTACACAGCTCCAGTTTGGGCATTGGCCTGTCATCAGATTTAATTTTAGTTGCTGCTGTAGCCGAAGTTTAGTACAATTATTTTGATTAAATACTCCAAATCTCCACCCTCCATAATTGCACTTGCTTCAGTTGCTTGCTACTTTCTAACGGCGGTGAGAGTGGTGCAGTGACACTATATATCTATCGATTAGATTTATGATTCGAAAATTATAAAAGTAGGGTAGATATGTGGATATTATCCGGCTGAACAAAACGTGCATTTATCTAACAGGTTTGTTTTCCACAGACCTTATTTCCAGCTATTTTCCAAAATCCTATTGAGACATCCCATTGCTTTTTGTCGAGGGAACCCGAGCGCAGCTTACTTCCGGGTTTTAGGACGCGTCACTGCACCACTATGTTGATGCGATTTGATTGGATTGTGAGGCAAGGGAAGCCAGCCGCCTCTGGCTTCCCTTGGCATGGCCCCGACTAATCACAGGTTGGCAGGGGCATGACGTGAGCCTCGTCTGATTGGTAAATCCCTCCATTTTTCTTCACCAAGGGAAGCCAATTTCGGCTAGCCTCCTCTCGCAACAGCGAGTGCAATCTCCTGTTTCACCATAACATCTAGAGGGGCGCTGTTTCCCTCTTTGTAAAATACTTAATGAGAATGGGGGAGAGATGGGCCGGCAGCAACACACAGCAAAGAAGAATTACCGAAACTAAACAAAGTGTTTTTATTTATTTATTAAAATTATAACTACAATCCGAAAAAACAGGGGAAGCCTGGCTTCCCTTGGCCTCCAGGAGAAAACGCCACTGCCTCTCTGTTGGACTCTGTCGCAGCGGGGCTACTGCTGTGCTGCGGAGCGCATAAAGCAGACTCTTCACAACGAAGGATCACTTATTCTTCAAGGCAGGGAAGGTTTCGCAGTACGCAGTCTACTGTCCCGCAGCTGCTGCCTCTCTGTTGGACTCCGGTACTGCACATTACTCACGAGACGTTGTAAACAAAAAAATGAGTGGGGGGCGAACGCACTAACCACTCCACCAACGCCACAGTCACCCCCGTCGTGCGGGCCGGATGAGAATGCCTGGCGGGCCGGATGTGGCCCGCGGGCCGCCAGTTGGTGGTCACTGCTCTACAGTGTCTGCACCTGGCTTTTGCAACATTTCTAATGCAAGCTAAAACTTTCTTCTATGACTATTCCCTTCGTTTCGTATCCAACCCATCAGAACCTGGGATTGGTGATTGTGTCTATTTATTCCATAGTCATAGAAACATCTCATGAGCACAATAAGCATATCATGCAATAATAAGAATCAACCTTGTAATGTTATATAAAAAGAGACTCCAAAGCGGACATAAGCACAAGTAGTGTGTGAGTGTGTGTGTGTGTGTGTGTGTGTGTGTGGTGTGTGTGTGTTGTGTGTGTGTGTGTGTGTGTGTGTGTGTGTGTGTGTGTGTGTGGTGTGTGTGTGTGTGTGTCACTCTGATCCACTCCGTCACTGAAACAACAACCGATCGTGAAAACTGTAGTTCCCCCACATCAGACGCACATTAATAACTGAAGTTACGTACTGTAACTCCAGATTCTATCAGTATAGGCGTAGCCCTCTAAGGCTATCGCTATTGGGTAATCCCCTGCGCACCCGCGCAGCACTGAAACACTTGTAATCCATGCCCACCTGCGAGGTGGGCCCCACCTACAGACTCACTTCCGGTATAAATAGGAAGAAGGCCCGACAATCTGCTCCCACACAAACAACTTTTCTTCAGCTATTCGTGGAGCCAGTGGGGCCCAGAACTTAGAGGGCTACGCCTATACTCATAGAATCTGGAGTTACAGTACGTAACTTCAGTTCTATTTCGTATAGGCTTCCCCCTTTAAGGCTATGTAGTCTATGCCCCACTGGATCCGTCCGGTACCATAAGCACAGACACACCTACTCAATTAATAACCCATGCCTATTGCACCATGCGCATCACAGTCCCTGGAAATATACAACCCAGTCTCACGGCATTTCGTGTTATAGTCACGACATTTAATCTATTGATTCGTGTTCACCAACGCGATTTTCCCCTTTTTTTTTTACATATGTATCATATACACAACTACGGTGTAGTTATGCAATGAATGAAAAACTTGGGTTGCAGGTTCCTCAACAGTGCATTACAAGACATCTATCAATATGAGTGTATACCTCCACCATTAAACTGTCGTATTCTGCACATTTCTTATACTATCTACATACATAAGAGTATAATTCA
>JAAKFY010000018.1:6003857-6158482 GCA_011823955.1 Dissostichus mawsoni | reverse complement strand
ATACAGCTGCGCGCGCCGCTCTCTGGGTGCACTCTGCTTCAAATTGTACCCAGGATCCAAGCTATTTCCGTGGCTTTTATACGCCCTGGTTGGCATAATATTGACCACACATAACATCCATCCAGGGGTGTATTTCAACCATCTTTACCCCGAAGTTAGAACACTTATTCCGGGGTCGAAAATGCAGCTGCGCGCCTCCTCTCTGGGTGCACTCTGCTTCAATTGCACCCAGGATCCAAGCTATTTCCCTGGCTTTTTAATAGCTGTTTTGCGCCCTGGCAGTCCCACACACTGTACACACAGGCTACCCAGGATCCAAGCTATTTCCCTGGCTTTTTAATAGCTGTTTTGCGCCCTGGCAGTCCCACGCACACTGTACACACATTTTACCCAGGATCCAAGCTATTTCCCTGGCTTTTTAATAGCTGTTTTGCGCCCTGGCAGTCCCACACACTGTACACACACGTTTACCCAGGATCCAAGCTATTTCCCTGGCTTCTTAATAGCTGTTTTGCGCCCTGGCAGTCCCACGCACACTGTACACACATGGCTACCCAGGATCCAAGCTATTTCCCTGGCTTTTTAATAGCTGTTTTGCGCCCTGGCAGTCCCACGCACACTGTACACACATGGCTACCCAGGATCCAAGCTATTTCCCTGGCTTTTTAATAGCTGTTTTGCGCCCTGGCAGTCCCACGCACACTGTACACACAGTTTACCCAGGATCCAAGCTATTTCCCTGGCTTGTATATGGCAGTGACGCACCCTGGTTGTGGCAGAATATTTACCACACATCACATCCATCCAGGGGTGTATTTCAACCAACTTTACCCGGCCTTTTGAACACTCATTCCCGGGTCGAAAAGGCAGCTGCGCGCGCCGGCTCTCTGGGTGCACTCTGCTTCAATTGTAGCCAGGATCCAAGCTATTTCCGTGGCTTGTACACACCCTGGTTGTGGCATAATATTTACCACACATCACAGCCATCCAGGGGTGTATTTCAACCAACTTTACCCGGCCTTTGAACACTTATTCCCGGGTCGAAAATGCAGCATCGCCCGCCGGCTCTCTGGGTGCACTCTGCTTCAATTGTACCCAGGATCCAAGCTATTTCCGTGGCTTGTATACACCCTGGTTGTGGCATAATATTTACCACACATCACAGCCATCCAGGGGTGTATTTCAACCAACTTTACCCGGCCTTTGAACACTTATTCCCGGGTCGAAAATGCAGCATCGCCCGCCGGCTCTCTGGGTGCACTCTGCTTCAATTGTACCCAGGATCCAAGCTATTTCCGTGGCTTGTATACACCCTGGTTGTGGCATAATATTTACCACACATCACAGCCATCCAGGGGTGTATTTCAACCAACTTTACCCGGCCTTTGAACACTTATTCCCGGGTCGAAAATGCAGCATCGCCCGCCGGCTCTCTGGGTGCACTCTGCTTCAATTGTACCCAGGATCCAAGCTATTTCCGTGGCTTGTATACACCCTGGTTGTGGCATAATATTGACCACCCATCACATCCATCCAGGGGTGTATTTCAACCAACTTTACCCGGCCTTTTGAACACTTATTCCCGGGTCGAGAAAGCCAGCGGCGCCTGCCTCCCACCCTCCGCAGCACCCGGGAGCTCGCTGTGGTGCTGGAGAGGCATTTTCAGGCTTCTCTCTGCTCTGTTCACCCTGCAAATGCATTTTAATGGATACTTTTAGATGGCCATGGTTATATTGTATCCTTACTATGGGTCTCTGAAACAATCAGACTTGTACCACGCCGTTATCAGAGTTTTAGCAGAGTTTTAGCAGACTTTGAGCACTCTTTTCCCCGCAGAAACTAGTTTAAATCACCGTTGTCACTACTGTGGGGGATTGGGAATGTGCCTGTGTCTCGTGCGGAGCCTCCCCGCACCTTAAATCCATCCATTTGCCTTTATTTATGGCATGTTTTACGGTTAATGCACTGTGCTCAAGCAGGCTGAAGCGCCCTCCTGTGGGGACACATGGGAACTGCACTTAAATCACTCTGTGTGCCTTTTTACCGGTTTAAAATGGTTTTTCTTTCACTTTTAAAAATACACCCTGCCCTAGAAATGGTTTTTAATCATTATTACCGTCGTCAGGGGGCTGCGTGAACACTTTCCCCACCTTTAAAACACTTTATCCCCACCTTTCAAACCATTTTCCCCGGTCGAAAATGCAGCTGCGCGCGCCGGCTCTCTGGGTGCACTCTGCTTCAATTGTACCCAGGATCCAAGCTATTTCCCTGGCTTTTTAATAGCTGTTTTGCGCCCTGGCAGTCCCACGCACACTGTACACACAGTTTACCCAGGATCCAAGCTATTTCCCTGGCTTTTTAATAGCTGTTTTGCGCCCTGGCAGTCCCACACACTGTACACACATTTTACCCAGGATCCAAGCTATTTATCTGGCTTTGTAATAGCTGTTTTGCGCCCTGGCAGTCCCACACACTGTACACACACGGCTACCCAGGATCCAAGCTATTTCCCTGGCTTGTTAATAGCTGTTTTGCGCCCTGGCAGTCCCACGCACACTGTACACACAGTTTAACCAGGGTCCAAGCTATTTCCCTGGCTTCTTAATAGCTGTTTTGCGCCCTGGCAGTCCCACGCACACTGTACACACATTTTACCCAGGATCCAAGCTATTTCCCTGGCTTTTTAATAGCTGTTTTGCGCCCTGGCAGTCCCACGCACACTGTACACACAGTTTACCCAGGATCCAAGCTATTTCCCTGGCTTTTTAATAGCTGTTTTGCGCCCTGGCAGTCCCACGCACACTGTACACACATTTTACCCAGGATCCAAGCTATTTCCCTGGCTTTTTAATAGCTGTTTTGCGCCCTGGCAGTCCCACGCACACTGTACACACAGTTTACCCAGGATCCAAGCTATTTCCCTGGCTTTTTAATAGCTGTTTTGCGCCCTGGCAGTCCCACGCACACTGTACACACACATGTTTACCCAGGATCCAAGCTATTTCCCTGGCTTGTATATGGCAGTGACGCACCCTGGTTGTGGCAGAATATTTACCACACATCACATCACATCCAGGGGTGTATTTCAACCAACTTTACCCGGCCTTTTGAACACTTATTCCCGGGTCGAAAAGGCAGCTGCGCGCGCCGGCTCTCTGGGTGCACTCTGCTTCAATTGTACCCAGGATCCAAGCTATTTCCCTGGCTTTTATACACCCTGGTTGTGGCATAATATTGACCACACATAACATCCATCCAGGGGTGTATTTCAACCATCTTTACCCCGAAGTTAGAACACTTATTCCCGGGTCGAAAATGCAGCATCGCCCGCCGGCTCTCTGGGTGCACTCTGCTTCAATTTTACCCAGGATCCAAGCTATTTCCGTTGCTTGTATACACCCTGGTTCTGGCATAATATTGACCACACTGCGCATTCATCCAGGGGTGTATTTCAACCAACTTTACCCCGAAGTTAGAACACTCATTCCCGGGTCGAAAAGGCAGCTGCGCGCGCCGGCTCTCTGGGTGCACTCTGCTTCAATTGTACCCAGGATCCAAGCTATTTCCCTGGCTTTTATACACCATGGTTGTGGCATAATATTGACCACACATAACATCCATCCAGGGGTGTATTTCAACCATCTTTACCCCGAAGTTAGAACACTTATTCCCGGGTCGAAAATACAGCTGCGCGCGCCGGCTCTCTGGGTGCACTCTGCTTCAATTGTACCCAGGATCCAAGCTATTTCCGTGGCTTTTATACGCCCTGGTTGTGGCATAATATTGACCACACATAACATCCATCCAGGGGTGTATTTCAACCATCTTTACCCCGAAGTTAGAACACTTATTCCGGGGTCGAAAATGCAGCTGCGCGCGCCTCCTCTCTGGGTGCACTCTGCTTCAATTGCACCCAGGATCCAAGCTATTTCCCTGGCTTTTTAATAGCTGTTTTGCGCCCTGGCAGTCCCACACACTGTACACACACGGCTACCCAGGATCCAAGCTATTTCCCTGGCTTTTTAATAGCTGTTTTGCGCCCTGGCAGTCCCACGCACACTGTACACACATTTTACCCAGGATCCAAGCTATTTCCCTGGCTTTTTAATAGCTGTTTTGCGCCCTGGCAGTCCCACACACTGTACACACACGTTTACCCAGGATCCAAGCTATTTCCCTGGCTTCTTAATAGCTGTTTTGCGCCCTGGCAGTCCCACGCACACTGTACACACATGGCTACCCAGGATCCAAGCTATTTCCCTGGCTTTTTAATAGCTGTTTTGCGCCCTGGCAGTCCCACGCACACTGTACACACATGGCTACCCAGGATCCAAGCTATTTCCCTGGCTTTTTAATAGCTGTTTTGCGCCCTGGCAGTCCCACGCACACTGTACACACAGTTTACCCAGGATCCAAGCTATTTCCCTGGCTTGTATATGGCAGTGACGCACCCTGGTTGTGGCAGAATATTTACCACACATCACATCCATCCAGGGGTGTATTTCAACCAACTTTACCCGGCCTTTTGAACACTCATTCCCGGGTCGAAAAGGCAGCTGCGCGCGCCGGCTCTCTGGGTGCACTCTGCTTCAATTGTAGCCAGGATCCAAGCTATTTCCGTGGCTTGTACACACCCTGGTTGTGGCATAATATTTACCACACATCACAGCCATCCAGGGGTGTATTTCAACCAACTTTACCCGGCCTTTGAACACTTATTCCCGGGTCGAAAATGCAGCATCGCCCGCCGGCTCTCTGGGTGCACTCTGCTTCAATTGTACCCAGGATCCAAGCTATTTCCGTGGCTTGTATACACCCTGGTTGTGGCATAATATTTACCACACATCACAGCCATCCAGGGGTGTATTTCAACCAACTTTACCCGGCCTTTGAACACTTATTCCCGGGTCGAAAATGCAGCATCGCCCGCCGGCTCTCTGGGTGCACTCTGCTTCAATTGTACCCAGGATCCAAGCTATTTCCGTGGCTTGTATACACCCTGGTTGTGGCATAATATTTACCACACATCACAGCCATCCAGGGGTGTATTTCAACCAACTTTACCCGGCCTTTGAACACTTATTCCCGGGTCGAAAATGCAGCATCGCCCGCCGGCTCTCTGGGTGCACTCTGCTTCAATTGTACCCAGGATCCAAGCTATTTCCGTGGCTTGTATACACCCTGGTTGTGGCATAATATTGACCACCCATCACATCCATCCAGGGGTGTATTTCAACCAACTTTACCCGGCCTTTTGAACACTTATTCCCGGGTCGAGAAAGCCAGCGGCGCCTGCCTCCCACCCTCCGCAGCACCCGGGAGCTCGCTGTGGTGCTGGAGAGGCATTTTCAGGCTTCTCTCTGCTCTGTTCACCCTGCAAATGCATTTTAATGGATACTTTTAGATGGCCATGGTTATATTGTATCCTTACTATGGGTCTCTGAAACAATCAGACTTGTACCACGCCGTTATCAGAGTTTTAGCAGAGTTTTAGCAGACTTTGAGCACTCTTTTCCCCGCAGAAACTAGTTTAAATCACCGTTGTCACTACTGTGGGGGATTGGGAATGTGCCTGTGTCTCGTGCGGAGCCTCCCCGCACCTTAAATCCATCCATTTGCCTTTATTTATGGCATGTTTTACGGTTAATGCACTGTGCTCAAGCAGGCTGAAGCGCCCTCCTGTGGGGACACATGGGAACTGCACTTAAATCACTCTGTGTGCCTTTTTACCGGTTTAAAATGGTTTTTCTTTCACTTTTAAAAATACACCCTGCCCTAGAAATGGTTTTTAATCATTATTACCGTCGTCAGGGGGCTGCGTGAACACTTTCCCCACCTTTAAAACACTTTATCCCCACCTTTCAAACCATTTTCCCCGGTCGAAAATGCAGCTGCGCGCGCCGGCTCTCTGGGTGCACTCTGCTTCAATTGTACCCAGGATCCAAGCTATTTCCCTGGCTTTTTAATAGCTGTTTTGCGCCCTGGCAGTCCCACGCACACTGTACACACAGTTTACCCAGGATCCAAGCTATTTCCCTGGCTTTTTAATAGCTGTTTTGCGCCCTGGCAGTCCCACACTGTACACACGTTTACCCAGGATCCAAGCTATTTCCTGGCTTTGTAATAGCTGTTTTGCGCCCTGGCAGTCCCACACACTGTACACACAGTTTACCCAGGATCCAAGCTATTTCCCTGGCTTTGTAATAGCTGTTTTGCGCCCTGGCAGTCCCACACACTGTACACACATTTAACCAGGTCCAAGCTATTTCCCTGGCTTTTAATAGCTGTTTTGCGCCCTGGCAGTCCCACCACACTGTACACACACATTTACCCAGGATCCAAGCTATTTCCCTGGCTTGTATAGAGCAGTGACGCACCCTGGTTGTGGCATAATATTGACCACACATAACATCCATCCAGGGGTGTATTTCAACCAACTTTACCCGGCCTTTTGAACACTTATTCCCGGGTCGAAATGCAGCTGCGCGCGCCGGCTCTCTGGGTGCACTCTGCTTCAATTGTACCCAGGATCCAAGCTATTTCCGTGGCTTGTATACACCCTGGTTGTGGCATAATATTGACCACACATCACATCCATCCAGGGGTGTATTTCAACCAACTTTACCCGGCCTTTTGAACACTTATTCCCGGGTCGAGAAAGCCAGCGGCGCCTGCCTCCCACCCTCCGCAGCACCCGGGAGCTCGCTGTGGTGCTGCGGAGGCATGTTCACCTTTAAAACACGTTCCCCCCCCACCTTTCAAACACTTTCCCTGGGTCGAGAAAGCCAGCGGCGCCTGCCTCCCACCCTCCGCAGCACCCGGGAGCTCGCTGTGGTGCTGCGGAGGCATTTTCAGGCTTCTCTGTGCACTTTTTCCCCTGCAAATGAATTTTAATGGATACTTTTAGATGGCCATGGTTATATTGTATCCTTACTATGGGTCTTTGAAACAATCAGACTTGTACCACGCCGTTATCAGAGTTTTGGCAGAGTTTTAGCAGACTTTGAGCACTCTGTTCCCCGCAGAAACTAGTTTAAATCACCGTTGTCACTACTGTGGGGGATTGGGAATGTACCTGTGTCTCGTGCGGAGCCTCCCTGCACCTTAAATCCATCCATTTGCCTTTATTTATGGCATGTTCTACGGTTAATGCACTGTGCTCAAGCAGGCTGAATCGCCCTCCTGTGGGGACACATGGGAACTGCACTTAAATCACTCTGTGTGCCTTTTAACCGGTTTTAAATGGTTTTTCTTTCACTTTTAAAAATACACCCTGCCCTATAAATGGTTTTTAATCATTATTACCGTTGTCAGGGGCTGCGTGAACACTTTCCCCACCTTTAAAACACTTTATCCCCACCTTTCAAACCATTTTCCCCGGTCGAAAATGCAGCTGCGCGCGCCTGCTCTCTGGGTGCACTCTGCTTCAATTGTTCCCAGGATCCAAGCTCTTTTCCCCGCTTTTGAATAGCTTTTATGTGCCCTCATCCCACACCCTGTACACACACATGTTTACCCAGGATCCAAGCTATTTCCCTGGCTTTTATACACCCTGGTTGTGGCATAATATTGACCACACATAACATTCATCCGGGGGTGTATTTCAACCAACTTTACCCCGAAGTTAGAACACTTATTCCCGGGTCAAAATGCAGCTGCGCGCGCCGGCTCTCTGGGTGCACTCTGCTTCAATTTTACCCAGGATCCAAGCTCTTCTCCCCCGCTTTTAATAGCTGTTTTGCGCCCTGGCAGTCCCACGCACACTGTACACACATTTACCCAGGATCCAAGCTATTTCCCTGGCTTTTTAATAGCTGTTTTGCGCCCTGGCAGTCCCACACACTGTACACACACGTTTACCCAGGATCCAAGCTATTTCCTGGCTTTTTAATAGCTGTTTTGCGTCCTGTCATTCCCACGCCCTGTACACACATGTTTACCCAGGATCCAAGCTATTTCCCTGGCTTTTTAATAGCTGTTTTGTGCCCTGGCAGTCCCACGCACACTGTACACACAGTTTACCCAGGATCCAAGCTATTTACCTGGCTTTTTCATAGCTGTTTTGCGCCCTGGCAGTCCCACACACTGTACACACATGGCTACCCAGGATCCAAGCTATTTCCCTGGCTTTTTAATAGCTGTTTTGCGCCCTGGCAGTCCCACGCACACTGTACACACAGTTTAACCAGGATCCAAGCTATTTCCCTGGCTTGTATATGGCAGTGACGCACCCTGGTTGTGGCAGAATATTTACCACACATCACATCCATCCAGGGGTGTATTTCAACCAACTTTACCCGGCCTTTTGAACACTTATTCCCGGGTCGAAAAGGCAGCTGCGCGCGCCGGCTCTCTGGGTGCACTCTGCTTCAATTGTACCCAGGATCCAAGCTATTTCCGTGGCTTTCATACGCCCTGGTTGTGGCATAATATTGACCACACATAACATCCATCCAGGGGTGTATTTCAACCATCTTTACACCGAAGTTAGAACACTTATTCCCGGTCGAAAATGCAGCTGCGCGCGCCGGCTCTCTGGGTGCACTCTGCTTCAATTGTACCCAGGATCCAAGCTATTTCCGTGGCTTGTATACACCCTGGTTGTGGCATAATATTGACCACACTGCGCATTCATCCAGGGGTGTATTTCAACCAACTTTACCCCGAAGTTAGAACACTCATTCCCGGGTCGAAAAGGCAGCTGCGCGCGCCGGCTCTCTGGGTGCACTCTGCTTCAATTGTACCCAGGATCCAAGCTATTTCCGTGGCTTGTATACACCCTGGTTGTGGCATAATATTGACCACACTGCGCATTCATCCAGGGGTGTATTTCAACCAACTTTACCCCGAAGTTAGAACACTCATTCCCGGGTCGAAAAGGCAGCTGCGCGCGCCGGCTCTCTGGGTGCACTCTGCTTCAATTGTACCCAGGATCCAAGCTATTTCCCTGGCTTTTATACGCCCTGGTTGTGGCATAATATTGACCACACATAACATCCATCCAGGGGTGTATTTCAACCATCTTTGCCCCGAAGTTATAACTTATTCCCGGGTCGAAAATGCAGCATCGCCCGCCGGATCTCTGGGTGCACTCTGCTTCAATTTTACCCAGGATCCAAGCTATTTCCTGGCTTTTTCAATAGCTGTTTTGCGTCCTGTCATTCCCACGCCCTGTACACACATTACCCAGGATCCAAGCTTTCCCTGGCTTTTAATAGCTGTTTTGCCCCTGCAGTCCCACGCACACTGTACACACAGTTTAACCAGGTCCAAGCTATTTCCCTGCTTTTTAATAGCTGTTTTGCGCCCTGGCAGTCCCACGCACACTGTACACACATTTTACCAGGATCCAAGCTATTTCCCTGGCTTTTTAATAGCTGTTTTGCGCCCTGGCAGTCCCACACACTGTACACACATTACCCAGGATCCAAGCTATTTCCCTGGCTTTTTAATAGCTGTTTTGAGCCCTGGCAGTCCCACACACTGTACACACATTTACCCAGGATCCAAGCTATTTCCCTGGCTTTGTAATAGCTGTTTTGCGCCCTGGCAGTCCCACACACTGTACACACATTTTACCCAGGATCCAAGCTATTTCCCTGGCTTTTAATAGCTGTTTTGCGCCCTGGCAGTCCCACACACTGTACACACATTTTACCAGAATCCAAGCTATTTCCCTGGCTTTTAATAGCTGTTTTGCGCCCTGGCGTCCCACGCACACTGTACACACATTTTACCAGGATCCAAGCTATTTCCCTGGCTTTTTAATAGCTGTTTTGCGCCCTGGCAGTCCCACGCACACTGTACACACAGTTTACCCAGGATCCAAGCTATTTCCCTGGCTTTTTAATAGCTGTTTTGCGCCCTGGCAGTCCCACACACTGTACACACATTTTACCAGGATCCAAGCTATTTCCCTGGCTTTGAATAGCTGTTTTGCGCCCTGGCAGTCACGCACACTGTACACACACGTTTACCCAGGATCCAAGCTATTTCCCTGGCTTTGTAATAGCTGTTTTGCGCCCTGGCAGTCCCACACACTGTACAACATTTACCCAGGATCCAAGCTATTTCCCTGGCTTTGTAATAGCTGTTTTGCGCCCTGGCAGTCCCACACACTGTACACACATTTTACCCAGGATCCAAGCTATTTCCCTGGTTTTTAATAGCTGTTTTGCGCCCTGGCAGTCCCACACACTGTACACACATTTTACCCAGGATCCAAGCTATTTCCCTGGCTTTTTAATAGCTTTTGCGCCCTGGCAGTCCCACACACTGTACACACATGGCTACCCAGGATCCAAGCTATTTCCCTGGCTTTTTAATAGCTGTTTTGCGCCCTGGCGTCCCACGCACACTGTACACACATTTTACCCAGGATCCAAGCTATTTCCCTGGCTTTTTAATAGCTGTTTTGCGCCCTGGCAGTCCCACGCACACTGTACACACAGTTTACCCAGGATCCAAGCTATTTCCCTGGCTTTGAATAGCTGTTTTGCGCCCTGGCAGTCCCACACACTGTACACACATTTTACCCAGGATCCAAGCTATTTCCCTGGCTTCTTAATAGCTGTTTGCGCCCTGGCAGTCCCACACACTGTACACACATTTTACCCAGAATCCAAGCTATTTCCCTGGCTTTTTAATAGCTGTTTTGCGCCCTGGCAGTCCCACACACTGTACACACATTTTACCCAGGATCCAAGCTATTTCCCTGGCTTTTTAATAGCTGTTTTGCGCCCTGGCAGTCCCACACACTGTACACACATGGCTACCCAGGATCCAAGCTATTTCCCTGGCTTTTAATAGCTGTTTGCGCCCTGGCAGTCCACGCACACTGTACACACATGGCTACCCAGGGTCCAAGCTATTTCCTGGCTTTGTAATAGCGTTTTGCGCCCTGGCAGTCCCACGCACACTGTACACACATTTACCCAGGATCCAAGCTATTTCCCGGCTTCTTAATAGCTGTTTTGCGCCCTGGCAGTCCACGCACACGTACACACATTTACCCAGGATCCAAGCTATTTCCCTGGCTTTTTAATAGCTGTTTTGCGCCCTGGCAGTCCCACGCACACTGTACACACAGTTTACCCAGGATCCAAGCTATTTCCCTGCTTTTTTAATAGCTGTTTGCGCCCTGGCAGTCCCGCACACTGTACACACATGCTACCCAGGATCCAAGCTATTTCCCTGGCTTTGTAATAGCTGTTTTGCGCCCTGGCAGTCCCACACACTGTACACACATTTTACCCAGGATCCAAGCTATTTCCCTGGCTTCTTAATAGCTGTTTTGCGCCCTGGCAGTCCCACCACACTGTCACACATTTTACCCAGGATCCAAGCTATTTCCCTGGCTTTTTAATAGCTGTTTTGCGCCTGGCAGTCCCACACAACTGTACACACATTTTACCAGGATCCAAGCTATTTCCCTGGCTTCTTAATAGCTGTTTTGCGCCCTGGCAGTCCCACACACTGTACACACATTTTACCCAGGATCCAAGCTATTTCCCTGGTTTTAATAGCTGTTTTGCGCCCTGGCAGTCCCACGCACACTGTACACACAGTTTACCCAGGATCCAAGCTATTTCCCTGGCTTTTTTAATAGCTGTTTTGCGCCCGGCAGTCCCACGCACACTGTACACAGTTTACCCAGGATCCAAGCTATTTCCCTGGCTTTTAATAGCTGTTTTGCGCCCTGGCAGTCCCACACACTGTACACACATGGCTACCCAGGATCCAAGCTATTTCCCTGGCTTTTAATAGCTGTTTTGCGCCCTGGCAGTCCCACGCACACTGTACACACATGGCTACCCAGGGTCCAAGCTATTTCCTGGCTTTGTAATAGCTGTTTTGCGCCTGGCAGTCCCACGCACACTGTACACACATTTTACCCAGGATCCAAGCTATTTCCCTGGCTTCTTAATAGCTGTTTTGCGCCCTGGCAGTCCCACGCACACCGTACACACATTTTACCCAGGATCCAAGCTATTTCCCTGGCTTTTAATAGCTGTTTTGCGCCCTGGCAGTCCCACGCACACTGTACACACAGTTTACCCAGGATCCAAGCTATTTCCCTGGCTTTTTAATAGCTGTTTTGCGCCCTGGCAGTCCGCACACTGTACACACAGGCTACCCAGGATCCAAGCTATTTCCCTGGCTTTGTAATAGCTGTTTTGCGCCCTGGCAGTCCCACACACTGTACACACATTTTACCCAGGATCCAAGCTATTTCCCTGGCTTCTTAATAGCTGTTTTGCGCCCTGGCAGTCCCACACACTGTACACACATTTTACCCAGGATCCAAGCTATTTCCCTGGCTTTTTAATAGCTGTTTTGCGCCCTGGCAGTCCCACACTGTACACACATTTTACCCAGGATCCAAGCTATTTCCCTGGCTTCTTAATAGCTGTTTTGCGCCCTGGCAGTCCCACACACTGTACACACATTTTACCCAGGATCCAAGCTATTTCCCTGGCTTTTTAATAGCTGTTTTGCGCCCTGGCAGTCCCACGCACACTGTACACACAGTTTACCCAGGATCCAAGCTATTTCCCTGGCTTTTAATAGCTGTTTTGCGCGCCTGGCAGTCCACGCACACTGTACACACAGTTTACCCAGGATCCAAGCTATTTCCCTGGCTTTTAATAGCTGTTTTGCGCCCTGGCAGTCACACACTGTTACACACACGGCTACCCAGGATCCAGCTATTTCCCTGCCTTGTTAATAGCTGTTTTGCTCCCTGGCAGTCCCACACACTGTACACACATTTTACCCAGGATCCAAGCTTTCCCTGGCTTTGTAATAGCTGTTTGCGCCCTGGCAGTCCACACACTGTAACACATTTTACCCAGGATCCAAGCTATTTCCTGGCTTTGTAATAGCTGTTTTGCGCCCTGGCAGTCACGCACACTGTACACACACGTTTACCCAGGATCCAAGCTATTTCCCTGGCTTTGTAATAGCTGTTTTGCGCCCTGGCAGTCCACACACTGTACACACATTTTACCCAGGATCCAATTATTTCCCTGGCTTCTTAATAGCTGTTTTGCGCCCTGGCAGTCCCACACACTGTACACACATTTTACCCAGGATCCAACTTATTTCCCGGCTTCTTAATAGCGTTTTGCGCCCTGGCAGTCCCACACACTGTACACACATTTTACACCAGGATCCAAGCTATTTCCTGGCTTTTAATAGCTGTTTTTGCGCCCTGGCAGTCCCACGCACACTGTACACACATGGCTACCAGGATCCAAGCTATTTCCCTGGCTTTGTAATAGCTGTTTGCGCCCTGGCAGTCCCACGCACACTGTACACACATTTTACCCAGGATCAAGCTATTTCCCTGGCTTCTTAATAGCTGTTTTGCGCCCTGGCAGTCCCACGCACACTGTACACACATTTTACCCAGGATCCAAGCTATTTCCCTGGCTTCTAATAGCTGTTTTGCGCCTGGCAGTCCCACGCACACTGTACACACAGTTTACCCAGGATCCAAGCTATTTCCCTGGCTTTTTAATAGCTGTTTTGCGCCCTGGCAGTCCCGCACACTGTACACACATTTTACCCAGGATCCAAGCTATTTCCCTGGCTTTGTAATAGCTGTTTTGCGCCCTGGCAGTCCCACACACTGTACACACTTTTACCCAGGATCCAAGCTATTCCCTGGCTTCTTAATAGCTGTTTTACGCCCTGGCAGTCCCACACACTGTACACACATTTTACCCAGGATCCAAGCTATTTCCCTGGCTTTTTAATAGCTGTTTTGCGCCCTGGCAGTCCCACGCACATTGTACACACATGGCTACCCAGGATCCAAGCTATTTCCCTGGCTTTGTAATAGCTGTTTTGCGCCCTGGCAGTCCCACGCACACTGTACACACATTTTACCCAGGATCCAAGCTATTTCCCTGGCTTCTTAATAGCTGTTTTGCGCCCTGGCAGTCCCACGCACACTGTACACACATTTTACCCAGGATCCAAGCTATTTCCCTGGCTTTTTAATAGCTGTTTTGCGCCCTGGCAGTCCCACGCACACTGTACACACAGTTTACCCAGGATCCAAGCTATTTCCCTGGCTTTTTAATAGCTGTTTTGCGCCCTGGCAGTCCCGCACACTGTACACACATTTTACCCAGGATCCAAGCTATTTCCCTGGCTTTGTAATAGCTGTTTTGCGCCCTGGCAGTCCACACACTGTACACACATTTACCCAGGATCCAAGCTATTTCCCTGGCTTCTTAATAGCTGTTTTGCGCCCTGGCAGTCCCACACACTGTACACACATTTTACCCAGGATCCAAGCTATTTCCCTGGCTTTTTAATAGCTGTTTTGCGCCTGGCAGTCCCACGCACACTGTACACACATGGCTACCCAGGATCCAAGCTATTTCCCTGGCTTTGTAATAGCTGTTTTGCGCCCTGGCAGTCCCACGCACACTGTACACACATTTTACCCAGGATCCAAGCTATTTCCCTGGCTTTGTCATAGCTGTTTTGCGCCCTGGCAGTCCCACGCACACTGTACACACATTTTACCCAGGATCCAAGCTATTTCCCTGGCTTCTTAATAGCTGTTTTGCGCCCTGGCAGTCCCACGCACACTGTACACACATTTTACCCAGGATCCAAGCTATTTCCCTGGCTTTTTAATAGCTGTTTTGCGCCCTGGCAGTCCCACGCACACTGTACACACAGTTTACCCAGGATCCAAGCTATTTCCCTGGCTTTTTAATAGCTGTTTTGCGCCCTGGCAGTCCCGCACACTGTACACACATTTTACCCAGGATCCAAGCTATTTCCCTGGCTTCTTAATAGCTGTTTTGCGCCCTGGCAGTCCACGCACAACGTACACACATTTTACCCAGGATCCAAGCTATTTCCCTGGCTTTTTAATAGCTGTTTTGCGCCCTGGCAGTCCCACGCACACTGTACACACAGTTTACCCAGGATCCAAGCTATTTCCCTGGCTTTTTAATAGCGTTTTTGCGCCCTGGCAGTCCCGCACACTGTACACACATGGCTACCCAGGATCCAAGCTATTTCCCTGGCTTTGTAATAGCTGTTTGCGCCCTGGCAGTCCCACACACTGTACACACATTTTACCCAGGATCCAAGCTATTTCCCTGGCTTCTTAATAGCTGTTTTGCGCCCTGGCAGTCCCACACACTGTACACACATTTTACCCAGGATCCAAGCTATTTCCCTGGCTTTTTAATAGCTGTTTTGCGCCCTGGCAGTCCCACACACTGTACACACATTTTACCCAGGATCCAAGCTATTTCCCTGGCTTCTTAATAGCTGTTTTGCGCCCTGGCAGTCCCACACACTGTACACACATTTTACCCAGGATCCAAGCTATTTCCCTGGCTTTTAATAGCTGTTTTGCGCCCTGGCAGTCCCACGCACACTGTAACACAGTTTACCCAGGATCCAAGCTATTTCCCTGGCTTTTTAATAGCTGTTTTGCGCCCTGGCAGTCCCACGCACACTGTACACACAGTTTACCCAGGATCCAAGCTATTTCCCTGGCTTTTTAATAGCTGTTTTGCGCCCTGGCAGTCCCACACACTGTACACACACGGCTACCCAGGATCCAAGCTATTTCCCTGCCTTGTTAATAGCTGTTTTGCTCCCTGGCAGTCCCACACACTGTACACACATTTTACCCAGGATCCAAGCTATTTCCCTGGCTTTGTAATAGCTGTTTTGCGCCTGGCAGTCCCACACGTACACACACTTTTACCCAGGTCCAAGCTATTTCCCTGGCTTTGTAATAGCTGTTTTGCGCCCTGGCAGTCACGCACCTGTACACACACGTTTTACCCCAGGATCCAAGCTATTCCTGGCTTTGTAATAGCTGTTTTGCGCCCTGGCAGTCCCACACTGTACACACATTTTCCCAGGATCCAACTTATTTCCCTGGCTTCTTAATAGCTGTTTTGCGCCCTGGCAGTCCCACACACTGTACACACATTTTACCCAGGATCCAACTTATTTCCTGGCTTCTTATAGCTGTTTTGCGCCCTGCAGTCCCACAACTGTACCCATTTTACCCAGGATCCAAGCTATTTCCCTGGCTTTTAATAGCTGTTTTGCGCCCTGGCAGTCCCACCACACTGTACACATGGCTACCAGGATCCAAGCTATTTCCCTGGCTTTGTAATAGCTGTTTTGCGCCCTGGCATCCCACGCACACTGTACACACATTTTACCCAGATCCAAGCTATTTCCCTGGCTTCTTAATAGCTTTTTGCGCCCTGGCAGTCCACGCACACTGTACACACATTTTACCCGGATCCAAGCTATTTCCCTGGCTTCTTAATAGCTGTTTTGCGCCCTGGCAGTCCCGCACACTGTACACACAGTTTACCCAGGATCCAAGCTATTTCCCTGGCTTTTAATAGCTGTTTTGCGCCCTGGCAGTCCCACACTGTACACACATTTTACCCAGGATCCAATCTATTTCCCTGGCTTTGTAATAGCTGTTTTGCGCCCTGGCAGTCCCCACACTGTACACACATTTTACCCAGGATCCAAGCTATTTCCCTGGCTTCTTAATAGCTGTTTTACGCCCTGGCAGTCCACACACTGTACACTTTTACCAGGATCCAAGCTATTTCCCTGGCTTTTTAATAGCTTTTTGCGCCCTGGCAGTCCCACGCACATTGTACACACATGGCTACCCAGGATCCAAGCTATTTCCCTGGCTTTGTAATAGCTGTTTTGCGCCCTGGCAGTCCCCGCACACTGTACACACATTTTACCCAGGATCCAAGCTATTTCCCTGGCTTCTTAATAGCTGTTTTGCGCCCTGGCAGTCCCACGCACACTGTACACACATTTTTACCCAGGATCCAAGCTATTTCCCTGGCTTTTTATAGCTGTTTTTGCGCCCTGGCAGTCCCACGCACACTGTACACACAGTTTACCCAGGATCCAAGCTATTTCCCTGGCTTTTTAATAGCTGTTTTGCGCCCTGGCAGTCCCGCACACTGTACACACATTTTACCCAGGATCCAAGCTATTTCCCTGGCTTTGTAATAGCTGTTTTGCGCCCTGGCAGTCCCACACCTGTACACACATTTTACCCAGATCCAAGCTATTTCCCTGGCTTTTAATAGCTGTTTTGCGCCCTGGCAGTCCCACACCTGTACACACATTTTACCCATCCCAAGCTATTCCCTGGCTTTTTAATAGCTGTTTTGCGCCCTGGCAGTCCCACGCACTGTACACACATGGCTACCCAGGATCCAAGCTATTTCCTGGCTTTGTAATAGCTGTTTTGCGCCCTGGCAGTCCCACGCACACTGTACACACATTTTACCCAGGATCCAAGCTATTTCCCTGGCTTTGTCATAGCTGTTTTGCGCCTGGCAGTCCACGCACACTGTACCACATTTTACCCAGGATCCAAGCTATTTCCCTGGCTTCTTAAGCTGTTTTGCGCCCTGGCAGTCCCACGCACACTGTACACACATTTACCCAGGATCCAAGCTATTTCCCTGGCTTTTTAATAGCTGTTTTGCGCCCTGGCAGTCCCACGCACACTGTACACACAGTTTACCCAGGATCCAAGCTATTTCCCTGGCTTTTTAATAGCTGTTTTGCGCCCTGGCAGTCCCGCACACTGTACACACATTTTACCCAGGATCCAAGCTATTTCCCTGGCTTTGTAATAGCTGTTTTGCGCCCTGGCAGTCCCACACACTGTACACACATTTTACCCAGGATCCAACTATTTCCCTGGCTTCTTAATAGCTGTTTTGCGCCCTGGCAGTCCCACACACTGTACACACATTTTACCGATCCAAGCTATTTCCCTGGCTTTTTAATAGCTGTTTTGCGCCCTGGCAGTCCCGCACACTGTACACACAGTTTACCCAGGATCCAAGCTATTTCCCTGGCTTTTAATAGCTGTTTTGCGCCCTGGCAGTCCCACACACTGTACACACATTTTACCCAGGATCCAAGCTATTTACCTGGCTTTGTAATAGCTGTTTTGCGCCCTGGCAGTCCCACACACTGTACACACACGGCTACCCAGGATCCAAGCTATTTCCCTGGCTTGTTAATAGCTGTTTTGCGCCCTGGCAGTCCCACGCACACTGTACACACAGTTTAACCAGGGTCCAAGCTATTTCCCTGGCTTCTTAATAGCTGTTTTGCGCCCTGGCAGTCCCACGCACACTGTACACACATTTTACCCAGGATCCAAGCTATTTCCCTGGCTTTTTAATAGCTGTTTTGCGCCCTGGCAGTCCCACGCACACTGTACACACAGTTTACCCAGGATCCAAGCTATTTCCCTGGCTTTTTAATAGCTGTTTTGCGCCCTGGCAGTCCCACGCACACTGTACACACATTTTACCCAGGATCCAAGCTATTTCCCTGGCTTTTTAATAGCTGTTTTGCGCCCTGGCAGTCCCACGCACACTGTACACACAGTTTACCCAGGATCCAAGCTATTTCCCTGGCTTTTTAATAGCTGTTTTGCGCCCTGGCAGTCCCACGCACACTGTACACACACATGTTTACCCAGGATCCAAGCTATTTCCCTGGCTTGTATATGGCAGTGACGCACCCTGGTTGTGGCAGAATATTTACCACACATCACATCACATCCAGGGGTGTATTTCAACCAACTTTACCCGGCCTTTTGAACACTTATTCCCGGGTCGAAAAGGCAGCTGCGCGCGCCGGCTCTCTGGGTGCACTCTGCTTCAATTGTACCCAGGATCCAAGCTATTTCCCTGGCTTTTATACACCCTGGTTGTGGCATAATATTGACCACACATAACATCCATCCAGGGGTGTATTTCAACCATCTTTACCCCGAAGTTAGAACACTTATTCCCGGGTCGAAAATGCAGCATCGCCCGCCGGCTCTCTGGGTGCACTCTGCTTCAATTTTACCCAGGATCCAAGCTATTTCCGTTGCTTGTATACACCCTGGTTCTGGCATAATATTGACCACACTGCGCATTCATCCAGGGGTGTATTTCAACCAACTTTACCCCGAAGTTAGAACACTCATTCCCGGGTCGAAAAGGCAGCTGCGCGCGCCGGCTCTCTGGGTGCACTCTGCTTCAATTGTACCCAGGATCCAAGCTATTTCCCTGGCTTTTATACACCATGGTTGTGGCATAATATTGACCACACATAACATCCATCCAGGGGTGTATTTCAACCATCTTTACCCCGAAGTTAGAACACTTATTCCCGGGTCGAAAATACAGCTGCGCGCGCCGGCTCTCTGGGTGCACTCTGCTTCAATTGTACCCAGGATCCAAGCTATTTCCGTGGCTTTTATACGCCCTGGTTGTGGCATAATATTGACCACACATAACATCCATCCAGGGGTGTATTTCAACCATCTTTACCCCGAAGTTAGAACACTTATTCCGGGGTCGAAAATGCAGCTGCGCGCGCCTCCTCTCTGGGTGCACTCTGCTTCAATTGCACCCAGGATCCAAGCTATTTCCCTGGCTTTTTAATAGCTGTTTTGCGCCCTGGCAGTCCCACACACTGTACACACACGGCTACCCAGGATCCAAGCTATTTCCCTGGCTTTTTAATAGCTGTTTTGCGCCCTGGCAGTCCCACGCACACTGTACACACATTTTACCCAGGATCCAAGCTATTTCCCTGGCTTTTTAATAGCTGTTTTGCGCCCTGGCAGTCCCACACACTGTACACACACGTTTACCCAGGATCCAAGCTATTTCCCTGGCTTCTTAATAGCTGTTTTGCGCCCTGGCAGTCCCACGCACACTGTACACACATGGCTACCCAGGATCCAAGCTATTTCCCTGGCTTTTTAATAGCTGTTTTGCGCCCTGGCAGTCCCACGCACACTGTACACACATGGCTACCCAGGATCCAAGCTATTTCCCTGGCTTTTTAATAGCTGTTTTGCGCCCTGGCAGTCCCACGCACACTGTACACACAGTTTACCCAGGATCCAAGCTATTTCCCTGGCTTGTATATGGCAGTGACGCACCCTGGTTGTGGCAGAATATTTACCACACATCACATCCATCCAGGGGTGTATTTCAACCAACTTTACCCGGCCTTTTGAACACTCATTCCCGGGTCGAAAAGGCAGCTGCGCGCGCCGGCTCTCTGGGTGCACTCTGCTTCAATTGTAGCCAGGATCCAAGCTATTTCCGTGGCTTGTACACACCCTGGTTGTGGCATAATATTTACCACACATCACAGCCATCCAGGGGTGTATTTCAACCAACTTTACCCGGCCTTTGAACACTTATTCCCGGGTCGAAAATGCAGCATCGCCCGCCGGCTCTCTGGGTGCACTCTGCTTCAATTGTACCCAGGATCCAAGCTATTTCCGTGGCTTGTATACACCCTGGTTGTGGCATAATATTTACCACACATCACAGCCATCCAGGGGTGTATTTCAACCAACTTTACCCGGCCTTTGAACACTTATTCCCGGGTCGAAAATGCAGCATCGCCCGCCGGCTCTCTGGGTGCACTCTGCTTCAATTGTACCCAGGATCCAAGCTATTTCCGTGGCTTGTATACACCCTGGTTGTGGCATAATATTTACCACACATCACAGCCATCCAGGGGTGTATTTCAACCAACTTTACCCGGCCTTTGAACACTTATTCCCGGGTCGAAAATGCAGCATCGCCCGCCGGCTCTCTGGGTGCACTCTGCTTCAATTGTACCCAGGATCCAAGCTATTTCCGTGGCTTGTATACACCCTGGTTGTGGCATAATATTGACCACCCATCACATCCATCCAGGGGTGTATTTCAACCAACTTTACCCGGCCTTTTGAACACTTATTCCCGGGTCGAGAAAGCCAGCGGCGCCTGCCTCCCACCCTCCGCAGCACCCGGGAGCTCGCTGTGGTGCTGGAGAGGCATTTTCAGGCTTCTCTCTGCTCTGTTCACCCTGCAAATGCATTTTAATGGATACTTTTAGATGGCCATGGTTATATTGTATCCTTACTATGGGTCTCTGAAACAATCAGACTTGTACCACGCGCCGTTATCAGAGTTTTAGCAGAGTTTTAGCAGACTTTGAGCACTCTTTTCCCCGCAGAAACTAGTTTAAATCACCGTTGTCACTACTGTGGGGGATTGGGAATGTGCCTGTGTCTCGTGCGGAGCCTCCCCGCACCTTAAATCCATCCATTTTGCCTTTATTTATGGCATGTTTTACGGTTAATGCACTGTGCTCAAGCAGGCTGAAGCGCCCTCCTGTGGGACACATGGGAACTGCACTTAAATCACTCTGTGTGCCTTTTTACCGGTTTAAAATGGTTTTCTTTCACTTTTAAAAATACACCCTGCCCTAGAAATGGTTTTTAATCATTATTACCGTCGTCAGGGGGCTGCGTGAACACTTTCCCCACCTTTAAAACACTTTATCCCCACCTTTCAAACCATTTTCCCCGGTCGAAAATGCAGCTGCGCGCGCCGGCTCTCTGGGTGCACTCTGCTTCAATTGTACCCAGGATCCAAGCTATTTCCCTGGCTTTTTAATAGCTGTTTTGGCGCCCTGGCAGTCCCACGCACACTGTACACACACGGCTACCCAGGATCCAAGCTATTTCCCTGGCTTTTTAATAGCTGTTTTGCGCCCTGGCAGTCACGCACACTGTACACACACGTTTACCCATGATCCAAGCTATTTCCCTGGCTTTGTAATAGCTGTTTTGCGCCCTGGCAGTCCCACGCACACTGTACACACAGTTTACCCAGGATCCAAGCTATTTCCCTGGCTTTGTAATAGCTGTTTTGCGCCCTGGCAGTCCCACAGACTGTACCACATTTCACCCAGGATCCAAGCTATTTCCCTGGCTTTGTAATAGCTGTTTTGCGCCCTGGCAGTCCCACACCCTGTACACACACATGTTTACCCAGGATCCAAGCTATTTCCCTGGCTTGTATAGAGCAGTGACGCACCCTGGTTGTGGCATAATATTGACCACACATAACATCCATCCAGGGGTGTATTTCAACCAACTTTACCCGGCCTTTTGAACACTTATTCCCGGGTCGAAAATGCAGCTGCGCGCGCCGGCTCTCTGGGTGCACTCTGCTGCTTCAATTGTACCCAGGATCCAAGCTATTTCCGTGGCTTGTATACACCCTGGTTGTGGCATAATATTGACCACACATCACATCCATCCAGGGGTGTATTTCAACCAACTTTACCCGGCCTTTTGAACACTTATTCCCGGGTCGAGAAAGCCAGCGGCGCCTGCCTCCCACCCTCCGCAGCACCCGGGAGCTCGCTGTGGTGCTGCGGAGGCATGTTCACCTTTAAAACACGTTCCCCCCCCACCTTTCAAACACTTTCCCTGGGTCGAGAAAGCCAGCGGCGCCTGCCTCCCACCCTCCGCAGCACCCGGAGCTCGCTGTGGTGCTGCGGAGGCATTTTCAGGCTTCTCTGTGCACTTTTTCCCTGCAAATGAATTTTAATGGATACTTTTAGATGGCCATGGTTATATTGTATCCTTACTATGGGTCTTTGAAACAATCAGACTTGTACCACGCCGTTATCAGAGTTTTGGCAGAGTTTTAGCAGACTTTGAGCACTCTGTTCCCCGCAGAAACTAGTTTAAATCACCGTTGTCACTACTGTGGGGGATTGGGAATGTACCTGTGTCTCGTGCGGAGCCTCCCTGCACCTTAAATCCATCCATTTGCCTTTATTTATGGCATGTTCTACGGTTAATGCACTGTGCTCAAGCAGGCTGAATCGCCCTCCTGTGGGGACACATGGGAACTGCACTTAATCACTCTGTGTGCCTTTTAACCGGTTTTAAATGGTTTTTCTTTCACTTTTAAAAATACACCCTGCCCTATAAATGGTTTTTAATCATTATTACCGTTGTCAGGGGGCTGCGTGAACACTTTCCCCACCTTTAAAACACTTTATCCCCACCTTTCAAACCATTTTCCCCGGTCGAAAATGCAGCTGCGCGCGCCTGCTCTCTGGGTGCACTCTGCTTCAATTGTTCCCAGGATCCAAGCTCTTTTCCCCGCTTTTGAATAGCTTTTATGTGCCCTCTCATCCCCACACCCTGTACACACACATGTTTACCCAGGATCCAAGCTATTTCCCTGGCTTTTTACACCCTGGTTGTGGCATAATATTGACCACACATAACATTCATCCGGGGGTGTATTTCAACCAACTTTACCCCGAAGTTAGAACACTTATTCCCGGGTCAAAAATGCAGCTGCGCGCGCCGGCTCTCTGGGTGCACTCTGCTTCAATTTTACCCAGGATCCAAGCTCTTCTCCCCCGCTTTTTAATAGCTGTTTTGCGCCCTGGCAGTCCCACGCACACTGTACACACATTTTACCCAGGATCCAAGCTATTTCCCTGGCTTTTTAATAGCTGTTTTGCGCCCTGGCAGTCCCACACACTGTACACACACGTTTACCAGGATCCAAGCTATTTCCCTGGCTTTTTAATAGCTGTTTTGCGTCCTGTCATTCCCACGCCCTGTACACACATGTTTACCCAGGATCCAAGCTATTTCCCTGGCTTTTTAATAGCTGTTTTGTGCCCTGGCAGTCCCACGCACACTGTACACACAGTTTACCCAGGATCCAAGCTATTTACCTGGCTTTTTCATAGCTGTTTTGCGCCCTGGCAGTCCCACACACTGTACACACATGGCTACCCAGGATCCAAGCTATTTCCCTGGCTTTTTAATAGCTGTTTTGCGCCCTGGCAGTCCCACGCACACTGTACACACAGTTTAACCAGGATCCAAGCTATTTCCCTGGCTTGTATATGGCAGTGACGCACCCTGGTTGTGGCAGAATATTTACCACACATCACATCCATCCAGGGGTGTATTTCAACCAACTTTACCCGGCCTTTTGAACACTTATTCCCGGGTCGAAAAGGCAGCTGCGCGCGCCGGCTCTCTGGGTGCACTCTGCTTCAATTGTACCCAGGATCCAAGCTATTTCCGTGGCTTCATACGCCCTGGTTGTGGCATAATATTGACCACACATAACATCCATCCAGGGGTGTATTTCAACCATCTTTACACCGAAGTTAGAACACTTATTCCCGGTCGAAAATGCAGCTGCGCGCGCCGGCTCTCTGGGTGCACTCTGCTTCAATTGTACCCAGGATCCAAGCTATTTCCGTGGCTTGTATACACCCTGGTTGTGGCATAATATTGACCACACTGCGCATTCATCCAGGGGTGTATTTCAACCAACTTTACCCCGAAGTTAGAACACTCATTCCCGGGTCGAAAAGGCAGCTGCGCGCGCCGGCTCTCTGGGTGCACTCTGCTTCAATTGTACCCAGGATCCAAGCTATTTCCGTGGCTTGTATACACCCTGGTTGTGGCATAATATTGACCACACTGCGCATTCATCCAGGGGTGTATTTCAACCAACTTTACCCCGAAGTTAGAACACTCATTCCCGGGTCGAAAAGGCAGCTGCGCGCGCCGGCTCTCTGGGTGCACTCTGCTTCAATTGTACCCAGGATCCAAGCTATTTCCCTGGCTTTTATACGCCCTGGTTGTGGCATAATATTGACCACACATAACATCCATCCAGGGGTGTATTTCAACCATCTTTGCCCCGAAGTTATAACACTTATTCCCGGGTCGAAAATGCAGCATCGCCCGCCGGATCTCTGGGTGCACTCTGCTTCAATTTTACCCAGGATCCAAGCTATTTCCCTGGCTTTTTCAATAGCTGTTTTGCGTCCTGTCATTCCCACGCCCTGTACACACATGTTTACCCAGGATCCAAGCTATTTCCCTGGCTTTTTAATAGCTGTTTTGCGCCCTGGCAGTCCCACGCACACTGTACACACAGTTTAACCAGGGTCCAAGCTATTTCCCTTGCTTTTTAATAGCTGTTTTGCGCCCTGGCAGTCCCACGCACACTGTACACACATTTTACCCAGGATCCAAGCTATTTCCCTGGCTTTTTAATAGCTGTTTTGCGCCCTGGCAGTCCCACACACTGTACACACATGGCTACCCAGGATCCAAGCTATTTCCCTGGCTTTTTAATAGCTGTTTTGAGCCCTGGCAGTCCCACACACTGTACACACATTTACCCAGGATCCAAGCTATTTCCCTGGCTTTGTAATAGCTGTTTTGCGCCCTGGCAGTCCCACACACTGTACACACATTTTACCCAGGATCCAAGCTATTTCCCTGGCTTCTTAATAGCTGTTTTGCGCCCTGGCAGTCCCACACACTGTACACACATTTTACCCAGAATCCAAGCTATTTCCCTGGCTTTTTAATAGCTGTTTTGCGCCCTGGCCGTCCCACGCACACTGTACACACATTTTACCCAGGATCCAAGTTATTTCCCTGGCTTTTTAATAGCTGTTTTGCGCCCTGGCAGTCCACGCACACTGTACACACAGTTTACCCAGGATCCAAGCTATTTCCCTGGCTTTTTAATAGCTGTTTTGCGCCCTGGCAGTCCCACACACTGTACACACATTTTACCCAGGATCCAAGCTATTTCCCTGGCTTTGTAATAGCTGTTTTGCGCCCTGGCAGTCACGCACACTGTACACACACGTTTACCCAGGATCCAAGCTATTTCCCTGGCTTTGTAATAGCTGTTTTGCGCCCTGGCAGTCCCACACACTGTACACACATTTTACCCAGGATCCAAGCTATTTCCCTGGCTTTGTAATAGCTGTTTTGCGCCCTGGCAGTCCCACACACTGTACACACAGTTTACCCAGGATCCAAGCTATTTCCCTGGCTTTTTAATAGCTGTTTTGCGCCCTGGCAGTCCCACACACTGTACACACATTTTACCCAGGATCCAAGCTATTTCCCTGGCTTTTTAATAGCTGTTTTGCGCCCTGGCAGTCCCACACACTGTACACACATGGCTACCCAGGATCCAAGCTATTTCCCTGGCTTTTTAATAGCTGTTTTGCGCCCTGGCCGTCCCACGCACACTGTACACACATTTTACCCAGGATCCAAGCTATTTCCCTGGCTTTTTAATAGCTGTTTTGCGCCCTGGCAGTCCCACGCACACTGTACACACAGTTACCCAGGATCCAAGCTATTTCCCTGGCTTTGTAATAGCTGTTTTGCGCCCTGGCAGTCCCACACACTGTACACACATTTTACCCAGGATCCAAGCTATTTCCCTGGCTTCTTAATAGCTGTTTTGCGCCCTGGCAGTCCCACACACTGTACACACATTTTACCCAGAATCCAAGCTATTTCCCTGGCTTTTTAATAGCTGTTTTGCGCCCTGGCAGTCCCACACACTGTACACACATTTTACCCAGGATCCAAGCTATTTCCCTGGCTTTTTAATAGCTGTTTTGCGCCCTGGCAGTCCCACACACTGTACACACATGGCTACCCAGGATCCAAGCTATTTCCCTGGCTTTTTAATAGCTGTTTTGCGCCCTGGCAGTCCCACGCACACTGTACACACATGGCTACCCAGGGTCCAAGCTATTTCCCTGGCTTTGTAATAGCTGTTTTGCGCCCTGGCAGTCCCACGCACACTGTACACACATTTTACCCAGGATCCAAGCTATTTCCCTGGCTTCTTAATAGCTGTTTTGCGCCCTGGCAGTCCCACGCACACCGTACACACATTTTACCCAGGATCCAAGCTATTTCCCTGGCTTTTTAATAGCTGTTTTGCGCCCTGGCAGTCCCACGCACACTGTACACACAGTTTACCCAGGATCCAAGCTATTTCCCTGGCTTTTTAATAGCTGTTTTGCGCCCTGGCAGTCCCGCACACTGTACACACATGGCTACCCAGGATCCAAGCTATTTCCCTGGCTTTGTAATAGCTGTTTTGCGCCCTGGCAGTCCCACACACTGTACACACATTTTACCCAGGATCCAAGCTATTTCCCTGGCTTCTTAATAGCTGTTTTGCGCCCTGGCAGTCCCACACACTGTACACACATTTTACCCAGGATCCAAGCTATTTCCCTGGCTTTTTAATAGCTGTTTTGCGCCCTGGCAGTCCACACACTGTACACACATTTTACCCAGGATCCAAGCTATTTCCCTGGCTTCTTAATAGCTGTTTTGCGCCCTGGCAGTCCCACACACTGTACACACATTTTACCCAGGATCCAAGCTATTTCCCTGGCTTTTTAATAGCTGTTTTGCGCCCTGGCAGTCCCACGCACACTGTACACACAGTTTACCCAGGATCCAAGCTATTTCCCTGGCTTTTTAATAGCTGTTTTGCGCCCTGGCAGTCCCACGCACACTGTACACACAGTTTACCCAGGATCCAAGCTATTTCCCTGGCTTTTTAATAGCTGTTTTGCGCCCTGGCAGTCCCACACACTGTACACACATGGCTACCCAGGATCCAAGCTATTTCCCTGGCTTTTTAATAGCTGTTTTGCGCCCTGGCGTCCCACGCACACTGTACACACATGGCTAACCCAGGGTCCAAGCTATTTCCCTGGCTTTGTAATAGCTGTTTTTGCGCCCTGGCGTCCCACGCACACTGTACACACATTTTACCCAGGATCCAAGCTATTTCCCTGGCTTCTTAATAGCTGTTTTGCGCACCTGGCAGTCCCACGCACACCGTACACACATTTTACCCAGGATCCAAGCTATTTCCTGGCTTTTAATAGCTGTTTTGCGCCCTGGCAGTCCCACGCACACTGTACACAGTTTACCCAGGATCCAAGCTATTTCCTGGCTTTTAATAGCTGTTTTGCGCCCTGGCAGTCCCGCACAACTGTACACACATGGCTACCCAGGATCCAAGCTATTTCCCTGGCTTTGTAATAGCTGTTTTGCGCCCTGGCAGTCCCACACACTGTACACACATTTTACCCAGGACCAAGCTATTTCCCTGGCTTCTTAATAGCTGTTTTGCGCCCTGGCAGTCCCACACATGTACACACATTTTACCCAGGATCCAAAGCTATTCCCTGGCTTTTAATAGCTGTTTTGCGCCCTGGCAGTCCCCACACACTGTACACACATTTTACCCAGGATCCAAGCTATTTCCTGGCTTCTAATAGCTGTTTGCGCCCTGGCAGTCCCACACACTGTACACACATTTTACCCAGGATCCAAGCTATTTCCCTGGCTTTTTAATAGCTGTTTTGCGCCCTGGCAGTCCCACGCACACTGTACACACAGTTTACCCAGGATCCAAGCTATTTCCTTGGTTTTAATAGCTGTTTTGCGCCCTGGCAGTCCCACGCACACTGTACACACAGTTTACCCAGGATCCAAGCTATTTCCCGGCTTTTAATAGCTGTTTGCGCCCTGGCAGTCCCACACACTGTACACACACGGCTACCCAGGATCCAAGCTATTTCCCTGCCTTGTTAATAGCTGTTTTGCTCCCTGGCAGTCCCACACACGTACACACATTTTACCCAGGATCCAAGCTATTTCCCTGGCTTTGTAATAGCTGTTTTGCGCCCTGGCAGTCCCACACACTGTACACACATTTTACCCAGGATCCAAGCTATTTTCCTGGCTTTGTAATAGCTGTTTTGCGCCCTGGCAGTCACGCACACTGTACACACACGTTTACCCAGGATCCAAGCTATTTCCCTGGCTTTGTAATAGCTGTTTTGCGCCCTGGCAGTCCCACACACTGTACACACATTTTACCCAGGATCCAACTTATTTCCCTGGCTTCTTAATAGCTGTTTTGCGCCCTGGCAGTCCCACACACTGTACACACATTTTACCCAGGATCCAACTTATTTCCCTGGCTTCTTAATAGCTGTTTTGCGCCCTGGCAGTCCCACACACTGTACACACATTTTACCAGGATCCAAGCTATTTCCCTGGCTTTTAATAGCTGTTTGCGCCCTGGCAGTCCCACGCACACTGTACACACATGGCTACCCAGGATCCAAGCTATTTCCCTGGCTTTGTAATAGCTGTTTTGCGCCCTGGCAGTCCCACGCACACTGTACACACATTTTACCCAGGATAAGCTATTCCCTGGCTTCTTAATAGCTGTTTTGCGCCCTGGCAGTCCCACGCACACTGTACACACATTTACCCAGGATCCAAGCTATTTCCCTGGCTTCTTAATAGCTGTTTGCGCCCTGGCAGTCCCACGCACACTGTACACACAGTTTACCCAGGATCCAAGCTATTTCCCTGGCTTTTTAATAGCTGTTTTGCGCCCTGGCAGTCCGCACACTGTACACACATTTTACCCAGGATCCAAGCTATTTCCCTGGCTTTGTAATAGCTGTTTTGCGCCTGGCAGTCCCCACACACTGTACACACATTTTACCCAGGATCCAAGCTATTTCCCTGGCTTCTTAATAGCTGTTTTACGCCCTGGCAGTCCCACACACTGTACACACATTTTACCCAGGATCCAAGCTATTTCCCTGGCTTTTTAATAGCTGTTTGCGCCCTGGCAGTCCCACGCACATTGTACACACATGGCTACCCAGGATCCAAGCTATTTCCCTGGCTTTGTAATAGCTGTTTTGCGCCCTGGCAGTCCCACGCACACTGTACACACATTTTACCCAGGATCCAAGCTATTTCCCTGGCTTCTTAATAGCTGTTTTGCGCCCTGGCAGTCCCACGCACACTGTACACACATTTTACCCAGGATCCAAGCTATTTCCCTGGCTTTTTAATAGCTGTTTGGCCCTGGCAGTCCCACGCACACTGTACACACAGTTTACCAGGATCCAAGCTATTTCCCTGGCTTTTTAATAGCTGTTTTGCGCCCTGGCAGTCCCGCACACTGTACACACATTTACCCAGGATCCAAGCTATTCCCTGGCTTTGTAATAGCTGTTTTGCCCTGGCAGTCCCACACACTGTACACACATTTTACCCAGGATCCAAGCTATTTCCTGGCTTCTTAATATGTTTTGCGCCCTGGCAGTCCCACACACTGTACACACATTTTACCCAGGATCCAAGCTATTTCCCTGGCTTTTTAATAGCTGTTTTGCGCCCTGGCAGTCCCACGCACACTGTACACACATGGCTACCCAGGATCCAAGCTATTTCCCTGGCTTTGTAATAGCTGTTTTGCGCCCTGGCAGTCCACGCACACTGTACACACATTTTACCCAGGATCCAAGCTATTTCCCTGGCTTTGTCATAGCTGTTTTGCGCCCTGGCAGTCCCACGCACACTGTACACACATTTTACCCAGGATCCAAGCTATTTCCCTGGCTTCTTAATAGCTGTTTTGCGCCCTGGCAGTCCCACGCACACTGTACACACATTTTACCCAGGATCCAAGCTATTTCCCTGGCTTTTTAATAGCTGTTTTGCGCCCTGGCAGTCCCACGCACACTGTACACACAGTTTACCCAGGATCCAAGCTATTTCCCTGGCTTTTTAATAGCTGTTTGCGCCCTGGCAGTCCGCACACTGTACACACATTTTACCCAGGATCCAAGCTATTTCCCTGGCTTCTTAATAGCTGTTTTGCGCCCTGGCAGTCCCACGCACACCGTACACACATTTTACCCAGGATCCAAGCTATTTCCCTGGCTTTTTAATAGCTGTTTTGCGCCCTGGCAGTCCCACGCACACTGTACACACAGTTTACCCAGGATCCAAGCTATTTCCCTGGCTTTTTAATAGCTGTTTTGCGCCCTGGCAGTCCCGCACACTGTACACACATGGCTACCCAGGATCCAAGCTATTTCCCTGGCTTTGTAATAGCTGTTTTGCGCCCTGGCAGTCCACACACTGTACACACATTTTACCCAGGATCCAAGCTATTTCCCTGGCTTCTTAATAGCTGTTTTGCGCCCTGGCAGTCCCACACACTGTACACACATTTTACCCAGGATCCAAGCTATTTCCCTGGCTTTTTAATAGCTGTTTTGCGCCCTGGCAGTCCCACACACTGTACACACATTTTACCCAGGATCCAAGCTATTTCCCTGGCTTCTTAATAGCTGTTTTGCGCCCTGGCAGTCCCACACACTGTACACACATTTTACCCAGGATCCAAGCTATTTCCCTGGCTTTTTAATAGCTGTTTTGCGCCCTGGCAGTCCCACGCACACTGTACACACAGTTTACCCAGGATCCAAGCTATTTCCCTGGCTTTTTAATAGCTGTTTTGCGCCCTGGCAGTCCCACGCACACTGTACACACAGTTTACCCAGGATCCAAGCTATTTCCCTGGCTTTTTAATAGCTGTTTTGCGCCCTGGCAGTCCCAACACACTGTACACACACGGCTACCCAGGATCCAAGCTATTTCCCTGCCTTGTTAATAGCTGTTTTGCTCCCTGGCAGTCCCACACACTGTACACACATTTTACCCAGGATCCAAGCTATTTCCCTGGCTTTGTAATAGCTGTTTGCGCCCTGGCAGTCCCACACACTGTACACACATTTTACCCAGGATCCAAGCTATTTCCCTGGCTTTGTAATAGCTGTTTTGCGCCCTGGCAGTCACGCACACTGTACACACACGTTTACCCAGGATCCAAGCTATTTCCCTGGCTTTGTAATAGCTGTTTTGCGCCCTGGCAGTCCCACACACTGTACACACATTTTACCCAGGATCCAACTTATTTCCCTGGCTTCTTAATAGCTGTTTTGCGCCCTGGCAGTCCCACACACTGTACACACATTTTACCCAGGATCCAACTTATTTCCCTGGCTTCTTAATAGCTGTTTTGCGCCCTGGCAGTCCCACACACTGTACACACATTTTACCCAGGATCCAAGCTATTTCCCTGGCTTTTTAATAGCTGTTTTGCGCCCTGGCAGTCCCACGCACACTGTACACACATGGCTACCCAGGATCCAAGCTATTTCCCTGGCTTTGTAATAGCTGTTTGCGCCCTGGCAGTCCCACGCACACTGTACACACATTTTACCCAGGATCCAAGCTATTTCCCTGGCTTCTTAATAGCTGTTTTGCGCCCTGGCAGTCCCACGCACACTGTACACACATTTTACCCAGGATCCAAGCTATTTCCCTGGCTTCTTAATAGCTGTTTTGCGCCCTGGCAGTCCCACGCACACTGTACACACAGTTTACCCAGGATCCAAGCTATTTCCCTGGCTTTTTAATAGCTGTTTTGCGCCCTGGCAGTCCCGCACACTGTACACACATTTTACCCAGGATCCAAGCTATTTCCCTGGCTTTGTAATAGCTGTTTTGCGCCCTGGCAGTCCCACACACTGTACACACATTTTACCCAGGATCCAAGCTATTTCCCTGGCTTCTTAATAGCTGTTTTACGCCCTGGCAGTCCCACACACTGTACACACATTTTACCCAGGATCCAAGCTATTTCCCTGGCTTTTTAATAGCTGTTTTGCGCCCTGGCAGTCCCACGCACATTGTACACACATGGCTACCCAGGATCCAAGCTATTTCCCTGGCTTTGTAATAGCTGTTTTGCGCCCTGGCAGTCCCAGCACACTGTACACACATTTTACCCAGGATCCAAGCTATTTCCCTGGCTTCTTAATAGCTGTTTTGCGCCCTGGCAGTCCCACGCACACTGTACACACATTTTACCCAGGATCCAAGCTATTTCCCTGGCTTTTAATAGCTGTTTTGCGCCCTGGCAGTCCCACGCACACTGTACACACAGTTTACCCAGGATCCAAGCTATTTCCCTGGCTTTTTAATAGCTGTTTTGCGCCCTGGCAGTCCCGCACACTGTACACACATTTTACCAGGATCCAAGCTATTTCCCTGGCTTTGTAATAGCTGTTTTGCGCCCTGGCAGTCCCACACACTGTACACACATTTTACCCAGGATCCAAGCTATTTCCCTGGCTTCTTAATAGCTGTTTTGCGCCCTGGCAGTCCACACACTGTACACACATTTTACCCAGGATCCAAGCTATTTCCCTGGCTTTTTAATAGCTGTTTTGCGCCCTGGCAGTCCACGCACACTGTACACATGGCTACCCAGGATCCAAGCTATTTCCCTGGCTTTGTAATAGCTGTTTTGCGCCCTGGCAGTCCCACGCACACTGTACACACATTTTACCCAGGATCCAAGCTATTTCCCTGGCTTTGTCATAGCTGTTTTGCGCCCTGGCAGTCCCACGCACACTGTACACACATTTTACCCAGGATCCAAGCTATTTCCCTGGCTTCTTAATAGCTGTTTTGCGCCCTGGCAGTCCCACGCACACTGTACACACATTTTACCCAGGATCCAAGCTATTTCCCTGGCTTTTTAATAGCTGTTTTGCGCCCTGGCAGTCCCACGCACACTGTACACACAGTTTACCCAGGATCCAAGCTATTTCCCTGGCTTTTTAATAGCTGTTTTGCGCCCTGGCAGTCCCGCACACTGTACACACATTTTACCCAGGATCCAAGCTATTTCCCTGGCTTTGTAATAGCTGTTTTGCGCCCTGGCAGTCCCACACACTGTACACACATTTTACCCAGGATCCAACTTATTTCCCTGGCTTCTTAATAGCTGTTTTGCGCCCTGGCAGTCCCACACACTGTACACACATTTTACCCAGGATCCAAGCTATTTCCCTGGCTTTTTAATAGCTGTTTTGCGCCCTGGCAGTCCCGCACACTGTACACACATTTTACCCAGGATCCAAGCTATTTCCCTGGCTTTGTAATAGCTGTTTTGCGCCCTGGCAGTCCCACACACTGTACACACATTTTACCCAGGATCCAAGCTATTTCCCTGGCTTCTTAATAGCTGTTTTGCGCCCTGGCAGTCCCACACACTGTACACACATTTTACCCAGGATCCAAGCTATTTCCCTGGCTTTTTAATAGCTGTTTTGCGCCCTGGCAGTCCCACACACTGTACACACATTTTACCCAGGATCCAAGCTATTTCCCTGGCTTCTTAATAGCTGTTTTGCGCCCTGGCAGTCCACACACTGTACACACATTTTACCCAGGATCCAAGCTATTTCCCTGGCTTTTTAATAGCTGTTTTGCGCCCTGGCAGTCCCACGCACACTGTACACACAGTTTACCCAGGATCCAAGCTATTTCCCTGGCTTTTAATAGCTGTTTTGCGCCCTGGCAGTCCCACGCACACTGTACACACAGTTTACCCAGGATCCAAGCTATTTCCCTGGCTTTTTAATAGCTGTTTTGCGCCCTGGCAGTCCCACACACTGTACACACACGGCTACCCAGGATCCAAGCTATTTCCCTGCCTTGTTAATAGCTGTTTTGCTCCCTGGCAGTCCCACACACTGTACACACATTTTACCCAGGATCCAAGCTATTTCCCTGGCTTTGTAATAGCTGTTTTGCGCCCTGGCAGTCCCACACACTGTACACACATTTTACCCAGGATCCAAGCTATTTCCCTGGCTTTGTAATAGCTGTTTTGCGCCCTGGCAGTCACGCACACTGTACACACACGTTTACCCAGGATCCAAGCTATTTCCCTGGCTTTGTAATAGCTGTTTTGCGCCCTGGCAGTCCCACACACTGTACACACATTTTACCCAGGATCCAACTTATTTCCCTGGCTTCTTAATAGCTGTTTTGCGCCCTGGCAGTCCCACACACTGTACACACATTTTACCCAGGATCCAACTTATTTCCCTGGCTTTCTTAATAGCTGTTTTGCGCCCTGGCAGTCCCACACACTGTACACACATTTTACCCAGGATCCAAGCTATTTCCCTGGCTTTTAATAGCTGTTTTGCGCCCTGGCAGTCCCACGCACACTGTACACACATGGCTACCCAGGATCCAAGCTATTTCCCTGGCTTTGTAATAGCTGTTTTGCGCCCTGGCAGTCCCACGCACACTGTACACACATTTTACCCAGGATCCAAGCTATTTCCCTGGCTTTTAATAGCTGTTTTGCGCCCTGGCAGTCCCACGCACACTGTACACACATTTTACCCAGGATCCAAGCTATTTCCCTGGCTTTTAATAGCTGTTTTGCGCCCTGGCAGTCCCACGCACACTGTACACACAGTTTACCCAGGATCCAAGCTATTTCCCTGGCTTTTAATAGCTGTTTTGCGCCCTGGCAGTCCCGCACACTGTACACACATTTTACCCAGGATCCAAGCTATTTCCCTGGCTTTGTAATAGCTGTTTTGCGCCCTGGCAGTCCCACACACTGTACACACATTTTACCCAGGATCCAAGCTATTTCCCTGGCTTCTTAATAGCTGTTTTGCGCCCTGGCAGTCCCACACACTGTACACACATTTTACCCAGGATCCAAGCTATTTCCCTGGCTTTTTAATAGCTGTTTTGCGCCCTGGCAGTCCCACGCACATGTACACACATGGCTACCAGGATCCAAGCTATTTCCCTGGCTTTGTAATAGCTGTTTTGCGCCCTGGCAGTCCCACGCACACTGTACACACATTTTACCCAGGATCCAAGCTATTTCCCTGGCTTTTAATAGCTGTTTTGCGCCCTGGCAGTCCCACGCACACTGTACACACATTTTACCCAGGATCCAAGCTATTTCCCTGGCTTTTAATAGCTGTTTTGCGCCCTGGCAGTCCCACGCACACTGTACACACATTTTACCCAGGATCCAAGCTATTTCCCTGGCTTTTAATAGCTGTTTTGCGCCCTGGCAGTCCCGCACACTGTACACACATTTTACCCAGGATCCAAGCTATTTCCCTGGCTTTGTAATAGCTGTTTTGCGCCCTGGCAGTCCCACACACTGTACACACATTTTACCCAGGATCCAAGCTATTTCCCTGGCTTTTTAATAGCTGTTTTGCGCCCTGGCAGTCCCACACACTGTACACACATTTTACCCAGGATCCAAGCTATTTCCCTGGCTTTTTAATAGCTGTTTTGCGCCCTGGCAGTCCCACGCACACTGTACACACATTACCCAGGATCCAAGCTATTTCCCTGGCTTTGTAATAGCTGTTTTGCGCCCTGGCAGTCCCACGCACACTGTACACACATTTTACCCAGGATCCAAGCTATTTCCCTGGCTTTGTATAGCTGTTTTGCGCCCTGGCAGTCCCACGCACACTGTACACACATTTTACCCAGGATCCAAGCTATTTCCCTGGCTTTTAATAGCTGTTTTGCGCCCTGGCAGTCCCACGCACACTGTACACACATTTTACCCAGGATCCAAGCTATTTCCCTGGCTTTTAATAGCTGTTTGCGCCCTGGCAGTCCCACGCACACTGTACACACATTTTACCCAGGATCCAAGCTATTTCCCTGGCTTTTAATAGCTGTTTTGCGCCCTGGCAGTCCCACGCACACTGTACACACATTTTACCCAGGATCCAAGCTATTTCCCTGGCTTTTAATAGCTGTTTTGCGCCCTGGCAGTCCCACACACTGTACACACATTTACCCAGGATCCAAGCTATTTCCCTGGCTTTTAATAGCTGTTTTGCGCCCTGGCAGTCCCACACACACTGTACACACATTTTACCCAGGATCCAAGCTATTTCCCTGGCTTTGTAATAGCTGTTTTGCGCCCTGGCAGTCCCACACACTGTACACACATTTTACCCAGGATCCAAGCTATTTCCCGCTTTTAATAGCTGTTTTGCGCCCTGGCAGTCCCACGCACACTGTACACACATTTTACCCAGGATCCAAGCTATTCTCCCGCTTTTAATAGCTGTTTTGCGCCCTGGCAGTCCCACGCACACTGTACACACATTTTACCCAGGATCCAAGCTATTTCCCTGGCTTTGTAATAGCTGTTTTGCGCCCTGGCAGTCCACCACACTGTACACACATTTTACCCAGGATCCAAGCTATTTCCCTGGCTTTTAATAGCTGTTTTGCGCCCTGGCAGTCCCGCACACTGTACACACATTTTACCCAGGATCCAAGCTATTTCCCTGGCTTTTAATAGCTGTTTTGCGCCCTGGCAGTCCCACACACTGTACACACATTTTACCCAGGATCCAAGCTATTTCCCTGGCTTTGTAATAGCTGTTTTGCGCCCTGGCAGTCCCACACACTGTACACACATTTTACCCAGGATCCAAGCTATTTCCCTGGCTTTGCTTTAATAGCTGTTTTGCGCCCTGGCAGTCCCACGCACACTGTACACACATTTTACCCAGGATCCAAGCTATTTCCCTGGCTTTGTAATAGCTGTTTTGCGCCCTGGCAGTCCCACACACTGTACACACATTTTACCCAGGATCCAAGCTTTCCCTGGCTTTTAATAGCTGTTTTGCGCCCTGGCAGTCCCACGCACACTGTACACACATTTTACCCAGGATCCAAGCTATTTCCCTGGCTTTGTAATAGCTGTTTTGCGCCCTGGCAGTCCCACGCACACTGTACACACATTTTACCCAGGATCCAAGCTATTTCCCTGGCTTTTAATAGCTGTTTTGCGCCCTGGCAGTCCCCGCACACTGTACACACATTTTACCCAGGATCCAAGCTATTTCCCTGGCTTTGTAATAGCTGTTTTGCGCCCTGGCAGTCCCACACACTGTACACACATTTTACCCAGGATCCAAGCTATTTCCCTGGCTTTTAATAGCTGTTTTGCGCCCTGGCAGTCCCACACACTGTACACACATTTTACCCAGGATCCAAGCTATTTCCCTGGCTTTTTAATAGCTGTTTTGCGCCCTGGCAGTCCCACGCACACTGTACACACATTTTACCCAGGATCCAAGCTATTTCCCTGGCTTTGTAATAGCTGTTTTGCGCCCTGGCAGTCCCACGCACACTGTACCACATTTTACCCAGGATCCAAGCTATTTCCCTGGCTTTGTAATAGCTGTTTTGCGCCCTGGCAGTCCCCGCACACTGTACACACATTTTACCCAGGATCAAGCTATTTCCCTGGCTTCTTAATAGCTGTTTGCGCCCTGGCAGTCCCACGCACACTGTACACACATTTTTACCCAGGATCCAAGCTATTTCCCTGGCTTCTTAATAGCTGTTTTGCGCCCTGGCAGTCCCACAAACTGTACACACATTTTACCCAGGATCCAAGCTATTTCCCTGGCTTTTTAATAGCTGTTTTGCGCCCTGGCAGTCCACGCACACTGTACACACAGTTTACCCAGGATCCAAGCTATTCCCTGGCTTTTTAATAGCTGTTTTGCGCCCTGCAGTCCCACACACTGTACACACATTTTACCCCAGGATCCAAGCTATTTCCCTGGCTTTTTAATAGCTGTTTTGCGCCCTGGCAGTCCACACACTGTACAACACACGGCTACCCAGGATCCAAGCTATTTCCCTGGCTTTTTAATAGCTGTTTTGCGCCCTGCAGTCCCACACACTGTACACACATTTTACCCAGGATCCAAGCTATTTCCCTGGCTTTGTAATAGCTGTTTTGCAACCTGGAAGTCCCACACACTGTACACACATTTTACCCAGGATCCAAGCTATTTCCCTGGCTTTTTATAGCTCTTATGTGACCTGTAATTCCCACACCCTGTACCATGGTTTACCCAGGATCCAAGCTATTTTCTGGCTTTTTAATAGCTGTTATGTCCTGGAAGTCCCATACTAATTAAATGTATTTGTATGATATATTTCTGGGGTAGAAAGTGACATTTCTGGGTGATTCTGTCAGTTTATGGAGCTTAGCCCAAATATCCTGGAGGTTCCAGGCCGAATTCGGTGTTCATAGGCTGCCTGCCATGGTCCCCCACCCGTGGAAAGAAGAACAAATTGAAGAAAATGGTTAATTATATCTTAACATAATCAAAAATGAAGTTTTGAAAAAAGTCTGAAAAATGACTAAGTGCCCACGGAGAAGGGGAAATGAAAAGCTCACCCTTCGGCGCTTTTTTCCCCTTCTCCGTTGCACGTTGCAACCGAGAAGTGGAAAAGGGTCCGGGGCTTCATTTCCCCTACTCTGTCCAAAAATTCATTCATAAATACAGACTACCGTCTGCACGAAATCAGAAACCCGGTTTTGGCCATACTCTGAAAAAAAACGGCTGTGTGCAAACGCGGAGGTGAAGTGTCCGCTCACCAAGCACTACCGGTCAGCCATATTTTGTGCCTCAAGACCCCCAGCCTGGTTCTCACAAAAGTTGACTCGGACAAATCTGCCTCGGGTGAATGTAACGGGAGTTGACAGGGGACTCTATCCGCCTCATGAGACACTATTTTCGGATACATTTTACATTTTCAACCCTTTTGCCTGGTTGTCAAAAAAGATTTTCTCTGAAAAACCTGCCTCTGGTTGAATGTAACGGGAGTTGACAGGGGACTCTATCCGCCTCATGAGACACTATTTTCGGATACATTTTAACATTTTCACCACTCTTGCCTGGTTCTCAAAAAAGGTTTTCTCTGAAAACCTGCCTCTGGGTGAATGTAACGGGAGTTGACAGGGGACTCTATCCGCCTCATGAGACACTATTTTCGGATACATTTTTACATTTTCAACCCTTTTGCCTGGTTGTCAAAAAAGATTTTCTCTGAAAAACCTGCCTCTGGTTGAATGTAACGGGAGTTGACAGGGGACTCTATCCGCCTCATGAGACACTATTTTCGGATACATTTTTAACATTTTCACCACTCTTGCCTGTTCTCAAAAAGGTTTTCTCTGAAAAACCTGCCTCTGGGTGAATGTAACGGGAGTTGACAGGGACTCTATCCGCCTCATGAGACACTATTTTCGGATACATTTTTACATTTTCAACCCTTTTGCCTGGTTGTCAAAAAGATTTTCTCTGAAAACCTGCCTCTGGTTGAATGTAACGGGAGTTGACAGGGGACTCTATCCGCCTCATGAGACCTATTTTCGGATACATTTTAACATTTTCACCACTCTTGCCTGGTTCTCAAAAAAGATTTTCTCTGAAAAACCTGCCTCTGGTTGAATGTAACGGAGTTGACAGGGGACTCTATCCGCCTCATGAGACACTATTTTCGGATACATTTTAACATTTCACCACTCTTGCCTGGTTCTCCAAACAAGTTTTCTCTGTCAAATGTGACTCTGGAGGAATGACAGGGGAGTCGACAGGGACTCTACCCGCGTTATGAGACCTATTTTCGGATACATTTTTTACATTTTCACCACTCTTGCCTGGTTCTCAAAAAAAGTTTTCTCTGTCAAATGTGACCGTGGAGGAATGACAGGGGGTTGACAGGGGACTCTGGCGGGCTCATGAGGCACTTTTTTCGGACACTTTTTTTACATTTTCCCCTTTTGCCTGGTTCTTTTATACATTTTTTTAATTTTTATTTTTTTTTAATTTTATTTTATTTTTTCATAAATTTTCATTATTTTTATATTTTTATATTTTTTCAGTTTTGGCCCGTTTCACCCGGTTCCACTTACCGGGGGCACTGCCCGTCCCGGGTGCCCCCCCCCCCTCCGTACATGAACGGATCTTGACCATTTTTGCTGCGTTCTTCTCCTCTCACCTCACTGATCGAATGGCAAACGTGACCCGCCATCGGAGGGCCTCCGCCGTCCCGGCCTCGTGCCGGTGCTCTGGCGGTCTTGAACTTATGTTGCCTGGAGGATAGGACCGAGAGATGACAGACTCTCTGGCCGCCTCACAAGAGTCTATTGTCGGACCCTTTCTTTGCTTTTCCGGGGCACCCCAAACCCTCCCACGGTTGGGGCACCATGATTGATGCATCATACCACATGTTGCCATCACCAGCCCTGCGGAGGTGGACCATCCGACCCGGTGGTAACCCAATACCTCCCTTGGTCCGTGCACCATGTATTGAAGCATCGGACCCAGTGTCGCAATCACCGGTAACACTAACGCATATAAATAGAACATCATTTTGATCAAATTCATTGTGTCTGTTCTAGTGAGATGTCGTCCGAATGCCCGGTGTGCAGACTCCTCTATCTGGCATTGAACAAGCACCTTAAGCACAAACATGCAGTGCGTAACTTGGAAGAGAGAGGCATCATTCTGAAAATGGCGAGTGGCAGGATAAATGTTCGCACCAAACCCTGTCCCATCACAGGGTGTTCGTATGCTGGGAAAGACTGGACCGTCATGTAACTCATGACCACCCTGAGTTATCCCGATGTGTGGCACATCAGGTCATGGCAAGGCTGAAGCATAGTGTGGCCCTGCAGTTGCTCCATGACCTCCGTGAGACTAACCCCATCATTGGAATGGCTACATCATTGGATATAGACAATGAGGAGGAATACCCCGGGCACCCTCCACCCTTGTCCCCACATATTGAGTGTGACAATGATGACTGCAGGCAGGTGGTGCTGGAAAATGTGGCATTGCGGGCTCAGAAGGATGCCCTAAATGATGAGGTGAAGACCCTGCGCTCCAGGCTGAAAAAGGAGCTAAAACCCAGGAAGCAGAAGGCCACCGCTGCTGTGCCTGAGGAAGATGAAGAATGTATACGATTTAAGGGCCTTCAATCACAAGTACCTCCGACACGAACACAGCAGCCTCCGGTGGAGACCCGGGTGTGAAGACCCCTGACCACCCTGTGATGGAGTCCCCAGCAGCCTCCGGTGCAGACCCGTGTGTGAAGACCCCTGACCACCCTGTTATGCAGTCCCCAGCAGCCTCCGGTGCAGCCCCGTGTGTGAAGACCCCTGACCACCCTGTGATGCAGTCCCCAGCAGCCTCCGGTAGTAGGGCCCCTGTATGTCAGAAGACCCGTGCGTCTGTCTACAATAAGCTGAAAGCTAAGCTGTCTAAGAACTCGCCTCCCCCCAAATCTCTGGTCCACTGGTAAGGGACGGGGTAATACCATGCGTGAAATCAAGTTGCCTAAAAGCATGGAGGCGTACCTTCAGACATACAGGGAGCATTGTGAGGATGTAGCTCCGACAGTAAAACATAAAGAAATGCTCTGTCGAAGGTCAGCAGGATAAAACACTTCCTCACATTCTCGTCCCATGGTGTGAAGCGGCTGTCAGACTGGCTGTTCCTGAAAGACTTAAATAAGATCCGTGGCTGGATCAATTATATTTCGAAGTGGTGCCAGGCAGTCACCACATCGGAGTTCTTCCTGAAGAATGTGAATCATTTCATGAGGTACATGTCTGAATCAAAGCCACGGGGGTGCAGGCTCACCATGTCTGATATTTCCCCATAATCAGAGAGTTGAGAGCCAACATGAAAAACATGAAGAAGGCAGTCACTGTGCACCAGTTTAGGTGAAAAGGAATAAACTGGATCATCTGCCGAGCCAGGCTGAACTTTTTGCCGCCATGGCGGCCGCAGAGAAGCGCATCCCCCAGCTCCTCGACCTGATGACCATCACGCCGACCTCAAGCACCCAAAACCTGCTATATGGCTATCTAACCCTCCATTGGAGCCTCCTCTATGGCCACCGTCCGGGCGTGTACGCAAACATGACCAACATCGAGGTATTAGAGGCGGACAAAAGGGGAACTGCTGATGGCTACATCATCCATGTGCAGGACCACACAGCCAAGACATTTGGCGAAGCACAGCTGGCGCTTACAGTAAATGAGTTTAGCTGGTCATGCAGTGGATGGGGATAAAAGAGGCATTGCTGGGTCCTCAGAATGAATTCTTCCTTTCCACAACAGGGAAGTGTGCCTCCAGGAACCTGAATGCTCACTTGAAGAGTGCATGGGCTGATGCTGGGCTAGAAACAGCCGTCACCTTCACAATCCTGCGCACTGCCCTGGCTGACAATATCAAGCATCACCAAGATCCATCAAGCCGGTCGATTCTCGCCAGGTTTATGTGTCACGACATAACCACGGCTGACCGGTTCTACGTGAATGCACCTGGAATAAAGGAGGCATTTAAAATCCGCTCAATGTTCAGGGCGTCATCGGTTGCTGCAGCAGCTGCATCAGAATCAGAAGGATGTCTACAGCCATCAGATGAGGATACCTCCGGAGAGGGCTCCGGGCTGAGAGCAGCATACAATACCCCAACCATACCTCTTCTTCAGAGCATGATCAACCTGAAGGGTCATTGGAGCGGGAGCGGATGCGGAAGCGGGAGGGAAAGAGGCCAATGAAGTCTGGAATTGGACCGGTTGACTCAACCTGTTTTCCCTTGTGCACCGTACGAATTAGACCCCTGAATTGGTCCCCGGACCCCCGCTAAACATTGGGAGTATTTGTACCGTGTATACTGTTTTGTCATGCATACTGTGTAAGCTGTTTTTGTGAAAAATAAATTAAAAAAAGGTGCCTGCTGCATTAGGGTTACTAGGGGCATGTGAAAACCCTCCACAGAGGGGGGGTGGTGTTGCTGTGAAGAAGGTCGGATATGGATGCTGATGGGGACGGTAATCACCACATAATCCCCCCTTTAAGTTTTACCAGGGCCATGTGAAAACCCTCCACAGAGCGGGGGTGGTGTTGCTGTGAAGAAGGTCGGATATGGATGCTGATGGGCGGACGGTAAATCACCACATAATCCACCCCTTTAAGTTTTACCAGGGCCATGTGAAAACCCTCCACAGAGGGGGGGTGGTGTTGCTGTGAAGAAGGTCGGATATGGATGCTGATGGGCGGACATTAAAGCACCACATAATCCACCCCTTTAAGTTTTACCAGGGCCATGTGAAAACCCTCCACAGAGGGGGGGTGGTGTTGCTGTGAAGAAGGTCGGATATGGATGCTGATGGGCGGACATTAAAGCACCACAAAATCCACCCCTTTTAGGGTCACCAGGGGCACGAAGTTCTGGAGGGTGTGAATGTCTTGGTTTAGTCCGAGGGGGAGTGCTTAAGTGCGGGTCCCCGGGCACTCACGGTGGGCAAGGTTATGGAAGTACACATGATTGGGACACATGCTGGAGGTCATTAGCCCGTCCTGTGGTGGTGTGTGAGCCGCCAAAAGAGGTGATTTTCCCGGCTCTCTCCTGGAGGTGTGAAATGAACAAAGTGCACATATTAGGGATACATGCTGGAGGTCATTAGTCCGTCCTGTGGTGGTGTGTGAGCCGCCAAAGAGAGGTGATTTTCCCGTCTCTCTCCTGGAGGTGTGAAATGAACAAAGTGCACATGTTAGGGAGACACGCTGGGGTCATTAGCCCGTCCTGTGGTGGTGTGTGAGCCGCCAAAGAGAGGTGATTTTCCCGGTGTCTCTCCTGGAGGTGTGAAATGAACAGAGTGCACATGTTAGGGAGACACGCTGGGGGTCATTAGCCCGTCCTTTGGTGGTCTGTGAGCCGCCAAAGAGAGGTGATTTTCCCGGTGTCTCTCCTGGAGGTGTGAAATGAACAGAGTGCACATGTTAGGGAGACACGCTGGGGGTCATTAGCCCGTCCTTTGGTGGTCTGTGAGCCGCCAAAGAGAGGTGATTTTCCCGGTGTCTCTCCTGGAGGTGTGAAATGAACAGAGTGCACATGTTAGGGAGACACGCTGGGGGTCATTAGCCCGTCGTTTGGTGGTCTGTGAGCCGCCAAAGAGAGGTGATTGTCCCGGTCTCTCTCCTGGAGGTGTGAAATGAACAAAGTGCACATGTTAGGGAGACACGCTGGGGGTCATTAGCCCGTCCTTTGGTGGTCTGTGAGCCGCCAAAGAGAGGTGATTTTCCCGGTGTCTCTCCTGGAGGTGTGAAATGAACAGAGTGCACATGTTAGGGAGACACGCTGGGGTCATTAGCCCGTCCTTTGGTGGTCTGTGAGCCGCCAAAGAGAGGTGATTTTCCCGTGTCTCTCCTGGAGGTGTGAAATGAACAGAGTGCACATGTTAGGGAGACACGCTGGGGTCATTAGCCCTCGTTTGGTGGTCTGTGAGCCGCCAAAGAGAGGTGATTGTCCCGGTCTCTCTCCTGGAGGTGTGAAATGAACAAAGTGCACATGTTAGGGAGACACGCTGGGGGTCATTAGCCCGTCATGTGGTGGTGTGTGAGCCGCCAAAGAGAGGTGATTTTCCCGGTGTCTCTCCTGGAGGTGTGAAATGAACAGAGTGCACATGTTAGGGAGACACGCTGGGGTCATTAGCCCGTCCTTTGGTGGTCTGTGAGCCGCCAAAGAGAGGTGATTTTCCCGTCTCTCTCCTGGAGGTGTGAAATGAACAAAGTGCACATGTTAGGGAGACACGCTGGGGTCATTAGCCCGTCCTTTGGTGGTCTGTGAGCCGCCAAAGAGAGGTGATTTTCCCGGTCTCTCTCCTGGAGGTGTGAAATGAACAAAGTGCACATGTTAGGGAGACACGCTGGGGGTCATTAGCCCGTCCTGTGGTGGTGTGTGAGCCGCCAAAGAGAGGTGATTTTCCCGGTGTCTCTCCTGGAGGTGTGAAATGAACAGAGTGCACATGTTAGGGAGACACGCTGGGGGTCATTAGCCCGTCCTTTGGTGGTCTGTGAGCCGCCAAAGAGAGGTGATTTTCCCGGTCTCTCTCCTGGAGGTGTGAAATGAACAAAGTGCACATATTAGGGATACATGCTGGAGGTCATTAGTCCGTCCTTTGGTGGTGTGTGAGCCGCCAAAGAGAGGTGATTTTCCCGGTCTCTCCTGGAGGTGTGAAATGAACAGAGTGCACATGTTAGGGAGACACGCTGGGGGTCATTAGCCCGTCCTTTGGTGGTCTGTGAGCCGCCAAAGAGAGGTGATTTTCCCGGTCTCTCTCCTGGAGGTGTGAAATGAACAAAGTGCACATATTAGGGATACATGCTGGAGGTCATTAGTCCGTCCTGTGGTGGTGTGTGAGCCGCCAAAGAGAGGTGATTTTCCCGGTCTCTCCTGGAGGTGTGAAATGAACAAAGTGCACATGTTAGGGAGACACGCTGGGGGTCATTAGTCCGTCCTTTGGTGGTCTGTGAGCCGCCAAAGAGAGGTGATTTTCCCGGTCTCTCTCCTGGAGGTGTGAAATGAACAAAGTGCACATATTAGGGATACATGCTGGAGGTCATTAGTCCGTCCTGTGGTGGTGTGAGCCGCCAAAGAGAGGTGATTTTCCCGGTGTCTCTCCTGGAGGTGTGAAATGAACAGAGTGCACATGTTAGGGAGACACGCTGGGGTCATTAGTCCGTCCTTTGGTGGTCTGTGAGCCGCCAAAGAGAGGTGATTTTCCCGGTCTCTCTCCTGGAGGTGTGAAATGAACAAAGTGCACATGTTAGGGATACACGCTGGGGGTCATTAGTCCGTCCTGTGGTGGTGTGTGAGCCGCCAAAGAGAGGTTATTTTACCGGTCTCTCTCCTGGAGGTGTGAAATGAACAAGTGCACATGTTAGGGAGACACGCTGGGGGTCATTAGTCCGTCCTGTGGTGGTCTGTGAGCCGCCAAAGAGAGGTTATTTTACCGGTCTCTCTCCTGGAGGTGTGAAATGAACAAGTGCACATGTTAGGGAGACACGCTGGGGGTCATTAGCCCGTCCTTGGTGGTCTGTGAGCCGCCAAAGAGAGGTGATTTTCCCGGTCTCTCTCCTGGAGGTGTGAAATGAACAAAGTGCACATGTTAGGGAGACGTGCTGGGGTCAGCAGCCTGAGAGCAGGACCACGCAGCAGCCTTTTCAACCCAGGAATAAGTGTTCTAAAGGCGGGGTAAAGTTGTTTGAAATATACCCCTGGATGGATGTGCAGTGTGTTAAATATTCTGACACCTCCAGGGTGCATCAATGCCCTATACAAGCCAGGGAAATAGCTTGGATCCTGGGTAGCCGTGTGTGTACAGTGTGTGGGACTGCCAGGGCGCAAAACAGCTATTAAAAAGCCAGGGAAATAGCTTGGATCCTGGGTAAAATGTGTGTACAGTGTGCGTGGGACTGCCAGGGCGCAAAACAGCTATTAAAAAGCCAGGGAAATAGCTTGGATCCTGGGTAAAATGTGTGTACAGTGTGCGTGGGACTGCCAGGGCGCAAAACAGCTATTAAAAAGCCAGGGAAATAGCTTGGATCCTGGGTAAAATGTGTGTACAGTGTGTGGGACTGCCAGGGAGCAAAACAGCTATTAAAAAGCCAGGATAATAGCTTGGATCCTGGGTAAAATGTGTGTACAGTGTGCGTGGGACTGCCAGGGCGCAAAACAGCTATTAAAAAGCCAGGGAAATAGCTTGGATCCTGGGTAAAATGTGTGTACAGTGTGCGTGGGACTGCCAGGGCGCAAAACAGCTATTAAAAAGCCAGGGAAATAGCTTGGATCCTGGGTAAAATGTGTGTAAAGTGTGCGTGGGACTGCCAGGGCGCAAAACAGCTATTAAAAAGCCAGGGAAATAGCTTGGATCCTGGGTAAAATGTGTGTACAGTGTGCGTGGGACTGCCAGGGCGCAAAACAGCTATTAAAAAGCCAGGGAAATAGCTTGGATCCTGGGTAGCCGTGTGTGTACAGTGTGTGGGACTGCCAGGGCGCAAAACAGCTATTAAAAAGCCAGGGAAATAGCTTGGATCCTGGGTAAAATGTGTGTACAGTGTGCGTGGGACTGCCAGGGCGCAAAACAGCTATTAAAAAGCCAGGGAAATAGCTTGGATCCTGGGTAAAATGTGTGTACAGTGTGCGTGGGACTGCCAGGGCGCAAAACAGCTATTAAAAAGCCAGGGAAATAGCTTGGATCCTGGGTAAACTGTGTGTACAGTGTGCGTGGGACTGCCAGGGCGCAAAACAGCTGTTAAAAAGCGGGGGAGAAGAGCTTGGATCCTGGGTAAAATGTGTGTACAGTGTGCGTGGGACTGCCAGGGCGCAAAACAGCTATTAAAAAGCCAGGGAAATAGCTTGGATCCTGGTTAAAATGTGTGTACAGTGTGCGTGGGACTGCCAGGGCGCAAAACAGCTATTCAAAAGCGGGGAGAAGAGCTTGGATCCTGGGTAAAATGTGTGTACAGTGTGTGGGACTGCCAGGGCGCAAAACAGCTATTAAAAAGCCAGGGAAATAGCTTGGATCCTGGGTAAACTGTGTGTACAGTGTGCGTGGGACTGCCAGGGCGCAAAACAGCTATTAAAAAGCCAGGGAAATAGCTTGGATCCTGGGTAAACTGTGTGTACAGTGTGCGTGGGACTGCCAGGGCGCAAAACAGCTGTTAAAAGCGGGGGAGAAGAGCTTGGATCCTGGGTAAAATTGAAGCAGAGTGCACCCAGAGATCCGGCGGGCGATGCTGCATTTTCGACCCGGGAATAAGTGTTCTAACTTCGGGGTAAAGATGGTTGAAATACACCCCTGGATGGATGTTATGTGTGGTCAATATTATGCCACAACCAGGGCGTATAAAAGCCACGGAAATAGCTTGGATCCTGGGTACAATTGAAGCAGAGTGCACCCAGAGAGCCGGCGCGCGCAGCTGCCTTTTCGACCCGGGAATGAGTGTTCTAACTTCGGGGTAAAGTTGGTTGAAATACACCCCTGGATGAATGCGCAGTGTGGTCAATATTATGCCACAACCAGGGTGTATACAAGCAACGGAAATAGCTTGGATCCTGGGTAAAATTGAAGCAGAGTGCACCCAGAGAGCCGGCGCGCGCAGCTGCCTTTTCGACCCGGGAATAAGTGTTCAAAAGGCCGGGTAAAGTTGGTTGAAATACACCCCTGGATGGATGTGTAGTGTGGTAAATATTCTGCCACATCCAGGGTGCGTCACTGCTCTATACAAGCCAGGGAAATAGCTTGGATCCTGGGTAAACATGTGTGTGTACAGGGTGTGGGACTGCCAGGGCGCAAAACCGCTATTAAAAAGCCAGGGAAATAGCTTGAATCCTGGATAAAATGTGTGTTCAGTGTGCGTGGGACTGCCAGGGCGCAAAACAGCTATTAAAAAGCCAGGGAAATAGCTTGGATCCTGGGTAAAATGTGTGTACAGTGTGCGTGGGACTGCCAGGGCGCAAAACAGCTATTAAAAAGCGGGGAGAAGAGCTTGGATCCTGGGTAAAATGTGTGTACAGTGTGTGGGACTGCCAGGGCGCAAAACAGCTATTAAAAAGCCAGGGAAATAGCTTGGATACTGGGTAAAATGTGTGTACAGTGTGCGTGGGACTGCCAGGGCGCAAAACAGCTATTAAAAAGCCAGGGAAATAGCTTGGATCCTGGGTAAAATGTGTGTACAGTGTGCGTGGGACTGCCAGGGCGCAAAACAGCTATTAAAAAGCGGGGGAGAAGAGCTTGGATCCTGGGTACAATTGAAGCAGAGTGCACCCAGAGAGCCGGCACGCGCAGCTGAATTTTCGACCCGGGAATAAGTGTTCTAACTTCGGGTAAAGTTGGTTGAAATACACCGCCGGATGAATGTTATGTGTGGTCAATATTATGCCACATCCAGGGTGCGTCACTGCCATATAAAAGCCACGGAAATAGCTTGGATCCTGGGTAAAATGTGTGTACAGGGCGTGGGAATGACAGGACGCAAAACAGCTATTAAAAAGCGGGGGAGAAGAGCTTGGATCCTGGGTAAAATGTGTGTACAGTGCGTGGGACTGCCAGGGCGCAAAACAGCTATTAAAAAGCGGGGGAGAAGAGCTTGGATCCTGGGTACAATTGAAGCAGAGTGCACCCAGAGAGCCGGCGCGCGCAGCTGCCTTTTCAACCCGGGAATAAGTGTTCAAAAGGCCGGGTAAAGTTGGTTGAAATACACCCCTGGATGGATGTGATGTGTGGTCAATATTATGCCACAACCAGGGTGTATACAAGCAACGGAAATAGCTTGGATCCTGGGTCAACATGTGTGTACAGTGTGTGGGACTGCCAGGGCGCAAAACAGCTATTAAAAAGCCAGGGAAATAGCTTGGATCCTGGGTAAAATGTGTGTACAGTGTGCGTGGGACTGCCAGGGCGCAAAACAGCTATTAAAAAGCCAGGGAAATAGCTTGGATCCTGGGTAAAATGTGTGTACAGTGTGCGTGGGACTGCCAGGGCGCAAAACAGCTATTAAAAAGCGGGGGAGAAGAGCTTGGATCCTGGGTAAAATAGAGGCAGAGTGCACCCAGAGAGCAGGCCGGCGCAGCTGCATTTTCGACCGGGGAAAATGGTTTGAAAGGTGGGGATAAAGTGTTTTAAAGGTGGGGAAAGTGTTCACGCAGCCCCCTGACAACGGTAATAATGATTAAAAACCATTTCTAGGGCAGGGTGTATTTTTAAAAGTGAAAGAAAAACCATTTTAAACCGGTTAAAAGGCACACAGAGTGATTTAAGTGCAGTTCCCATGTGTCCCCACAGGAGGGCGCTTCAGCCTGCTTGAGCACAGTGCATTAACCGTAAAACATGCCATAAATAAAGGCAAATGGATGGATTTAAGGTGCGGGGAGGCTCCGCACGAGACACAGGTACATTCCCAATCCCCCACAGTAGTGACAACGGTGATTTAAACTGGTTTCTGCGGGGGAAAAGAGTGCTCAAAGTCTGATAAAACTCTGATAACGGTGTGGTACGAGTCTGATTGTTTCAGAGACCCATAGTAAGGATACAATATAACCATTTCCATCTAAAAGTATCCATTAAAATGCATTTGCAGGGTGAACAGTGCAGAGAGAAGCCTGAAAATGCCTCTCCAGCACCACAGCGAGCTCCCGGGTGCTGCGGAGGGTGGGAGGCAGGCGCCGCTGGCTTTCTCGACCCAGGGAAAGTGTTTGAAAGGTGGGGGGGGAAAGTGTTTTAAAGGTGGGCCAACTAGTGTTGTGAATAGAGGCATAGTGCACCCAGAGACAGGCCGGCGCAGCTGCCTTTTCGACCCGGGAATAAGTGTTCTAAAGGCGGGGTAAAGTTGTTTGAAATATACCCCTGGATGGATGTGCAGTGTGGTAAATATTATGCCACACACCTCCAGGGTGCATCACTGCCCTATTCAAGCCAGGGAAATAGCTTGGATCCTGGGTAAACGTGTGTGTACAGGGTGTGGGACTTCCAGGTATTTACAAGACTTTTCCCCCGCCTTTCAAACAATTATGCCTGGGTTGTAATGTCAGCTGCTCCGTCCTGCTAAGGGCACACATGAGCGAGACATGCTGGAGAGCATTAGACCGTCCTTTGGGGGTCTGTGAGCGCACTCTGGGGCAGATATAAGTGTACGATTAGGTCTGTCACTTTGTGTAACCGCACAAATCCTTGACATCTCCCGAGAGAGGACGTCCATTATCGGTAACGCGTCTAAGGCAGAGATAAGCGTACCATTAGGTCTGTCACTTCGGGTAACCGCACCACGCATTGACATCTCCCGAGAGCTGACATCCATTATCGGTAATGCCTCTAAGGCATGTTAGGGTTGCAAAAATTCTCAAATTTTCAAAGATGGAAACTTTCCATGGGAATTAATGGGAATTAGCGGGAATTAGCGGGAATTGTTGGATTCAGAATTCCAGAAAAGACGGACAACTTCTAATTTTAACTATTTATTGTAAAGAGAGCAAAAGATTACTTGGCCAAGGACTCATCACGTCCTGGAAATCACAGGCAGCAAAGCTGTAATCTGTAACCACCAAATCCGTAAAGAGCCTCGAACCTCGTGCGACAATACATTTTATTACACAGGGCGTTGCCCGTACATTTATGATTGGTCAAGACTAGCTGAAGAGATACCATGGTTTAGACTTGGTTCTCTTTGGTTGGTTGACTCAGATAGAGTCTCTTGGCAACACGACCTTCCAATCAGCATTCGGCCGGCCTGTGGAAGTCCCTCCCTACTCTGGCTCTAACATACGTCATTTGTTTTCTCTAACGTTTCTTCAGATATAGCGGAAAACCATAATGTTGCGCGGCTCCCATACAAAGTCAAGGCCGGTGCGATGTGCTGTTCTGACTACCTCTTTGTATTCTCTCAGTCTCTGCACCTGACCTTGGTACTTTTAATATTGCAAGCTAAACACTTTCTCATGTAACTTTTCCCTTCGTTCCTATCCTCCCCATCAAAACTTGTGGGGGTGATTGAGTCCATTTATTCCTAAATCACAGCCACATGAATGAGCACAATAAGCTTATAATGTAATAATAAGAATCAGTCTTTCTAATGTTATATAAAAATAGCCTCCACAAATCCCTAATTTCACACAGGTGTGAATCTAATCTACGTCTATTTTTCTTTTTACTGCGTCTCTGGTGTAATTTATGAATCTCTGCTGGTTATACTAGATATAGTTCACCCCATCCACATTCTTGTTGATTGTGGGACAGAGGAATATTAATTCAAAACCTGCTGATATTTGGTTTCTATCTTTAAACTCATCAGGAGGCAACCTAATGCTGTCTTTTGCTTAAAAACTCCCTCCTTGGACCATTTAGTTCTGCTGTCTTTGGGGTGTTCTGCGAGTATGGTTAAGTTAAGATTGAGTTACAGCCCTTTGATTGTTCATAAGATATTCTAGTACCATTTCATACTTTCACATGTCAAACACATGCTCTTTCATTTCCACTTTTCGCTTTAAATCTCACATTCTCTTCATACAATACAGCTTTATTTATATAGCACTTTAAACCTCCAGACCAAAGTGCTGTATAGGCAAATAAACAAAACAAAACATACAAAAAGTAAACAGCACAGCTCACACACCATAAAACAAGTACAAGTAAAAACAATAGACTATTTAAAAGCAATAAAAGCAACGCTCTAAAAGATGTTAATACGCTAAGGAGAAGAAGTGGGTTTTAAGAAGCGATTTAAAAGAAGGCAGTGTGGCGGCCTGTCTGATGTGCAGGGGCAGATCGTTCCACAGTGTGGGAGCCGCTACAGAGAAGCAACGGCCCCCTCTGAGCTTTGACTTGGTTCTGGGCACATTCAGGAGCAGTTGATCAGCTGACCTGAGAGGGCGGTTGGGCGTGTAAGGGTGTAGCAGCTCAGAAAGATATGGTGGGGTCATGCCATTTAGGGATTTAAAAGTAAACAAAAGGATTTTGAAATGAATCCTAAAATGTATTGGCAGTCAGTGGAGCGAAGCCAAAATGGGGGAAATGTGGTCATATTTCCGTGTGCCAGTTAAAAGCCTTGCTGCGGCATTTTGCACCCGCTGCAGACGAGCGAGGGAGGACCCACTGACCCCCATGTAAAGAGAGTTACAGTAATGATCTGGCAGAAAAAAGGGGTGTATGCAAAATCTTTGGAACATTATGTTGTACTTTTATCCCCAATAATACATCACCTGACGGATCAGTAACCAAGGCGCTGAAGGGACTCACTACTCTGAGCATGGAGTTGGCAGACAACAGTGGGATAGAAAAAAAACCCCTTGGGGATTTCTTTGATGGTCTGCTGGGTAAATACAAGAATCTAGTACTGAGTGGAATGATGTCTATCTCAGGTGTGATTGTAATATTGTCACTGTGTTGTTGTTGTTGTTGCATTACATGCATCCGCACCTTAGCGAACCGACTGATCACCGCGGCCCTCACCCGGGAACACACTCAGGGTCAATATCTCATGAGGGGACAGTTTCAAATGCTAGCAGAACAAGACGACCCACCCCCATATACAGATCGTGATGTAAATGATTAGATTGTTTAAATGATGTTAGATAATATGGATGTTCAGCGATGAGATTGTTCAAAGAATGTCCAAATGATGTGATACTTCAAATGATGAAATCATTTGAATGAAAAACCAGCTACAATGCTAATATGGAGTGAATCCAATTCAATTTACCATACACTATTCCAAGATAGTGTATTTTTTTTATTACTTTGTACTATTCTAAAATAGTTTGTTTCTTTTTATTACTTTGTACTATTCTAAAATAGTTTTTTTTCTTTTTATACTTTGTAAAAACAAGTGCCTTAACACTGAATGTAGTATAAGAACGATTTCTGTGAAAGGAGGGAGTAAGAAATGTTCTAATACCAAGCTCATTGCTGCTATTTTGAAGAGTGATATTGAATGTTAAAACTAGAAGTTATGCACAAAGAAAAACTTTTATGTTTAAGAACCATCCAAAGTATTTTTTGTATTTTTGATGAAGTTACTTGAACCATTCCATTTTTGATTGTATATTTTTGATATGAGTTATGTACTATGCAAAGTTCAGATGAAGAACTCATTGATTTCAGTATTATTTACATACCTTAAAAAGGTATGTAAGGAGGGATTGTAAGAAATTAAAATCAATATTGAATTACGTAATTTAGCTTAAACACACAGTAAGCTTAAAACTGTTTTATTCTGAAAACAGTTCCGGTTAAAGTTTACTTTGAAAAGCTGTATTGAAAGGCGTTGCCGTTGACAACAATGACCACTTCCGGTTTTACGTTAACATCGATTACAGCCGTTAAAATGCATTAAATAAAAAGTCATGAAAGAGTGCATGAGGAGAAAAGGCGTGTGGAGTTATGCAATGAATACACAACGTCTAAATCCTCTGTTTTACGCGATATCGGACATAGAAGAAAGAGGTGGGAGGACCCCCGTCAACACGGCCGCCATTGAGAGGAGGAGTCATGGATGAGATATATAGATAGGTGGAGAGGCTTGTTCTCTCTTTTTCACCGCACAAACTTCGAGATAACAGCTGATGTCTCCACTACTCCTCCGTTTGTTTCATTACCACGCTACTTAATTAAAGTACCAAATTGAACCTTTTCAGAGACTCCATTAGTGTCTTTATTTTAACTTCTCTCCTGGATGCGAGAACAACGAACAAAACCCAACACTCTACAGCAGGGATCACCAACTACATATGTCCAAGCGCATAAAGCTTAGCACTCTTCACGCTAAGGAAGGATCACTTCTAGGCTAGGCTGTTGCCTCTCTGCAGTAGCGTGGCGTGGGGAAAAAAATAGGGGAAGCCAATAAAACGTCCTTTTTTTGGGTGGGGGGGTGGGGGTGTGTGTGTGGTGGTCAATGTAATAACGTAACCAGATGAGTGATTACAGCGGCCGGTATCATTTTACACACATTTGTATCATACAGATGCAGGACTTACACACGCCTGTTATCTAACCGACAGGTCCGCACGCACTCTCCAGCCCAAACTCTAATAAGCATTAATTCACAAACTAAATCAGGAGAGCATAACGTTTTACGTCCGATTCGCTCCTTTTTTCCTCTCTGTACACAGCTCCAGTTTGGGCATTGGCCTGTCATCAGATTTAATTTTTAGTTGCTGCTGTAGCCGAAGTTTAGTACAATTATTTTTGATTAAATACTCCAAATCTCCACCCTCCATAATTGCACTTGCTTCAGTTGCTTGCTACTTTCTAACGGCGGTGAGAGTGGTGCAGTGACACTATATATCTATCGATTAGATTTATGATTCGAAAATTATAAAAGTAGGGTAGATATGTGGATATTATCCGGCTGAACAAAACGTGCATTTATCTAACAGGTTTGTTTTCCACAGACCTTATTTCCAGCTATTTTCCAAATCCTATTGAGACATCCCATTGCTTTTTTGTCGAGGGAACCCGAGCGCAGCTTACTTCCGGGTTTTAGGACGCGTCACTGCACCACTATGTTGATGCGATTTGATTGGATTGTGAGGCAAGGGAAGCCAGCCGCCTCTGGCTTCCCTTGGCATGGCCCCGACTAATCACAGGTTGGCAGGGGCATGACGTGAGCCTCGTCTGATTGGTAAATCCCTCCATTTTTCTTCACCAAGGGAAGCCAATTTCGGCTAGCCTCCTCTCGCAACAGCGAGTGCAATCTCCTGTTTCACCATAACATCTAGAGGGGCGCTGTTTCCCTCTTTGTAAAATACTTAATGAGAATGGGGGAGAGATGGGCCGGCAGCAACACACAGCAAAGAAGAATTACCGAAACTAAACAAAGTGTTTTTATTTATTTATTAAAATTATAACTACAATCCGAAAAAACAGGGGAAGCCTGGCTTCCCTTGGCCTCCAGGAGAAAACGCCACTGCCTCTCTGTTGGACTCTGTCGCAGCGGGGCTACTGCTGTGCTGCGGAGCGCATAAAGCAGACTCTTCACAACGAAGGATCACTTATTCTTCAAGGCAGGGAAGGTTTCGCAGTACGCAGTCTACTGTCCCGCAGCTGCTGCCTCTCTGTTGGACTCCGGTACTGCACATTACTCACGAGACGTTGTAAACAAAAAAATGAGTGGGGGGCGAACGCACTAACCACTCCACCAACGCCACAGTCACCCCCGTCGTGCGGGCCGGATGAGAATGCCTGGCGGGCCGGATGTGGCCCGCGGGCCGCCAGTTGGTGGTCACTGCTCTACAGTGTCTGCACCTGGCTTTTGCAACATTTCTAATGCAAGCTAAAACTTTCTTCTATGACTATTCCCTTCGTTTCGTATCCAACCCATCAGAACCTGGGATTGGTGATTGTGTCTATTTATTCCATAGTCATAGAAACATCTCATGAGCACAATAAGCATATCATGCAATAATAAGAATCAACCTTGTAATGTTATATAAAAAGAGACTCCAAAGCGGACATAAGCACAAGTAGTGTGTGAGTGTGTGTGTGTGTGTGTGTGTGTGTGTGTGTGTGTGTGTGTGTGTGTGTGTGTGTTGTGTGTGTGTGTTGTGTGTGTGTGTGTGTGTGTGTGTGTGTGTCACTCTGATCCACTCCGTCACTGAAACAACAACCGATCGTGAAAACTGTAGTTCCCCCACATCAGACGCACATTAATAACTGAAGTTACGTACTGTAACTCCAGATTCTATCAGTATAGGCGTAGCCCTCTAAGGCTATCGCTATTGGGTAATCCCCTGCGCACCCGCGCAGCACTGAAACACTTGTAATCCATGCCCCTGCGAGGTGGGCCCCACCTACAGACTCACTTCCGGTATAAATAGGAAGAAGGCCCGACAATCTGCTCCCACACAAACAACTTTTCTTCAGCTATTCGTGGAGCCAGTGGGGCCCAGAACTTAGAGGGCTACGCCTATACTCATAGAATCTGGAGTTACAGTACGTAACTTCAGTTCTATTTCGTATAGGCTTCCCCCTTTAAGGCTATGTAGTCTATGCCCCACTGGATCCGTCCGGTACCATAAGCACAGACACACCTACTCAATTAATAACCCATGCCTATTGCACCATGCGCATCACAGTCCCTGGAAATATACAACCCAGTCTCACGGCATTTCGTGTTATAGTCACGACATTTAATCTATTGATTCGTGTTCACCAACGCGATTTTCCCCTTTTTTTTTTACATATGTATCATATACACAACTACGGTGTAGTTATGCAATGAATGAAAAACTTGGGTTGCAGGTTCCTCAACAGTGCATTACAAGACATCTATCAATATGAGTGTATACCTCCACCATTAAACTGTCGTATTCTGCACATTTCTTATACTATCTACATACATAAGAGTATAATTCATATGTATAATATCAGTTAAAATAAGTGCTTCAACATAGTTAACATTGCAGGAAAGCAATATATTAGACGTTAATATTTAAAAGAAGACCTTAATCTAAAGTATTATTTAATGTTTAAATAAAGGTTAATTAGTTTGTCTGTTTTGCACATCCTCCTATTATTATCTTTGTACATCCGGCACTAAACTGTTTTATCGTAGAGATCACTTAGAGTATCTTCTTGGTTTTTTATATTCTGTATTTCTATCATTGACCTTCTACTTTCCCCCTATGAAAGTATGTACTCTTAATATGTTTTTCATCAAATATAACACATAAAAACAATAATTCAATAACGTGCTTTAACCACTAGGCGGTGCACACAAGGTACACATAGCCATAATAACTTTTTATTATTAGTGTTGGACACTTATGTATGTATAACATCTGAAGATGTTCATGTTTTCACATCATTTTTACAGCATATTGCTACATTATTTCAGACTCAGTATTTACATTCTTATATTCAAAGAAAATCAGTAATATCTTCAAAAACTACAAGTCCTTGTCATAGAACATGACAAAAAGACGTGTTGCAGGCACGAAACATACTACCAATAGAAATACATTGCTTTTAAAATCGTTCTTTGTGACACGAAAAAAAGGGAAGATCGTGTTGGTGAACACGAATCAATAGATTAAATGTCGTGACTATAACACGAAATGCTTTGAGACTGGGTTGAAATATAGCATAAAATATGAATATTCTCCATGAAGGCTGGGAACAATAAAAACCTGCCGCTGTGAAAAAGGAGAGACGAAGGTCACACTTTGTCCAGCGATAAAAGAGGAAAAAAAGGGCAGCTCTCTGCCGACAGGCAGGAGAGAGGCGCACAGCTGGATCCCTGACATCACTCAGAGGAATGGGAGACATCCCTCAAATAAAATCGAATAAATGAACAGGGGGAAGACCAAGATGCAGCAGTGCAAATGTCTTCCACTGTCATTCCTCCGTGCAAAGCCGTAGAGGATGAAATTCCTCTGGTGGAGTGTGCACTGATGTTCTCCCAGGGATCCACCCCAGAGGAGACATACGCCTGCGACACAGCCTCACACAACCAGTGTGAAAGGCGTTGTGCAGACAGAGGAAGCCCTTGTGAATGCTCTCTGTAATGCACAAACAGGCGCTGGGAACGACGCAAAGCAGCCGTGCGCGCAACATAGCAGGACAATGCGCACACGGGACAGAGGAGATGAGATGTGGCTGTGAAAGAAGCCATCCAAGGTGATCACTCTCGACCTAAAAGAGCTTGTGATGACCTTTGGCATAAAAGCTGGGTTAGGGCGCAAAACAGCTGAACTGCCATCTCCTTTTATTTTTTATTTAACCTTTATTTAACCAGATAAAAGCATTGAGATAAAATCTCATTTTCAATGCTGACCTGGCCAAGAAGGCAGCAACGTTACATATAACATATAACACAAACATATAAAATACAGAGAACATAACTAAGAAAACAAAAGACGAAAAAGCAGTCACTACATTGTGCACATTAGGACAGTAAGAAAGGTACACTACTTATTACTGCAAGAGCAGCTGGTGGTAAGGACTTCAGACAACTTCAATTTAAAACATGCTATTGAGACAAGTGCCCTCAGTTTTAGGCTTGATTGAAGGTCATTCCAAGACCAAGGACCATAATAAAAAAGACTCCTTTTTCCAGCCGGGGAAACTGGGGCAAATCTGGCACATGTACAGTGGAAGCTTACCTAAAATGGCTTTATACATTAATAAAAACCAATGCTGCATCCTACGCATAGTAAGTGAGGACCATCCAGTTAGGCTATACAGTTTGCAATGATGAGTCCTATAGCGTGCATTTGATATATAACGCAGCGCAGCATGGTAGAGTGGGTCAAGTTTGGCCAAAACAGTGGGACAGGCAAATCTATAAATGGTATCACCGTAGTCCAGCTGGGACAGGAAGAAGCCAGAGACCAACCTTTTACGGGATGAAGTTGAAAAACAACATTTAAATCTGTAAAGGAAGCCAAGAGTGAATTTCAATTTCTTTGTTAGAACTTCAATATGGTGTTTAAAGTTCAGATTACTGTCCAACCAAAAGCCCAGATATTTGGAGGTATCGAAAAACTCAAGGGTGTCAATGGAGAGGCAAGAGGACGCTGACTTGGGAGCAAAAAGCATTGCTTTGGTTTTCTTACTGTTCAATAGCAGTTTGGACCCAAGAAGTGCATGCTGCAGCGTGATAAAATCAGATTTTAAATTGGAAACGGCCATATCCAGAGAAGGAGCACATCAGCATACATATGATAGGTAGAAAATTGCATCTGATTACAAATATTGTTTACATATAATAAAAAGAGCAAGGGCCCCAAAATAGAGCCCTGTGGAACTCCCTTCTCCAAGGTGACAGGGTCAGAGACAGTACTACCCAACCTGACGCATTGAGTACTGTTACGCTCTCCGAGAGCTTACAGGTTTGAACCCACAATACTGAACACTATAGAGAGGAGACTGAAGTTTATGAAGCAAAAGGTTTTATTTCCAAAAAACGGTTTATACTGAACAGCAGAGGGAATAGATTATTCACAATGTCCAGGGCCAGGGAGTTACTCCGGAGGTGGAGCGGAGGTCCGAAGCCGGGGATCCAGAGTTTGCGAGAGCGAGCAGGCTGGAGCAGGTGTGCGGAGATGCACGGAGGAACACAGACGAGGTGAGCCGGGGATCCAGAGTTGACGAGAGCGAGCAGGCTGGGGCAGGTGTGCGTGGATGCACGGAGGAACACAGATGAGGGGTTGGTGGCTGGACGTGGCAGGCAGAGGAGTAGGCAGATGGATTCTGAACAGAGAGAGCACAAGGTCAGGATAACAGGAACACTGTGACATAGGTTTTGCTAATCGCTAATATACCAAGACGAATTACCAACGTGGTGAGACGACGAACTGGTGAATACTGGATGACGACAACTGGGTATATAAGCAGGTGTAGGTGAGTAGTTGAATCAGAGTGACGAGCAACAGCTGAGGAGGTGAGTTGGCGGGAATCGAAAGTAGGTCAGCCACGCCCAGCCAGGAAGACAGACACACAGACAGACAGACAACAACAAACACAAAAAAGGGGAAAAGAAGGAGGCATAACTGTATATCCTCACATGTACGGTCGGTTAGATAACTCTGAAACCAGCAAATGGCATTATGACCGAAACGAGACACCAACATAACATTAGACATAATGTGGTGATCTACAGTATCAAATGCTTTGGCTAGGTCAATAAACAATGCAACACAAACAGATTTATTTATCCAAAGCAGCCTTAATATCGTCTAAGACTTTCAGACTGGCAGTCACAGTACTGTGCTTTGATCTGAATCCAGATTGCATAGGGTTAAGGATGTTGTGTGAATTTTAAAAAAGTTTTAGCTGAGTAGAAACTAGGGACTCAAGAATCTTTGATAACACAGAAAGATTTGAGATAGGACGATAGTTATTCAACTCCGTGGGATCACCAGCTTTCAAGAGGGGTGATACCAGAGCTTGCTTCCACACAGCTGGCAGTGTGTGAGTGGACAGGGAGAGATTACAAATATCAGTTACTGGTTGTGCTATAATCTGAACTGCAATTTTTAAAAAGAACGGGTTGAGGCCGTCAGGCCCGGCAGACTTTTTAGGATCAATTGAGTGCTAACCCTGTAAGACTTCAGAGACCGAGAAATAAGCAAAATCAAAAACAGGGGAGTTCATCTCTTGACTAGGGCTGTGAGTACGACCATTTAGAGAGTCATGACTTTGCTCATCAAAAATGTGACCAGCCTTTAAGAATCACTGACCTTCAGTTTTTGTGGGAGACTAGAAACCTTCTTGTTCTGAAGTGATTTAATTGTTTTCCAGAATTTAGAATGGTCATTAAAACAATCAGTGGTTAAGCTCAGATAGTAATCAGCTTTAGCTTTTTAATAAGGGCTGAACATTTATTTCTGAGGACACGAAAAAGAAGCCAGTCATCACTAGTGTTAGACTTTCTAGCTAAGGACCATTGCTTATTTCGATCATGAATTAGATCAGATAGTTCTCTAGTAAACCATGGAGTGTTCCTATTCTTAACTCTGAATTTTCTAAGGGGGCATGTCTATTAATAATCGATAAAAAGTGATCAATAAAAAATTGCACGGCAACATCGACAGATGGAATTAACGCTATGAAGTGCCATTTAACCTCCGCCAGATCGTGTAGGAAAGCCTGCTCAGAGAAGTGTTTGAAGCAGCGCCTGAGCACAATAAGGCCCTTGGCTTTGGGCAACTTAGTGCTCCTAACGCACGCAATAGTGCAATGGTCACTGATATCATTAGGAAAAACACCAACAGACACATACTTATGAGCTGCATTTGTTAGAATGACATCTATAAGGGTATCGTTATTGGGTTTGGCAGGGTTTATTCTATGGGACTATCAATAAGCTCAGTTAAGTTCAGAGAATCACAAACCTGCTTAAACTGTGAAGATTTATCACTCAACCAGTCCCAATTTAAATCACCCAATAATATGATTTCAGAAGAAAACGTAGACAACAATTCAGTAAGGCTAGTAGTTGCATCCATGATGGCAGATGGAGGCCTATAACAGCCAATAACAGTGAGAGGAGCATTTGCTAGTTATTTGAACTGCTAGCAACTCAAATTGCCTTGGAATTGACATTGAGTGAAGGACTGAGCACTGTAGTTTCTCAGCAGTGTATATTGCAACACCACCAGCTCTGCCCTTACGATCCGCTCTGAATACATTATATCCAGGGGTGCACACAACTGGTACGCAGGTACGCATGCGCGGCAACAATCTGAAATGCGTACCGTCACTTGTGTCACAAAGTGCATTTGCGTACCGACGTACTTGTGAAGCTTTTCCAGAAGGCGGTTAGATCACCAGACGACCATCTGAGTACCTCACTGAGAAAGTTATGTGCACCCCTGATTATATCCATCAATGTGAATAACAGTGTCAGTGACAGACGGTTTTAACCAGGTTTCAGAAACTACAACAATATCAGGCTTAGCAACTAAAAACCAGGTCTTGAAAACATCTAATTTGGGCACTAGGCTTCTAGCATTAACATGCAGAAAACCCAATCCTTGCCTACAGCTAAACTCATTCGGAGTTGGCAAATGATGCAAGGAAGCAGAGAAACACTCAGGACCAGGGTTAATGTTAACGTTACCAGAGAGTAATAGCAGTAACAATATTAACCGTCTGGAAGATGATTTTTTCACATGGGCTCTGAACGCGTCACTCCTCAGGGGGGCAGGGCTGCTCCGATCCTTCGATATTAGCGAGTCCAGAGTCAAAAGGGCATACGGGAGAGCGCATTTCGTGCCATGAAACGTCAGCTTTTGGTAAAAACTATAGCGCTCCAGAGGTTCCACCATTCGAATGTCCGAAGTGAACAGAGACATCGCTGGGAGGCAATCCGTCAGTTTTGCCGACATGCGGGCTGACAATTAATCCCAGGAAAAAAGCGAACACAAGGGTAGCTTTAGGCAACATTGTGCTGCAACACACCCAATTCAGGATCCGCAGCTCAGGTCGATCAGCAGCTCAGGTCAATCAGCCCCCGACAGCACGGCAGTACAGACAGCAATCCAGAGTCCGAAAGAGCGACAGCTCAGGCAGAGAGCAAACAATCCAGTCACAGCGAGGCACCGACACAAAACGACGCAAAACAGCTCAAAAACTTTTAAAAGCTTTTAAAACGTTTTAAAAGCGCAGCAGACCAATTTAAAAACGGGTCTAAAAAGCTAAATAAAAATTATAAAATGTCAGTGTGCATAAGAAGTAGTCAATGCCAAAAAAAACGAGAATGAGACAAACACTAACAGAGACAGAAACAAATCAACGTGCTGCCATCTTGGAACACGCACCTGGGTGCAAATAAATGGCTCTGTTCCAACAGCAGCTGGTTCCACCTTGGATCCGGAGACATGACGGAGCCACAGAGAGAGCAGACAAGTCACTCACCCTTTTTGCTGATGTTAGAGCCAAAAGTAGTACTACTTTGGCGGACAACAATTTAACCAGTTAAGCCCAATGCCCCCGGTACCGGGGGCCTGGGGCAACATCTTGCAGCGTCTGAGGGCTTCTTATCATTTAACAAACTATGAATGTGTCATACCCACTTAACGGGAAGAAACTCAGCTATCAGACAATATTAACAATTTTTAGCTAAACGAAACACAAGGGTAATAACAAAGGCTCTGAATTAGCCCTGAGCAAAAAAATGCTAACACTTAGCACATAACTCACGCTAAAATACCCTTATTACTTATCGGATCTGCACAAACAAGATATCGATTAGCAAACTGAGATTCCACAGATTATATAGGTGTAAGTATCATCACTGAGCGACCAAAACTCGCGACAGGGACATCACACCATTACGGAGGAAATACGGGATAAATATCTTACCTTTTGCTGTTTCTGATCAAAAGTTGTGTTCAACGGAATTAGAACGATAAAAACGCTGCTGAAGGTTAATCCATAGGTTAATCCAATGTGTCTGTGTCACTTTGAAATGATTACTGATAATCAATCATCATTTTATGTCAATAACGGAGATTTCATATTAGCTGCTACTAGAGTGTATGACAGCTTCTGGTTTTGGGCATTCTGGCTATGCATCACTCATTCACCAATGGGTAATGTTTCGATGGATTTTAGGAACATCCCCTCGATTCTATTGGCTCTAACGTTTAAAAGAGGTGTCAATCATCAAAATCGACCGAGGGGGCCAGAGATATGGAAAATGCACCCAAATGACCCCAGAAGTGTTTTTTTTTGCTAAACCTCTCTAAAAAGGTCAAATGTCACTTGTTTTGCATCAATCTTGATACAGGTTACTTATTATATGTTATAGTTTGGATTCCTAAAGCTTTTAGTCTACTATCCCATCATTCAAGGGTGGTTTTCACTATAAGTAATGTTGTTGTTTTTTGGACGGACACTATAATTAAAAATGTTTTACTCTGTTCAGTCTGAATTTACTTTAAAATAAAACAATTCTATATTGATTCTGACTTTTCTACATCCAACTCACAGGTTTATCATTGCTTTGAGAAAAAAGATTATTAATTTACTCCTTTTAGAAGGGAAGATTCTGCACTGAGCCTGTTTTTCAGGTCTCAGGCTCGAAAATGACATTCCCAGAACAAATGACCATATCTTCCCTTCTAAAAGCGTTAAATTAATAATCTTTTTTCTCAAAGTAATGATAAACCTGTGAGTTGGATGTATAAAAGTCAGAATCAATATAGATGTTTTTTATTTTAACGAAAATTCAGATTGAACATAGTAAAAAACTGTAAATTATAGTGTCCGTCCAAAGATTATTTTTTACTTATAGTGAAAACTACCCTTGGATGATGGTAAGGTAGACTAAAAGCTTTAGGAATACAAAGTACAACATATAATAAGTACCCTGTATCAAGATTGATGCAAAACAAGTGACATTTGACCTTTTTAGAGAGGTTTAGCAAAATAAACTCCACTTCTGAGGTGATCTGGGTGGAAATGGCCTTTTTTACCGTTTCTCTGGAACCCATTGGTCGATTTTGGTGATTGACATCTCTTTCTGACCGGTAGAGCCAATAGAATCGAAGGGGAGATCCACATACACACCAACGTTACCATTGAGAAATGAAAGCTATGCGCACGCAGTTTTGCATGAGAGTGAACCTCATCTCACGCTCTGACATCTGAAAATGGAAAAGCAGGTTTATTGCTTATGGATTATCAGAAATCATTTCAAAGTGACACAGACACATTGGATTAACCTATGGATTAACTTCAGCAGCGTTTTTATCGTTTTAATGCCATTAAAGACCACTTTTGACCAGACAACGACACAGGTAGGCCATGTTGCCGTTTTTAGCTACCTAGCGCCACATGTTTTGATGTCTGTTCTTGTTAATATCTCCGCTAGTTCTTATCATAGAGTGATGATGTATGTACCTATCGATTCTGTGTCATCTCACGATGCTAGTCGATATGTTGGATGTGCAGTTAAGATAAATAATAAGGGTGTTATGAGCAGTGCTTGAATTGGAATAAAAAAGGTGCCAGTACTCTAAATCAGCAACTGTTTCAAGTCAATTTATTTATACAGCCCAAAAACAAGTATTTGGCTCAAAGTCATAGTATATCCTATAATGCTTGTGGGTTTGTCTCTTTACTGTATATTTTAGAAAGGCTCACTGTACTTAAACAAAATGACTCAGGGTGCGTCTGAGATTAGAGGGGGTGCAGTGGTAAAGTGCTATTTTTATAAGTGGAGAGTGGACCTGACACCCTCTAGGGGGGTCCGGGGCATGCTCTCCCGGGAAGATTTTTTTTTAAATATTGAAGTTAAATGCATCAATCTGGTGCACTTTGAGATCAAAATGAAGAGATATATGGATACCTCTCAACATCCATATGAAACAGAACTGTAAACAGATTTACTTTTTCTTTATGGATATAAAGAAAGTAAAGCCTGACTCCTACTGGCGACTGGTTAAATGACTCCTCGTACACTCACCATCTTTCAGCAGGAAAGGAGAGAGGGAATCAATGGAGCTGCCAGGGATGACACAGGGGAATCCAGACGGTGGTTTATGGGATGCAGACGTAGCACACTTTGTAGAGAGAGAGAGAGAGACTTTGATGAGAACAGCAGCATCATCATGAGCTCCTGAAGATTTCAACTTTTCTGTTTTTAAAATGAGATAAACTTAAACTTTTCTGACAAAATTATAAGAAGAAACACTTGTTGAACGGATTGACCTACCTGGAAACAAAAAAAGAAAGAGATACGGCAAGAAACTTGGGAAAATACGGTTCAAATGAAGAAACCAGCAGAGAAGCTAACCAACTGCCAACCAACTGCCAACCAACTGCCAGCCAACTGCTAACCAACTGCCAAACTGACGGTTAGTTAACTGCCAAACTGACGGTTTGCCTAACTGTCCTGCTAGCTAACCAACACTGTTCAACTGAAGAAACCAGCAGAGAAGCTAACCAACTGCCAACCAACTGCCAAACTGACGGTTAGCCTAACTGTCCTGCTAGCTAACACCAAGCTAAGAAGAGGAATTAAGGAGCAACAACAGCAGCAGTTCAGCAGCAGCAGAGCCCCATGGCTTCGGCCACAGCCTGTACTGAGGCTGTTCGTCTTGTATACCCACAAGAGGTCAAAAATGACAGTGCCAGGAAGGCATACAAATTCAAACTGTTGAAGGATAGACCAGAGACGCTCTTTGCTGACCTGTACAAGAGTGGAGAAGTCAGCAATCTGATCTTCCTCACAGACCAGCCATTAGCATGGCACGCCGCCATAGGTGCCCACTACCCTTCTGTGAAGAAGGAGGGGATCTGCAATAGCTGGAAAATCAAAATTAAAGAGGTAGAGGACCCAGACACTGTCATGACAACAGTCAACATATATAAGAACGGACTGTCATGGTGCAGGGGAACCTCACACATTTGAGCTGGACTTTCTCCTTATAAAGTAACGGGCCCAACAGGAGAAATCTGTCCCCACTGACAACAACCACACCCTGCCAGAGACAGACACCACCCCCACTTCTGGCTGCCCCGCTGCTGACCCTGAGGAGAAGGAGCCCACCGGCCCAGACCCAGCCCAAGACCCCCAGCTGGACCGCGCCATCACTGACCTGAAGGTTAAATTCACAGAGTTGGAGAGAGATCAGCCAACAGCCAGTCCAGGACACCAGGGTCCAGCAAGACTCGTCTGCCATCAGCACAGAGCTCACCAAGCTGAGGCAGGACAGAGACAGCAACAGGAGAGAGCTGTCCACCGTGAGGACTGAGGTGCGAGAGCTGCAGCAGGACAGAGAGAGTCACATGGCACGGCTGGCCGCTCTGACAGAGGAGGTGAGGGAGCTGAGAGAAGAGAGACAGAGCTACAGGAGAGAACTGACTACTCTATCTGAGGAGCTTCAGGAGAGAGAGAGTTAAAGAGCAGCTGGACTCACACCCAGACCACAACCAGAACCCTGTGACCCCCATTGAGAGCAGCCAGAACCCTCCAACTCAGCAGCCACCCTCTACCCCCAGCTCCATCTCTAGCCCACATGCTAACCCAACTCCCAGATCTCCCCCCATCACACAGATGAACACCACCCCTAGCCCACAGACTAACACCACCCCTCATCCTTCCAGACCAGCACAGCAGAGAGGAAAGCCAGACATCGTCATCCTCATCGACTCCAATGGCAAATTCATTGATGAAAAGAAACTTTTCCCACCCACACAGTGGCTAAAATCTTGTGTCCAAACACCCACATGCCATGGACCTGCTGTCAGAGGACCAGCTGGGATCCCCAAGCCACATCATCATCCACACTGGCTCCAACGACCTGAGGAGCAAGCAGGAGAGAGTGTCAGATTCACTCAGAGGAGTGATAGAGAAAGCCTCCACCACCTTCCCCAACAGCAGAGTGGTCATGTCAACCCTGCTACCAAGGAAAGACCTACACCCCGACACCATCCACAGGATCAACAGCAACATGTCCAGAGACTGTATCCTGAGGCCCAACGTCCACCTGGCCCCACCCCACCCTGGATATCAACTGTCTATACGACCACGTCCATCTGTATAAAAACACAGTCCCCATCTTCGCCCGGACACTGAAAGACGTGGCTCTCAACAGAGACCAATCCACACCCCCAGAAGGAGCAGCCCGGCCCAAAACCCCCTTAGACCAGAAAGGCACCCCACTGGACCACCACCCAGACAACACCCATGGAGACAAGATCATCCTCATCTTCTTCCACACCATGCCCCACTAAGATCCCACCAGGGCAGCTATGATTACCCTCAAGCAAGGCCAGAACCACTCCTGTCCCCAGGGTCCCACCCCAACCACAGCGACGGGAGCTACACCCTGACCCACTGAGTTATGCTCAGGCAGTGAAGAGAACAGCAGGCCCACCCTTACCACCACCACCCATGTCCCTGAACCCACCCACACCCCCCACACGACATCCAGCAGATGCTCAGCCTGCTCTGCTCCCACCTGATAGGTCAGGTACCACAGTAGACAATCAGTAGTCATTGTTTGTTTTCTTTCTTGCATACAGTAGACAAAAAAAAACTGTTATGTTAAATTGTTAAATCTATCGTATATTGAAATCCCATATATCTAATGTGTTCTTAAATTAACCTATTTATTGACAACCAGGGATTTGGGAGTTTATCTCATTTTAATGTTGAATGATCTGAATCTTTCTCTGTTTTAAGTTAAATGCAATCTAAATCATTTAATATTTCATGTTGGAATGTCCAGGGTCTGAGGTCCTCTGCTTTTGGCCTTAAGAGCAGGACGCCAGACTTCACCAAAGAGTTAGGAGATGCAGATGTGATTGTTCTACAGGAGACCTGGTGTAGAGGAGACATTTCCACTAGTTGTCCCTTAGCCTGTTAAACCCCAAGCCTGTTTTTCAGGTTTCAGGCTCGAAAATGACATGCCCAAAACAATGACTATAACTTAACTTCTAAAAGGGTTATATGAATAATTTCTTTTATCAAAGCAAGGTTACATCTGTGAGTTGGATGTAGAAGTGTCAGAATCATATAGATGTTTCTGTGTTAGAGTAAATTCAGATGGAACATAGTAAAAAAAGGTGAATTATTACCTCCGCCTAAAAATAAACCCATTACTTATAGTGAAAACCACCCTTGAATGATGGGATGATAGACTAAAAGCTTTAGGAATCCAAAGTATAACATATAATAATACCCTGTATCAAGATTGAGGAAAAACAAGTGAAATTTGACCTTTTCAGAGAGGTTTAGCAAAGAAAAGTCCATTCGGACTAACCTTTGGGTACATTTGGATACCATCAGTGCCATTTGACCTTTTTCAGGTACCATACTGTAAAAATCATTTATTATCACTATAGGTATTCATTCCATCCAATACAGTGGTTTTATAAAAATAAAACATTTTTATTTTTTAATTTAAAACATTTTTTTTTTAAATTACATTTCTTTTCTTTTTTTAAATGTAAATGGTGTGTGTCTGTCTGTGTGTGGACTTTGCCACAGTCCTTACATGTTTATCACCCGACTAACACTTCTAGGAAGGTTTACTTACACAATAAAAATTAGGAAACATAGGATAAACTTGTCTCCAACAGGAGCAGATTTATTTCAAACATAACACACTTATTCGTGCAGTACACAGGTGTCTTCACCGTTTTGTTGCCAGCATCAGAGCACTTCCTGCAGTACCTCCTGAGCGCGGTGGCATCTTCCCCATAATACGCGGGCATGCATACGAGTGATGATGGGGGAGTGGTGGTGGTGCTGCAGGGAATTCACTACGGTGGCTGAGAAGTGCAATGGACAATTACAAAGTGTGAAACACTTTAACAAAGCTTGAGACAAATTTACATTTTATAAAACAAAATTACATTTGCAAAAACATTTTTACCAAGGAAAAAAACTTTAACATTAACAAAACACAAATTAACAAGATGCAAAACACTTTTACAAAGCTAAAAACAAATTTACATTGCATAAAACATTTTTACCAAGGACAAAACAAATTAACAAAATGCAAAACACTTTTACCATAACTGAAACAAATTAAAAAGTCCCGAAACACTTTAACATTTCCCGAAACACATTAACTTTTCCCGAAACACTTTAACATTTCCCGAAACACATTTACAAACCAGAATCAACCCGGAAAGGGAATGTCCATCATACCGGAAGTGACGTTTTAGTGACTGGCTCAAATTTAAATTTGTTTTGGCGGGCGGAAAGACCGAAGGTACGAGTGTGTTTACGTTCGTAAACATGTTTTGTCCGTTTGTGGAAACAACCTGGGACAAGTGACACCGTTTTGCTCATCTTGTGGACAATCTCTGAAGTGTTTAAAGGACACTGACCAGACTGAAGGACCAGATATCTTGCATCATTGCGTGCAATATTTTAATGAAGGTCACTCGTATGCTTTAATCGTGGACATGTTGTCTACCTTTCACGGTGTAAAAATCAGTTTGCGGACTCCTAAAAGCAAACTGAATCAAGCCGGGTTTTACCGCAGAAAGGGTTATTCCTCTCGAAACGCTGTAATTAACGCCATCAGAATCCTCAGAACTGTTACAGGATGTTTTTTTTTGTAAATTGAGTTTGTGTATCTTTAACAGCTTTTAACCATTCTTCTTAGGTAACATTAAACTGTCTTTGGCTCTTTTCTGCTCCAAAAATGTAAATGTCCCCTCTGTGGGACTAATAAGGGTATTCCGATTCTGATCACAAAACAAAAAATGAAGCCAATTCGGTGTATGTGATAAAGGTAAAGTAAAGATGTCTCAAAACACTGCAGGAACTACATAATAATCAACCCTACCACACAGTTGCTGTATGCACTTCTGTGGGAATAAAACTACAATAATTAGTAAATTATAGTACGCAGAAGTACCTGGTATTTTTTATAAAAACTAAAACCTTTAGGAGAAGCAGATACGAACGAAGTCAAAATGGAAGGAGAATTTGAACGTGAAGAGAGAGAATTAGGAGTCCCTGTTCCGGGTAGTTTAAGGGAACAGTGGGGACAAGCAGAGAGATTGATACTTAGCGGACTTAAGCCGGAGATCATAAAAAGGCGAGCAGGGATCTCCGTTTCTTACACGATCAGATGATCGCAGAGAATAGAGTAGAGGGTGACGAGGCAATAAGTCTCCTAGCCACAGCACTCAATACATACGAGCGACAGTTGGTTCAGAAATTAGAAACTCTCAACAAGCAGAAGGCAGGTTTTATCAGGGCTTCTAAACTTAACAAAGAAAGGGAGCTAGTTGACAAGCTAAGGAGAATAGGCCATAACGCAGCCTTAGTTATGAATGGAGTGGCAGTAGCCTGCCCTCTGAGCAAAACTCCCGCCAAAAATCTGCCCGCCATAGCAGCCCCACCCAGTCCTGCACAGCCCCTCCGCAGAAGTGATAGAGCCAGTCAGGAAGGAGAAGCCATATGGTGGGCCCCTCCCAGACATCCCAGAGGGCGTCCCCTCCTCTATCCAGATTTATACAACCCCTTTAAGACCCGACCCCCTCCCTATACGCTTCCCTCCCTCTAACCCCCCCCACCCAGTTCCCCTCCCATGACAAACCTTCAGATGCTGTCTACAGACGCATTTCTGAATCAGAACTAGAAAAAGAGGTCAGAAGGGGAGGGAATTTCAGAATGAGGAAATGTCTCTCTGATTCCCAACAGACTCACCTCTACTCCCAGGAAAGGGATAGCTGTAGCTCAGTTAACGCACAACCGTCAGACAGTGGGAAGCTACAGAATCAGAAATAAAAAGGGTGCATACCACCATACTACTCCTCATCAGCTAGCAGCTAAAGAGAGCAACACCCCACCAGTTACCAAGGCCAAACTGCGAAGAACAGTGATTAGACTGAGGACATTGTTGACTCCAAGACAGATACCAATGAGGAACCTACGGTAGCTGAATTGATAGCAATCATAGACATAAATGATAAGGAAGAAAATGAACGAAAGGATGCTTACGAAGAGCAGTGTGGAGGGAAGCAGCACGAGAGAGAGAACAGGGTGAGATTGAGCGTGAAAGAAAGGACAGACATGAGAGAAAATGGACTAGGCATAGGCCCATGACTCAGACACAGAAATAGGGGACGCAAACCACACAAAGAGGATAGACACAGGCGCAGAGCGCATACTATGTCAGAGAAACCTCCCCTAGCCTCTCACCACAAAGAAGCGCTAGTTTAAATGGAGAACCATTTGCAGAGAGATCCACACAGACTAGACATGCTCCAATAGCGCAACGAGCCTCTTCTGAGAGAGAAATATTGACCAGGACGATGACTTGGACGTTCGGACTCAGGCGAAGACAGACAAACTATGATCAGTATTTGTCTGCACTGATGAAGGAACCAGAACCGAACTGTAGACACCGTAAAAAGAACAGAGTTCAGATATAACCATGACAGGACAGATTTCAGAAGCTGACCAAGAGACAGTAGCTGAATTACCTCAGATGGTAAGACGTAGCCAGAGACAACGTGACAAGAATCCTGACGAACAGGTTGTTTTGACCTTGCCACTAGTCGCTCTCCCAACTGGAGGGTCGACATACCACCCGTTCACTATGGGTGACATTCATGCACTGGTTGACAGAATGCCCCTACCTACGGAGGGAGGGAGAAATTGGATGAGGAAGTTTGCTGATATCACAACAGGGCAGAGTATCTGCATTGGGGATTTCAGGCGAATTTTGGCAGCAGACGAGTGCGTATGAAGTTCAGCGAGTTGAAGCTAGGGTGGGAACAGGAATTATCGGGACATCTTCCCATCATCACGAACAACATACACAGCCAATTGAGCACGCCATGAGAGAGCATTTCCCACAAACAGGGGGCGGGTATGGGTCGCTAGCATTCACATTCACTCCTGGAGAGGCTGCAGCAACCATGTTGCTCAGATCCAGGGAGCAGTACACTACAGCCACTGATTGTAGTCCAGACAATAATGATCAACACAAACAGATGTTCCGCAAAGCAATTCTTGCTGCAGTTCCAGCAGAGATTAAGGCTCTTATGGAAGACAATCCAGAGGCAGACCATCTGCCTACACAGACGTGGGAAAGGCACTTGGCCCACCACATGGGTAAATACAATAAGGTACTTACCAAGACAAAGACAGAGGAGGAAGAGTTAAGAGTCCAGCTCCTCCGCACACAGCTAGAATTAGCCCGTAAGGCAGTACAGACCGAGAAGAAAAGTGCCAAACAGCTTGTTGTCCGCTCAGATAGTGATGTGCCGAAAGCCCCGTGGCTCCGGCCCAACAGCCGGCTCCGTTCTGGCCTTTCCCTGGGGTGTATCCGCCTCCGGCTCCTGCTTACAATATGGCTCCGTATGTCTTTAATCCTGCTACGCAGACACAGAGGGGTGGTGGGGGTAGGGGAGCTCCCAGAAGGGGTTCCAAGGACCATCAGCCCAGAGGGTGTGCTTCACGTGTGGTCAGTCTGACCATTGGTGGAGGGAGTGCCCGCATGGCGCACCACCACCACAAAGAGGAAGGGACAAGGGGGACAAAGGCGGACAAGGAACCAGAAAGACATGCAGTATTACCAGCAGAACCATGGGTAGCACACAGGGTCAAGCTCAGAATGGACATATGGCTCCGAACGCAATGGCGGTCCCTGGTGGACAGTACGTGCAGTATGATCCGGAGAAGGGGTATTACCCACAATGAGGGGCCCGGGAACCCAGAATGTACGGGCCTGGCGGATCCTTACATGAACATGACTGTTAAGCAGATTTCACTGCCGTTTTTGGTCGATTCTGGGGCTCGATATTCTACTATCAACACTCCTAATTCGACAAATCCAGTTCAGATGATACTGTCGCAGTCATGGGTTTTCGGGACATATAGAACATGTACCGCTCTCAACACCTCTGACCACTAAGATAGCAGGCCAGGTCTTTTTCCATCAGTACATCCTTGCACCCCAAAGTCCGGCCAACCTCATGGGCAGAGACGTTTTGATCAAAGCCAATGCCTCTATCCTCTGTTCCCCTGATGGTCTCATCATTTCATTTCCCGATGGTACTAAGTTGAACTGTTCATTGTCCACAATCAGAACAGGCTCCCAGATGATGATATCCCAGTCTACAGCCGCAGAGGCTACCCAGTATGCAACTATATACTGGGGCCTGCTAGACCGGCCAGGAGAACCACGGACTTTTTTCTATCTTTCAACAGTGGAAGCCCTGGATCAATCTCCTCCGCCCTTACGGCCCTCCTCCTGACCCTCCCCATCTTACTCTGTACTATGATAGACAGGATGACCAAACCTACGCCTATGCCTTTGATGCAGAGGTAGCAATGGCTAAGTGGGAGGTAGATGCAGTAAAGTTATATATTGGCCAAGCAGGGGTAGCCGCAGCAATTGATCTAACTGACGAACAACAATATTGGTACCGTATGTCTTCTGAAGCCACCCCACACATTTCCCTAGCCATTAGGAAAGGTTACGAAGCTAAGAACTGGGTCCCATGGTCAAAGCACTGTTAGAGGTCGAGGACTGGGAGCCCACACAGGTAGCATCACTTACCTTCTCTCCTTCACACAGCGCCTATGCACTTAAGATTCAGACACAGGAATGCATCTTTATGGAAAGGCACGAGGTAGACAGACATCATGGTAGGGAGAAAACGATCATCCATTTACAGCAGACATGATACGTGACCTCCCTCCTGACTTGTGGTCAAGCGACTCTCATGACGTGGGTTTTTGTTCAAAAGCTGCTCCAATTACCTTCACTGTTGATACGGAACTTCCGGTTCATCTCTCTCAGTACCCGTTAAAATCGTTGGCTCGAGAAGGGGTGACCCAGGCAGTGGAAGGTCTTAAGAAGGCAGGCGTTTTGGAACCCTCCCACAGTGATTGGAACACACCTATTTTACCAGTACACAAGCCCAATGGGGACTACAGAATGGCACATGATCTTAGAGCTATCAACGCTATCACTACTACTCCTTTGATACCAGTTCCAAATCCCTACACAGCCATTTGCAACATTACTCCAGAGCACACGTGGTTTACATGTATTGATCTTGCAAATGCTTTCTTCTGCATTCCATTGGCAGAAGAAATGAGACCGATTTTCTCATTTACCATTGACAAAGAAAGATTGCAGTACACCAGACTTCCTCAGGGATTCAGTTTATCCCCAGGAATTTTCAACAAAGTTTTGAGGGAACAGTTGGACGGGGTTTCATTACCAGAGGGAGTGGTTTTGATACAATATGTGGATGACTTGCTTATTGCAGCCCCTTCAGCAGCCTCTTGTCTGGAAGCCACCGTAATTTACTGGTGCGCCTGCACACAACAGGGTTCAAGGTATCCAAAAAGAAACTGCAGTGTACCCGCAAGGAGGTTGCATTTTTGGGCAGGCTCATCTCTCCGGCAGGTACAGGCATGTCAGCATCACCAGGAGCTCATTTTGAACCACCCGAAACCTAAAACTGTAAAAGACATGTTATCTTTTCTGGGCCTGACAGGCTACAGCCGACATTACATACCTGAGTACAACCCAAGGACTGCAGAGCTCAAGCTCTGATCAACGACAAAGGTATCAGAAACTTGACAGCAACACTTGACTGGACTCAGACAGCAGAATCAGGATTCATCTCTCTGAAACAATCCATGTCCCAGGTAACAGCACTGGCTTCTGCATCATACATGTTGCCTTTCTTCCTTGACATTTCTGAGAATGAGAATACCGTAAACGGAATCCTATTTCAGAAAAAGGGGGGATGTAGGTCAATACTGATGTACATTAGCATAACACTGGATAGAGTGGAAAACAGAGAACCTCCATGCACACGACATGCAGCAGGAACAGCTCGGATTTTAAACAAAATTTCACACATCGTGATGCAGCACCCATTGACAGTTTTGACGACACACAGCATTGTCTCATTTGTTAACTCCAGCGCATTCACCATGTCATCCACCAGACAGACAAGACTTGAGAAAACTTTGACAGAAGGACACATAACCTATTCACATGAGGGCGTGAATAGCGCAGACAACATGGGCAGTGGAGAACCACACCGATGTGAGGACAAGGTCATACAGGATGTGAAGTTGAGAGTGGATCTCAGGGAGGAACCAATCCCAGACGCAGAAAACTTATTCACAGATGGTTGCTGCTTTAGGCACCCCATCAATGGGCTCCAGGCAGCCTATGCAGTGGTAAGTCAGACAGGCATAAGAGAGTTTGAAGAAAGAGCAGCTGAAAGGGTAACAGGGAAAGTCTCAGCACAGTTGGCAGAACTAAGAGGAGTCACTGCAGCGTTAGAACTATCAGATGGAAAGGAAGTTAACATCTACACAGACTCAGTTTATGTCCATGGAGTAATTCATGTTGAAATGCGCCAGTGGATGACAGCAGGATTTGTAACTTCAACCAATGTTCCCATTAAACATCAAAAAGACATCAAAAAGCTAGCGGAAGCAGTAATGTTACCAAGCAAATTAGCATTGCTAAAAATGTAAAGGCCATTACAAAGCTGATAACTTCTTAGCTTGGGGAAACAATGCAGCAGACAGAGCAGCCAAAGTCAAAGGAGGGTACTTACCACATTTCCAGATGTTGGTCACCAAAGCACCAGAGTTACTCCCACCAGTCACTGACGACACTCTCAAGGTAGCACAGGAGGCAGGTTCCCCACAAGAGAAAACACTATGGTTGGAAAGGGGGGCTACAAACAAAGAAGGAATTTGGTACTCTCCAGACGGTAGACCAGTTCTACCTCCAGAGTGGATAAGATCCATGCTAAAAGAAGCGCATGGCCCCACTCATTGTGGTAAAACTCAAATGAACAGACATCTCACGCATTGGTGGCACCCATACTTACCTGACATGATAGCGAACCATTTGGAAGAATGTGTAATCTGCCTCACCCACAACATCAGAGCAACAGTGAAGCCTCACCAGGGAAAGTTTCCTTTACCTAAAATGGCCGGAGAACAAATCATCATTGACTACACAGATATGATTGATAAGGTTAGAGGGTTCAGGTATCTCCTAGTGGTGGTAGATGCATATACAGGATGGCCAGAGGCCATACCATGTTGGTCGGTTCCGTCACAAAGGCTTTAGAAGGCCTTCGCACACTATCCAAAACTATGCATGAACAATCAGGGATACACAACCCCTTGGAGGAATGGTTTACAAACATGTTTGGTCAATGGAAAGGTTTAATAATGTTTCTTTTGATTTCTATAGCTACTTTTATTGCCATTTTAGTAACATGTGGTTGTTGTTGTGTGCCTTGTATCCGCTCATTGTGTGTTAGATTCATCAGTTCCACCATTGAAGGAAAAGCTGCCCCTCCCCCTCCGTACCAAATGCCCTTGTTGGTTTATGCGGCGGAGGGAGAGGACGAGTATGATGACTCAGCAGACAAGGACGCAGTTTTAACATACTTTGGTCTCCCTCCACTGTCATAAGAGGTTGTTATGGTGGGCTGTTCCCGAAGGTTTAAAGTACTCTAAATCCCAGCTTCTGATGGATTTATATAATGTTGGGGGACAGACGCAGTAGAAAAGATGACAGTGGTTTTGTCCCCGCAAAAACCGCGACAATAGCGGCTGAGAAAAGGCTGACCTGCCGCTAAATCCCTCATGGCAGGACGAGATGGCTGCTGCATACACTTTCACTGTGGAATGAGCAAGCCCTCTGTCCACCAACAACTGTAAGTACGAAAAAATAGATCCCAATTCACAAGATAGGGGCTCTATTTTCCGCTCCTCACACCATCGCAGGAATCCCAGCCACTTTGGCCTGTAACAGGCTGTGGTGGATCCCGCTCTAGCTGCCTGGATAGACTGAATAACACTATCAGACAATCCACCCTGCCTTAGCCTGTCCCTCTCAGGAGTGGGTAACGGCCCGATTGCACCTGCCTCCTGAGAGATCGCCCCCCCAGGGAGCGCCCAGGGCTGGCCCACCTTCATCTGTGTCATCTCTGAGTACCACGGCGCCCCCACGCGATCCGGCGATACTAGGATGATTGACAGACGTTCTCGCCTCACTCTCCCCAGGAGAGGGAGAATGAGACGCAGAGGTGGAAAGGCGTAGAGCAGCTTTCTTGGCCATGGCTCGTGTGCAGACGCGTCCCCCCCCAAGGGCGGGTCGTCGCTCAAAGCCATGGAGAACCACAGGGCGCAGTGGCTGTTGCGCCGGCTGGCGAACAGATCCACCTCTGCTGTCCCGAACCGGCTGAAGCGCCCACTCGCCTGGCAGGGGTCCGCCCCTCGACATGAGGTCGGCCCCTGTTCTCCAGACCCGGAATGTGGGGGGCTCTCAGAGATAACACCACCTCTGAAGCACATAACCACAATTTCTCCGCTGTGGTCAACAAAGCGGCGGAGCGGACTCCGCCCTGCCTGTTGATATATGCCACTGTGGTGCTGTTGTCGCTCCTGACCATTACACGTCTCCCCTGAATTAAGGGTTTGAAATGCTGGAGGACCAACACTACTGCCCGTTGCTCTAGGAGGTTGCTGTGCCGTGTCTCTGTTAGAGACCAGTGCCCACCTATAGCTCTCCCCAGGCAAAAACGCAAATACTTTCTGTGTTTCAGAGCAATCTCGACATGAAAGTAAGCGTCCCTCAATTTGATAGTTGTAAACCAATCGCCTGACTGCACCAGTCCCAGTAACTGTTTTATAGTTAACATCCGGAATTTTCTGCGTGCAATGTGGAGATTCAGACTGCAAAGATCCAGAACGGGCCTGAATTTGACTGTCTTTTTGGGAACCAGGAAGTACAGGGAATAATGCCTCTCTGTCTTGTGTGTACACAGCAGACACTGCCTGTTTTTGCACCAAGGCCTGAAACTCTGCTGAGAGAAAACCTATCTCCCCTCGGGATGATAGCTTTGCCTCTTTTATGCCTGTGAACCGAGGAGGGATGCTGCAAAACTGGAGTGAATAACTCAGTCTCAGTGTCCTGTTCATCCACTCCGTTAACACGCAGCTGCGCCTCCATTCCCCATAACACTGTGTTAGGGGATGTGCAATCAGCGATAAAGCTGTGGTACTCTCTGGTGACCCGTCCTGCCGCAAAAACCCCCCGCGAGGGAAGCTCTGTCCATGGGGGGTCGCCACAGAAAGGACCGACTCTTTACTGAGGTCCTGAACGCGCATTTAACATTTAAATGCTCTCGTGGGAGTGCGCTCCGCCATGATGCTTTCACCCAAACAGTGAAATGCATCAAGCGGAGCTTTTACACTCGGCGTTAATGTTTCCAAACCCTGCTACACCCCATAATGTCCCTGTACCCGCATAGCCCGGTTTATCACTCTCACCCACGCATGCACACTAGCTGCCTCCTTTACTGGAGTTACAACCTAGGCAGCGAGTGGGGAGACTGTACGATCAACATTACTTGGCGGAGAACCTCTCTCCACCGGGACGCTTGCTCTCGCCGCCAGTCCACTCCCGGAGGACGGAGCTCCCCACCCGGTACCCCTTCGCTGCGGCGGGGGCCGGAGCGGGGGCCGGAGCGGGGCCGGAGCGGGGCCGGAGCAGGGGCTGGAGCGGGAGCGCAGCAAAATACTTGAATATCTTATCCAGATATCCTCCAGTGGGGGCACACCGGGACCCGAGTGGCCCTCCACTCTGAGGATTCCAGCCCAAGTATCCACCGGAGCCTTCGTTCTCAGTGGCTGAGGAGGAGAGGAGGAAGAGGATGCCGCGGAGTAGAGGAGGATGCCGCGGAGCAGGAGGAGGATGCCGTGGAGCATGAGAGGAGCAGGAGCAGAAAAATGAAATAAATCCTCTGAGTAATGGTCATATCCCTCGTCAACGTCCTCCTCCTCCTCCTCAATAGTCACCTCCTTGCTGTCATCAGGCTCATCGGTATCATCAACTTATCCCGATGAGCTCACCTGAGGAAAAAAAAGAGTAAACACATTCTTAATATCACAGTTGTTCTTCACCTTATTATTATTTTCTCTGCAGAGGTTAAGCCACATACAGAAATACAAGCTGCTGTGCATTTGAGCCGTGGACCCAGCCTACCCAGAAGCATTTACTCTGAATCTTAAGTATCACCTGCGTACTGCAGCGGCTTCACGTCGTTCTCCACCAGCGGCACCCGCTACCGCCTTTTCCCGGTATTCTTGATGCGAACCCCAGTTAAATTGAAAAATTGATCCTCTCAAGGTTGTTTGAAAGGCTCTTGGTACAGGCAGGGTGGCTGCAAGGATCTCCGCCTTAATGACAAGGATTTTCCCAGTAAATGTAAGGGCCCTATCTTCCCACCTAAGGAGTTTCCCTTTAATTGCTGGAAGTCTGATATCCCAATTTACATTTTCCATGCCTCTACCAATCTCTATACCTAAAATGTTCACCCTTTCCTTTCTTTCAACTAACCCCAGATCTACTTTGTCCTCTTTCCAGTTAAGGTAAAGTATTTCACTCTTGGACCTATTAATCTTAGCGCCTGATGCAAGAGAAAAAAGTTCACACCACTCTAGAGCTTTTACAATTGAACTGTTAATTCTGTACTTAAGATTGTCATATCATCCATGTACAAGGACACAGTTGCTTCTTTCCCACTGCTACCCGGGACGGGGAGGCCATGAATGAAAGGATCCTGTCTTATCCAACAAGCTAGTGGTTCCATAGCAAGAATGAATACAATCGCAGATAACGGGCAACCATGTCTAACCCCTGATAAACCCTAAAGGGTTCTGTTGTGTGACCATTTACGGTTACTCTACTCGAGCAATCTGTGTACAATACATTTGTCCAGACCAATGGTCGCGCTAACCCAGGGGTCGGCAACCCGCGGCCCTTGGGCCGCATGCGGCCCTTTAGCCCCTCTGCAGTGGCTCCCCGTAGCTTTTTAATTTTTTTTAATTAATTTAATTGTTTTCAATCAATCAATCAATCAATGTTTATTTATATAGCCCAATATCACAAATGTTACATTTGTCTCAGTGGACTTCACAGTTTGTACAGAATATCAGTAGACAATACTACTTTCAAAGGGAACACCTCTTATTTTGGAGATCGAGGTGATACTGTGACACTGAAATAAAAAAAAGTGTTTCATATTTAGTCCACTAAAATATACGTCACACCCCGGCGCCTCTCCATGTGGTCTGCAGGGGCTAATCTTGAGTTTGCGATCGCCGGTAAACCAAACCATAGATAAATCCAAAAAAAGAAAAGTCTCAGATGAAAATAGAGAGTTTAATTCAGCGTGGACAGCTTCATTTGCTTTCACTTCAAACGATGCAGGCTTACCTCTATGCTTGATATGTGGTGAGAAATTAGCAACCAAAACATTTTTTAATGTTGAAAGACATTTCCACAGCAAACACGAAGCATTTGCTGAAAAGTACCCAGCAGGAGATGAGAGAAAAAGAGTGATTTCAGAACTGATGCGGAAAGCTGAGCAGACCAAACATACTTTCAAGAAGTGGATCAAGTCTCCAAACTCAACTACTTCTGCTAGTTTTGTGGCTGCTCAGGAGATAGTAAGGCGCGGAAAGCCGTTCACAGATAGAGAATACATGAAAGAATCATTTATTAAAATATCAGAACATCTATTCTCGGACTTCAAAAACAAAGGTGAAATTGTTCAGAAAATTAGAGATATGCCTCTCTCTGCAAAGACCGTCAAGGACAGGACCATTAAGATGCAGAAAACATCACCAGTCAACAAATTGAGGACATTAATTCAGCTCCAGCTTTTTCAATCGCCTGTGATGAGTCAAGTGATGTAAACGACATTGAACAGACAGCGCTGTTATGCAGGTATGTGAACTCTGATGGGCCGCAGGAAGAAATCATTGAGTTAATACCGCTAAAAGGCCAAACACGGGGGAGGACATTTGTAAGGCTGTAATGACTTGTTTACAAGCCAAAGGAATAAACACCACCCACATGGTGTCAGTGGCTACTGATGGGGCACCTAGTATGAGAGGAACACAGAAGGGGTTTGTGACTTTACTTCAGAAGTCGCTGGATCGAGAGCTGCTGACGTTTCACTGCATCTTGCACCAAGAAGCACTGTGCGCTCAAACATTTCCCCCGAATGCAAGGAGGTGATGGACCTTGTCATTCAGATAGTGAACAAAATAATGGCAAAAGGGTTAAACCACAGACAGTTTTGTTCATTATTCGATGAAGTCGACAGCGCATATTCGGATCTCCTGCTGCACAACAAAGTCCGGTGGCTGTCCAGGGGAGAGGTTCTGAAGCGGTTGCTGCTTGTCTAGATCACGTGAAAACTATCCTGGAAAGCAAGGGCCTCACTTATCCAGAGCTGGAACATCCAGATTGGCTGGAAAAGTTGCACTTCATGGTGGATATGACAGGTCACCTCAACATGCTGAACAAAAGTCTCCAGGGAAAAGGAAGCACGGCCCTTCAGATGCTGGAGGATGTTTTGGCGTTTGAGCGCAAGATGACAGTGTTTGCCAGAGATGTGCATAAAGGTACGTTCTCTCACTTCCCTCCCTGAGAGAGTTCAAAGAAGCACACAACCACATAAATTGTGAGTACTTACAGCGTGCGATCATCGAAATGCAGACGGCATTTGGACAAAGATTCAGTGAGTTCAGAAAGGAAAAAAACACATTATCCTTCCCCGTCACACCCCTGGACATCGACCCCTCCATGCTGAACATGTCACCATTCACAGGAGTAAGTCTACCCGATCTTGAAATTGAACTGGCCGACAAAGCTGATAAAGAGTTATGGGTGTCCAAGTTCAAACGCCTGACAGCTGATCTCGAAGATGTCGCCAGTCAGAAGGCTATTCTCGCTCGGGAGCACAAATGGAGCGATATGAAAATCCTCCCCAAACCCGACAAACTTGTGTTTGAGACATGGAATGCCATTCCCGACACTTATATGAATATGAAGAAGTATGCATTTGGAGTCCTGTCCATCTTTGGATCCACATACTTATGCGAGCAGATTTTCTCCAGCATGAACTACATCAAATCCAAATACCGCTCGCGCCTCACAGATGACAGCCTGCAGTCCTGTGTGAAGATCAAAGTCATGTCTTACAGCCCGATATAGAGAAGCTCAGCAGTGATGTTCAGAAACAGAAATCACATTAAACAGGTGAGAACATTTAATAGGCTATTATTTTGCAAAAAAAACGTTTTAAAACCTGAGCTGATAGTTGTGTTTTATGTTCAGACTCGATCGTTGATTGCTGTACGTGGCTGAGGAAAAAACAGAAGAGGATGACAACAAACTGAGATGGACTGAAGTCATAATTAAATACAAACTGGCCTATTTTTATGTTTACTCTTTTTAAAGCTATTAGGCTGCAGCTATATGTTTTATTTATTTCAAAGTGGGCTACTTATTATTTTATTAATTTTCCACCAATAAGGGAAGGAATCAAATGGACCTGCATGGTCCTGTATTTTATTTCAAAGTAGGTCAACATGCCATTGTTTTTTTCCCCTCTTCATAAGAGTTTGAGGTTTGAGGTTTTTTGTTTGTTATAACAGGTAATAAAAGCACTAAAATGTCAACAATTTTCTTTGTGTTGTTTTATTATTTCATAAATGCATCAAACTATAGTTCTTTTACAGTGGGTGACAAAAAAAATTGGAAATGAAAAAGAATAAAACGAAAAATACATACAAATAAGCTTTTGAATGAATGTCAAACCCTCTGTATATATAGTATAACTATATATAAAACGTTATACACTGTGTTATCTTCATTTTAAGGGTAAAATAGGTTTTGCGGCCCCAGAGGAATTTATTTCGTGGGTGAGGGTCCAAAATGGCCCTTTTGAGAGTAAAGGTTGCTGACGCCTGGCGCTAACCGAATATTTCCGTCTGACGGATTTTTTTAACAACGACGGAAAAATCTGAAAGCAGTCTGTCATTTTACAGAGAAGAACAAACTCGGAACAGCGCCAAAGTTTCCCCACAGCGAGGCTCCGGTGTTATGCCATGTTATGCATGCCCGTCAAGGAAATTATATCGTTTCCAAACCGTACTTTGCCGTACAAATCATTGAAATGTCTGGGAGTTTTTGGTTGCTCCCGCGAAGTGCATGCTTATGGTGGGCATGCATAACGAGGGTTACGTATGGTAACCCTTGTTATATAAACACAGGCGGAGCTCTATGGGTACTCCCCTCGATCCTATCATGCAAGCATTCATCCACTGAGACTTTCTAGACGTAGCCGGCCCCGGGGCGGGCCTACCTGAGTGGTGTGGTTACCATACGTAAGCCCTCGTTATATCTCTCACAGGCTATGGGTACAGTGGGCGGAGCCCCGATGTATACACGCGCTGTCGTCCCACAACAACACTGTTCCATCTCACTGTTTCTGACCGGCTTTCTGGTTAGCAGCCGCTGCGCCTCACTCACCTCTCCCTCGGTCGTAACCGTGGAGAGAAAAAAGGCTACGGCTGACAGAGCACACCCTAACGCTTACTACCCGCGGAAGTGTGCTATGACGTGGAGGACTCCCCCCTCCTGCCCTAAAGCAGGGAAAAAAGGAGTCCTCCAGCGTCACGTCCCCCGGGGCCGGGGGCCCGGGGAAAAACGTAAACATTACGCCTGGGGAGGAGGTCAGATGCCCACTGACCCACAGCACCCTCCCTCCTCCTGCGTTGCCCCAGCAAGCACAGACGATGAAAAGGAGCCAGACATGTCGAAGAGATAAAACTTTATGAAGGGGCCTTGTGTTGACCAAGATGCCGCCGTGCATATGTCCTCCACAACGGTGGAAAGGCGTAAAGCAGCTTCTTTGGCCATGGCTCTTGTGCAAACGCGTCCACCCCCAAGGGGGGTCGTCGCTCAGAGCCATGGAGAACCACAGGGCGCAGTGTCTGTTGCGACGGCTGGCGAACAGATCCACCTCTGCTGTCCCGAACCGGGCCCAGCTCCGCTTCACCACCTCCGGGTGAAGCGCCCACTCGCCTGGCAGGGTCCGCCCCTCGACATGAGGTCGGCCCCCCCTGTTCTCCAGACCCGGAATGTGGGGGGCTCTCAGAGATAACACCACCTCTGAAGCCCATAACCACAATTTCTCCGCTGTGGTCAACAAAGCGGCGGAGCGGACTCCGCCCTGCCTGTTGATATATGCCACTGTGGTGCTGTTGTCTCTCCTGACCATTACATGTCTCCCCTGAATTAAGGGTTTGAAATGCTGGAGGACCAACACTACTGCCAGCAGCTCTAGGAGGTTGCTGTGCCGTGTCTCTGTTAGAGACCAGCGCCCACCTATAGCTCTCCCCAGGTAGGTCCCTACCCATCCCGTTCCCGTTCCGGATGCATCGGCTGACTCCTGCAGCAAACGGCAAGGGTCATCGCTTCTTGGCCTTTTGACTAAGATCAAGTGTAGTATCTGTTCTTATCAGTTTAATATCTGATACGTCCCTTAGTAGCTTCTAGCTCTGCACGCTTTGCATCCTTCGCGGTCCTCAGGTCGTCCTGGTCCCACATGAAAATACAGTGGCTGAGACGACTCATAAAAGTGGCATACAGCTGGTGGGAGTCTGTGCTGCAACCCACAGCAAATCTGCGCATGAAGTGCCAGATGTCTAACCGGATTGTTGTGGAGATTCAGCACTCACAACAGGAAAGAATGAAACAGAGAGGAATCAATAAAACACAAACACAGATATAACTGATCAGTAATTATTATCTAGTTGTTGCAACAAACCAAACAATAATGGGGAGTATATCACCTGCTGCCACAGCAGCCAATCGCGGAAATGCCCCCCACAGTAGCAACAATCATACAGCATATATAGCCACTGCAATGAACACACACACATTTTCCCTAAGCATGTTTAACGCACACACATTTTATCATGTAGCCTACCACACAAATGTCACATGTTTTTCTCTCTGAAAGCTATACTTGTATATGTTCCAGATGTCGAAAGTTTACTTATCTCATGACGTCCTTAGGAGTAGTTAACTAACAACGGTTAACTGTTTTTATAGCCTAAGGCCTTCTCTGAACTTCCTCTAACCTCGGTGTCAGCTCACTTAAAATGAATACATCTATCGATAATTCAGAACGACCATTGTCTCTCTAACTGTGTTTGACCCAATTCAGTAACACACATCATATGGAATACCAAGTGATCTTTAATGAATATCAGAAATACGCTGTATTAAACATTCTGCTATAACACTCCTTCCTTTTATTAATTAAGATCACATACTCAAAACAAATTATTATTACAAGTAACCTACTGAGTTTCCGCCCTCGAAAGCCCAAAATGACTTTCTGAAAAACATTTATCAATGGGTAATCATTTTACTCAAGGCAGAAGTCACAGGTCACCTGTACTGTACCTACTCACAATAGCCAAAAAAACACCTTTTTGATTATAACACAAAAAGTGGAAGAAAAGACAATTGCGCTAATCCTACTCTACTTAAATGGAAAATCATTGAAAAACCTCAGTATGCTTAAGAGGAAAAAAATCAATTTGTCCCATTCAAGTTTAACAAACTTACATACATAGTGAAAAATCTTTCAAAACACTTATAGCAAGATGTAACTGTTGTCCACTCTTTCTACTTCTGTTATATTGTCCAGTTAACACTTCTTCAGGGTGTGCACGTTCCGATCTCCATGCGTAGCCTTTAGATGGAATATCTATCTTAGCCTTCATGCTGTAATGTCCCATCTCATAGCAAAATCCCTTGATGACATCTGAGCAACATCATTATCATTTGAATTGGACGGAACTGTAGTCAGAAAAACTGAGACTTCTGTAAAAGAACAGTTAACGGTAGATCTTCTATATGTTCTCTGGAGGGTTGAGATAGCACTTGCATTCTGGGTTAACAGCCTACAGTCGACCACTAGGTTTAAAGTCTTATCTATACATTTTAAACTTCTTAAAATCATGAAATGTTGTTTGTGTTGTGTTTTTACTTACCCACAGATTCCTAAACACACAACAAACATCTCCTGCAACATTGTTCAGCCATGGTGCTGAAACCAATGAGATCCCAACTTTGAACAATACATTTAATCATACGTCTTAGCAGAACCCAATCGAGAGCTTGACAATGTGGGAAAAAAGTTTTTTAGGCGAAAAGTTGTTTAATTTGCCCTCTGGATCACGTGAGGGTTAAAAGATTCACGTGACAAGAATTAAAAGACATCTGAAACCAATGTGTCACAGAAGAAATAATGAAAGATTTCACCTGGGATGGAAACAAAATATTATCAAATACATCTTAAAATTAAATTACTAAATTGAACAATAAACCCATTACACCCCTCCTGGAAACATTGTCCTCCCAACCATAGAGACCATGTTCCCAAAAAGATACTTCAGAGTACCCATCTTCACATACAATGTTATTTCAAAGTCCTATGACTCAACATCAGGAACACCCAAAACAAAGGAAAAACGTTCTCCTGTCAAAAAGAATCAGCAATGTTAAAAATCAAGTTACATAGTCAAGCCATGCAGGGATCATGCAGAGTCATACAAAGTTCATGTGTCATGTCTCACAATGGTTCAACTAATATGGCATAGTCAGAAAACCATTGCCAAAAGCATTGTGTGCATCCCAAAATAAAATCACCTTTTATTTTGTCGGTGGGTCAGTGTTACTGTAACAGTCAGGAATTGACAAATCAATTCACATTCATTCAGTCTTTGCAAAGTCTAAGTCAGTCTTGAGATCTCATGTCCTATAGTGCACTTTGATATTCTACCAGCTGGAGTTTTTACTAGTGACATCATTGTGTTGATGTCAAACAATGCAACAAAGTTTTTCCCGTGTTCGCAGCACAATTTTCTTCAGATTTAAACAACAAATTATCAATAAACTTCATTAATGTACTGCCCCTAGGAAACACAAAGCCTGAAAAATGTTCATGCAAAAAGGCTTTGTTTGTTCAATCACCAGTTAAATCTGATACAGTAAGAATGATTGATTTGGCTAAAGCTTAGTTTAACATCCTGATGTAACATTATGAGGTATGTTCACTTCTAAGGGTAAACAAATTGATCAAATGGATTATTAAGTGAACCTGCGGATAACGGCCTTTTTAATTAATATTCCAAATTAATCAATAATAATAACAATAATCCATTTGATCAATTTGTTTACCCTTAGAAGTGAACATACCTCATAATGTTACATCAGGATGTTAAACTAAGCTTTAGCCAAATCAATCATTATTACTGTATCAGATTTAACTGGTGATTGAACAAACAAAGCCTTTTTGTTTACGACATGCAAATCACTAACACATTTTTCCAAGTTCAGCATCAGCCTTCTTTACTCTAAAATGACGTTTTAAATAGGAATATTAGAAATGGAACCAATATTCAATCTTCAGAAATGTTCTTAACAAATGGAGAGTAATGCCATCTCTCCATCTAGGAAATAGCCAACATGTTTCAAAAATGTCAGATATACAAAAATAAACCTAAATACTCCTTTACTATCAAAGTCTAAGGCTAGACCTAAGGTGAACAGTTTTTGGTAATGGACAATTTAATCTAAAAACAAAACAAAATTGGACTCGTGTCTTTGTTATTTGTTCTTCAAAATACATTAGTAAATACTTTGTGAAGTATTCACAATATAACTAATCCTCTCTAGGATATCAAATCCGTTCATCTTTAACCAGATACTATTTCCCTATTTATTTTTAGTTCATGATAATAATGGTAAACGACCACACGTTTTTACTTTTTACCCATAGTTAGTTTATATTTCAAGATTATTCTGTGTGACATAATAATCAGATGTCTTGTATGCTAAACAAGGATATTAAACTTTAATCTTTTCAGTATTCCAGACCATCGTTAAACAAGCAGCTTCTTTTCTTAAACACTAAGCATAATGTTGTACACCACCCTCTGGAAAACTCTTGCACAGTTATGCTGTAAAATCATTGCATAATTTCTTCTGAGTCTGACCAGTCTGAGACAAGCCTGTCTCAAGATCTTGTCATAATGAGAACAGTCAGTGATTTGTTGTCCCCTGGAGCTGTGTCAGTGGGCTCAAGGAAACTCTTTTTGCATTGAGATGTCTGGAGGGAGAGCCTCTTGGATCAATGTGGTACAATCAGCAGACACACGTTGTCCTCTGCAATAGAAATCCCCAAAAATTGCAGTTCCTCTTCACACCACTGTTGCCTTGACAACGAGGCACAAGCAAAATGTCACAAACCTCCTCAGAGATGCGTTATTTGCACAGTTCTTCTGTTTCTGTAGTGAGCAACATTTCACCAACACACTGATTCAGAGTACAACCCAAAGGTGGCGCATAACTATCCAATCTTGCTGTAATCACAGCAAATCAGCTACTAGAGAAAAACTCAATTTAAATCTCTCCCCAACGGGTTATAAATGGTTGAGTGTCTATATCGGTCAGGAATGCTGAAACATGTGAATGTTAAAACAAACTAATGGTGGCAGTTTACCCAGATTCTTTACTTCATTAAAAGTAATACAACTACATTGTAAAATCTCTTTTGTCTAGTTGACGTCCTGCTTTTAAATTCTAGTCAGGAAAAGAACATAAACATCATCTTTAAAATCTTCTTAAATTTGAAACCAAAAAGGTCCATTTCAACATCAAAGTCCATAAAAACTGATGATTTATCTTTAAAACCATGAGGAATGACATTTCTCATAAAACACCATTCTTCTTTACTTCAGTTCTAAGTCAAATGAGCAAAACAAGGAAACCCTCCTTAACCAATATAGATTCATCTTTATCTACTTGCTTATTCTATCTTTTTCAAATTGTTTATCTAAGTTGTGTGTTACAAGCATGATTAGGTGTAACAGAAAACAAAACTAACTGTATTCAGCCCGCGCTATATTTGAAAAGCAAGTAATCTGATTACAGTTAATAAATATATTTTTGGAACACTTAAAGGAATTATTGGTGAAAGTTTCCTCACAAAATGTAATCTTCATTACTAAAGCTAAAACCTAAAGAACTCATCACGGAACAGTTTTCTTTCCTTATCACTTAATTGTTTCATCCATCCATCCATCCATCCATCCATCTTCTCCCGCTTATCCGTGGTCGGGTCGAGGGGGTAGCAGTTCCAGCAGAGAGCTCCAAACTTTTTTCCCTGGCCACATCAACCAGCTCTGACTGGGGGATCCCAAGGCGCTCCCAGGCCAGCGAAGAGATATAATCCCTCCACCTGGTCCTAGGTCTACCCTTGGTCTCTTCCCAGCTGGACGTGCCTGGAAACCTCCCTAGGGAGGCGCCCAGGTGGCATCCTTACTAGGTGCCCGAACCACCTCAACTGGCTCCTTTCGACGCGAAGGAGGAGCGGTTCAACTCCGAGTCCCTCCCGGATGACTGAACTTCTCACCTTATCCCTAAGGGAGACGCCAGCCACCCTGCGGAGAAAACCCATCTCGGCCGCTTGTATCCGCGATCTCGTTCTTTCGGTCATGACCCATCCTTCATGACCATAGGTGAGGGTAGGAACGAAAATGGCCCGGTAGACAGAGAGCTTTGCCTTCTGGCTCAGCTCTCTTTCGTCACAACGGTGCGGTAAAGCGACTGCAGTACCACTCCCGCTGCTCCGATTCTCCGGCCCATCTCACGCTCCATTGTTCCTCACTCGAGAACAAGACCCCGAGATACTTGAACTCCTTCACTTGGGGTAAGGACTCATTCCCTACTTGGAGTGGACAGTCCATCGGTTTCCTGCTGAGAACCATGGCCTCAGATTTGGAGGTGCTGATCCTCATCCCAGCCGCTCACACTCGGTTGCGAAACCGATCCAGTGAGTGCTGAAGGTCGCAGGCCGATGAAGCATTAGAACCACATCATCTGCAAAAAGCAGTGGTGCAATCCTTAGTCCACCGAACTGCAGACCCCCCCCCCCCACGACTACGCCTCGAAATCCTATCCATGTATATTACAACAGGATCGGTGACAAAGCGCAGCCCTGGCGGAGGCCAACCCTCACCGGAAATGGGTCCGACTTATTGCGAGGAACCCGGACACAGCTCTCGCTTTGGGAGTACAGAGATTGGATGGCCCTGAGTAGAGAACCCCTCACCCATACTCCTGCAGCACCTCCCACAGTAACTCCCTGGGAACTCGGTCATACGCCTTCTCCAAGTCTACAAAACACATGTAGACCGGATAAGCATACTCCCAGGCCCCCTCCAGGATCCTTGCGAGAGTAAAAAGCTGATCCGTCGTTCACGACCAGGACGGAATCCGCATTGTTCCTCCTCAATCTGAGGTTCGGACAATCGGCCTAATTGTTTCAATAAAAACAAAAAAGGCATTGTGAAAACTCCCACTCTTGAGAAAATCTCAAACACTTTATTCCATCTAAGCATGAATTTTATGACAGACACACCCTATTAATCCAAAACGGTCTTTAGTGATATCAATTGTGAACTTTCTTAATATTAATTGTAAATTCAATGTATGTTCTCTTTAGAACAAAGATAGGATAGTTGTAGCTGAAACTGGTTAATAGCAACTTTCTGTTAACCTAGATAAGCATGTTGTTCAAATATCTAGTAAAATATTTTTATTTTATGTTACTCATAAAAACAGTAAACCATAGGAACATTTTCCAGAATAGTAGTAATTTATATAAATTTTACTCTCTCTAGACTCTTCAAAACATCTTAATTCTAAATGAAAATAAAAAACTAAATCTTTTATTCAATATAGCTACTTCATATACTCAGTAAATCTCTTTTTACTTTCCCTTAATGTTACTGTATGTAATTAAGTTCCTTTGAAATATAATAAGTACAATCTACTCAAATGACAAATACCATGAAATTCACAATGCAATGCAATGGTAACAATCAGTTCTCAAAGACTATGTTTGAATAGCAACAAATCATTGTCTCTTATTTATTTCAATATATCTGCTACTTCAAATCACACATTGATCTACTAATTTTCAATGTATTCACTCCAACTTCAGATCACTCATTGATCTTTCACTCCTTTTTTTTTTAAACTCACTCCTTCTTTCAGGCATCAGAGAAAAGAGCAACAGACACACTGCTGCTCTCACGGCTGATAAAACAAACGGTCTCTTCTTCTACAGACATAGAAAGAGGGGGGAGATACTTTCACAGACAAATACAGACACACCCGGCTGGAGCGGACTGGCCATCTGTGTGTTCTGGAGCATCACAGAACGGACCGTCGTCATTATTATAATGCCGCTTAAACCAATTATTTAAATGTGTTTAAACCGCATCATGTAAGTTGCGCTGACAGGTGAAAGAGATCAACACACTGCTTCCCCGCAGCGAGGCTCCCCCTGCCCTCCTGTTGACAGTTCACGAGCATCGAGCTCTTCACCCCCCCGTTGACAGTTCACAATCGTCGGCACACTGATCCAATTTTTTTTTTTAAATGGCACTTCATATCAAAAAGGTTGCTGACCCCTGAACTATGGTGTACCAAAAACATTTAGCGCTTTATCACAGACACTACATTACGGTCTGACAAAACATGGAAACTTAGGTTACTACGTAACCCCAGTTCTCAGAGTAACATGAAGTGAGATGTCTCACTATGGGATGCGCCTCAACGCGTATGCACCAGAAGCATCAATCTCATTACGCCAATCCTGATTGGCTGGTGATCTTGACGACTACGTCAGGGAATCCACCCACCCTATAAGTAGCTTGCGCACGACGCAGCGTCATTCAAAATAAGCACCTCTTCTCGCTTCGCCTCAGCAAGAAGGGCCGTCAGGTGAGACATCTCACTTCATGTTACTCTGAGAACTGGGGTTACGTAGTAACCTATAGTTCTCATTCATAACACTCCGTTCGATGTCTCACTATGGGATATTGAGACTCCCGCATTGCTAGACATGCTTATCTCGAAAATCACCAACACAAAAACAGAACTTAACAGGTAGAACCCTGTCCCAACACGGGGCCCAGCACTGCGCGGGCCACACTTGGAGCAGAACATCTAGCCTGTAAAAGCGGACAAAAGTGAGCGGCGAGGACCAGCTCGCTGCTGCACAAATGTCCTGAATGGAAACACCCTTGAACAAAGCCCAGGATGTAGCCAATCCACGAGTAGAATGAGCGCGCAGGCCCGTTGGTGCCTGCAAACCCTGACTCGTATAAGCCAGAGCTATCGCCTCCACAATCCAGTGGGAGAGCCGTTGCCTGGTAACGGGCTTGCCCTTATGAGGGTTAGCCCAAGATACAAAGAGTTGGTCATTGCATCGAAACTCTTTGACCTGTCCATATAAGTGCGCAAAGCACGAACTGGGCAAAGCAAATTCGGCCGCTGTTCCTCAGAGGAACATAGCGGTGAAGGAAATGCCTCAAGGTCAATGGGAGTGCATGAGCCAACCACCTTGGGCACAAAGGCCGGGTTGGGCTTCAGCAATACTCTCGTTTGCCCCGGGGCAAACTGAGTACATGAAGGATGCACAGAGAGCGCGTGAATATCACTGACTCGTTTGGCAGATGCCAGAGCCAGTAACAACACTGTCTTCAGTGACAGGTGTTTCATGTCAGCGTCTTCCAGGGGTTCAAATGGAGGTCGAGCGAGCCCATCTAAAACCACTGTCAAGTCCCACAGGGGCACCAGTGACCTGGAAACGGGGAGGAGCCTGCGAGCCCCTTTCATAAAACGGCAGACCAAGGGATGTTGGCTAGCCGTCTTCCCTCAAAGCCCACATGGCATGCGGCAATAGCAGCCAGGTACACTTTGATCGTGGAGAAAGCTCTGTGTTTATCAATCAGTCCTGTAGAAATGATAGAATCACACCGACAGGGCATTGAAAAGAGATGTGTCTTTTGAAGCACCACTCCTCAAACACCCTCCACTTACAGTCATAGAGAGACCTGGTGGAGGAAGCCCTTGCACTCTGAATAGTGTTTATCACTTCTGAGGGAGCCCCACTGTACTCAGGTTATACCACTCACGGGCCAGGCCCATAGTGCCAGGCGCTCTGGGTGTGGGTGAAAAATCATCCCCCCCGCCTGAGATAGTATGTCCCTGCGTAGCGGGAGCTGCCACGGCTGTCCGCACAGCAGCTGATATATCTCCAGCCAGTACATTGCAGGCCAGTGTGGAGCTATCAGGATCAGTGTGTGGCGCTGTTCTCTCACTCTGGCCAGAGTTGGAGGTATTAGAGCCAGGGGTGGGAACGCGTACAGAAGGACCGGGGGCCAAACGTGTGCGAGCGCGTCCACGCCTAACGGTGCGTTTAGATCGCGCATTGAAAAGAACAGCTGACATTGAGCATTTTCTTTTGATGCGAACAGATCTACCGCGGCCCGGCCGTAACGCACCCACAGCTGACTCACAATCGTTGGATGTAGAGTCCAGTCTGCATATAGTGGTGCACCCTGGACAGCAGATCTGCCCCGAGGTTCCTCACTCCCGGTACGTGTGTCGCTCTCAGAGAGAGGAGACGTCCGCAGCTCCATAAGATCAGTTTGCGTGCCAGCATGTGTAACTGGAGAGAACGCAAACCCCCTTGGCGGTTTATATACGATATTGTGGTCGTGTTGTCTGTCCTCACGAGGACATGATGTCCCCTGAGAAAAGGCAGAAAGCGTCTTAGGGTGAGAAACACCGCTAAGAGCTCCAGATAATTTATGTGTGACCGTTGGAGGTCTCTGCTCCAGAGACCCCTCACAGGTCGACCTTCGTATATGCCCCCCCAGCCCGTCAGACATGCGTCCGTGGTGACCACTTCCGCGATAGGACAGCACCCATAGGCACGCCTCGTACTAGGAAAGTCGGGTGCAGCCAGTGGCGCAGTGCCGTTACGCAGTCCACAGTGACCATCACTCTCCGCGCGCCATGACGCACGGGGTCTAGTCTGAGGGCAGCTACCCAGCGCTGAAATTCCCTCATGTGTAAGCGGCCCAGACGTACTACCAGGATGGCTGACGCCATGAGCCCCAGTAACCGCAGACATGATCTGAAGAGAACATATTTGCGTGGCTGGAAATGAGCGAGGCAAGCCCTGAAGGCTTTCACTCTTTCCGCTGACAGGCGGGCTGTAAAGGGCACCGAACTCAGACGTAAGCCCAGGAAGAGCACAGACTGGGCTGGGGACAACATGCTCTTTTCTGTGTTTATTACAAAACCCAGGTCGAGCAGGTGTTTCATGAGGGTATTCGTCTGCGTAATAGCCTCCTGCTCCGACTGTGCAAGAAGGAGCCAGTCGTCTAAATAGGTTGCCAGGCGAATACCCTGTTGTCTTAACGGGGCTATCGCTGCCTCCGTACATCGCACAAACACCCGCGGGCTGAGAGACAGACCGAAGGGAAGCACTCTGTACTCGTAACAGACACCCTGAAAAGCGAACCTCAGATATTTCCTGTGTGGATAATATACTGGGATGTGAAAATACGCGTCTTTCAGGTCGATTGATGTGAACCAATCGTCCTGACGCACGAGACGCAGCAGGGATGTGTGAGTGAGCATCCGGAATTTGTATTTTCTGAGATACCTGTTCAGAGCCCTTAAATCAGGAGGGCGAATTCCATTCCCTCCCCGTTTGGGAACGAGGAAGTATTTGGAATAGAAGCCGCTCTGACTCCGTTCGGAGGGTACGATGGATATGGCTTTCTTTTCTAGTAGCGAGAGAATCTCCTGCTCTAGAATGCGAGCCGACGCTCCCGGGCTTGTGATTGCACAATGCCCGAGAAGTGAGGGGGGGTTGTGAGGGGGGGGGGTGACAGCGAATTGGAGTCTGTAGCCCCGTGATATCGTCTTGAAAACCCAAGCAGAGCATGTGAGCATCTTCCACCTTTCGCTCCTCAAAGCGAGTGGAGACGTCACCATATCTCTGTTGCTTGCACTCTGTGACCTTATTGGTTGTGTTATGAACACGGTGGCATCCCAGGCTGACAACCTCGGTCGACACTGCGCATGCGCGCGGTGATGATGCGTTCACAGACCCGGTCACCGTCCGCTTTCCGAGAGAGGCGTTTACAGCCACTCTCAGAAGCGGAGCAGTCACCCGACTGTTTATTGTTATCATTGTTTTTCTTTTTAATATTTTGACTGCGCCCTTGGCTTTAAGCCTGGAAGCGACAGTGGCAAACATTTTATTTTTAACCCAAGGTGTGTGTTTGTGTGACTCGAACAATCGGCAGGAACTGCTGCCTTTGTTGTGAAGTCTGTCTCCCTCATGGCGCGAACTGGAGGATGACGTTCTGTCATCACTCGAGGCGGCGGGAAGACGGGGGCGTGGTTGCCCCCGGAAACACATGGGCTTTGGACACGTGCGGAACACGGTCCAGGGCTGAAAGAAAACAGGGAACCTCCAGCCCTTTCCCCGAGGGGGGGAGGGAAGGCTGTCAGGCTGCCCTCTTTTTCTTCCTTGCCTGGTGGCTGAAGGTCTGGGCCGGCTGCGCCTGTGCGGCTGCTGCCGGGACCGGGGACTTTCTTGGCCAGCTCGTCCGCGCCTCGTGTCTGGGTGGGAGACCGGGGGCGGGCTGTGGCTTCTGCCGTCTCGGGACCTTGAACAGGGACGAGTGCGGGGCAGCCTGGGAGAAGGTCCGTCGCAGGGCCGTTGGAGGCGGCGGCTGGGCCTTCCGAGGGAGGCAAAGCTGAAGAGCCTCATCCTCCTTCTTCTTGGCCTCACACCGCTGTTGCATGGTGGCAAGAGCGGTGCCGAATATGCCCTCGGGGACGATTGGCATGTCCAATACGTCCTCCTTTTCCCGGTCCGGGAGGTTCGTCAGGTTAAGCCACCTGGCTCTCTCTGCACCACCATCATCCCCAGCGACTTGCCTGTGGCCTGGACTGCACAGCGCTGCACGCGGAGGCAAATGTCCGTGATCGCTGTGATCTCATCCCACACGGCCGGTTCAGGCTTAGCTGTCATGTCTGCACAGAGTTCCGCTTGGTAAGCGGTTAGCATCGAGGAGACATTAAGCGCCCTGACGGACAAAGCTGCCGCTTTGTAGGCCCGTTCGGTCATTGCTGACTGGAACCGGTCCGCCTTTGTCGGCAGTGTGGGGTTTCTGTTAGGGGCCGCAGACAACCACGGTTGGAGGTGGGCTGCCACAAGCGGCTCCATAGGAGGCATGCGGAGCAAGCCGAGTTTCTCTAGGCCTTAAAAGTCCAGAGAGGAGGCTCCCTGGATTGGGGCCTTGCTGCTGAAAGGGCGGTCTCTCCAGGAGACCGACACCTCGTCCAGCAGCTCTGGAAACACCGGGAGAAGTTGCCTTGTCAGCCTCGCGGCTTGGGGCAAGTTCTTTCCCTCGTAGCGAGACCTGGAGGTCTCCTTGGCCACTTCCGGCCAAGGGATGTCCAGTCTGGACGCAGCGCGTTGACACACGGCCTGCAAGTCCATGCTGAGGCGGGGGAGCGGTGGCTCACCTTCGCCTGGGGGAGCGGACATGGCCCCTGGCTTGGCAGCTTGAGCAGACGAGACGAAGATGTCATCTTCGCCCTCGTCCGAGTCGGATAGAAGGAACTCAGAGGTGTACTCTTCATCCTCCTCCCATAGTCCAGCTCCAGGACATCCTCCGCGGGTGAGACCATGGTGAGGTCCAGTTGGGAGCCCCAGCTTGACACAGCGCGGGGCCCCCTTCCCGTGGCTGCCGCCGCCGTTGAGTCCCAGCTTGACACAGCGCGGGACTCAACATCCGTGGCGGTCGCAACCATGCCTTGCTCGCCGGTCGGCAAGTTGACAGGCATGAAGGGGTCTTGGTCCGACAAGCTAGCTTGGCGCGCTAGCCGTCGGCGGAGGCTCTTGGCGGTAAAACGGGCACAGTGCCCGCACGAGCCGGGGATGTCGATAGCCTCCTGGGCATGTTGCAGCCCGAGGCAGGACGAGCAGACCTAGTGTGAGTCAGTGCTCGAGATCTTCAGCCCGCAGCCGCAGAGCCGAGCCCCCGAAACTCCGTCTCCTTCTGTGAGGGAGAGAAGAATCCATCCTCGCTAGCCGTGGTGTCGGCGTGGAGGGGACAAACTAGCAACAGGTGTGTTACCGTTTGCGGGAAAAAATCAAAAAACCTTACCGTTATTTGTGGGAAAAAAACGGCAGGGCAGATTTCGATATTAACTGGTGTGTTAATACAGAGAAACTCCCATGCGAAGCAAAAGTAGCCGGCAAGCGTCCGGCGACCGAAGGTTAGCTTTCGTGGTTCAGTCTGTGGACCGTTAAGCTAGCTTGGCTACTGATCTTCCTAGAGATGTGCTCCGAAGCAGCGAGAAGAGGTGTTTGAATGACGCTGCGACGTAGCGCAAGCTACTTAAAGGGTGGGTGGATTCCCTGACGTAGTCGTCAAGATCACCAGCCAATCAGGATTGGCGAAATGAGATTGATGCTTCTGGTGCATACGCGTTGAGGCGCATCCCATAGTGAGACATCGAACGGAGTGTTATGAATGAGAACTCCACTTTTGTATGTAGTGAATTCACAGAGTCGCCAGTCAAGTTTTATCTTTTTAACTCCCTGAACTCAGATCGGGCTTATTAATCTCTTAATTACCGAACGGACCGGATGTGCACTTGGCTCGCAAAGCAAATCATATCCCTCAGCCAAATTAATCTCTGAACCTTAAGACAATCATTAGGATTTTCTCAAGCAGAATTCACGACTACGAGGTCAGATACAGTGATTCCTCCAGCATAACATGTCATTACGGCTAGCAAAGATCATATCCCCTCAGTCAAACCTTTATCTTCTCAGGCAGACTACGAGGTCAGATACAGTGATCTCTCCAGCATAAAACATTTATCAACATAAAACAAGACCTACAAACAAAACAAACAACCATCAAACAGAACAAACAACAAACAGATTTCAGCTATAGCTATTCCTCTGCTTCTTTTTCTTACATTTTGAAAAATAACCAATACAACTTCAAAAGTCAATTTCATTCCAAATACGTTTTGCTTACTGTGAGTCTGCATTTCTTCTGTGGAAGTCTCAAGTCTGGTTTCTCAATTCCTTGAGATTTTACCACAGCCGTCTCAGGGCTGCCTGGCCAAGGGAGTTGAGACCCCCAGAGAAGGAACACAGCAACCTCCAGCATCGGCATCTCGGTGGGACCTCCAAAATGTCGTGGCAATTCAGCACTCACAACAGGAAAGAATGAAACAGAGAGGAATCAATAAAACACAAACACAGATATTGCTGATCAGTAATTATTATCTAGTTGTTGCAACAAACCACACAATAATGGGGAGTACATCACCTGCTGCCAAAGCAGCCAATCGCGGAAATGCCCCCACAGTAGCAACAATCATACAGCATATATAGCCCCTGCAATGAACACACACACATTTTCCCTAAGCATGTTTAACGCACATACATTCTATCATGTAGCCTACCACACAAATGTCACATGTTTTTTCTCTCTGAAAGCTATACTTGTATATTTTCCAGATGTCGAAAGTTTACTAATTTCATGACGTCCTTAGGAGTAGTTAACTAACAACGGTTAACTGTTTTTATAGCCCAAGGCCTTCTCTGAACTTCCTCTAACCTCGGTGTCAGCTCACTTAAAATGAATACATCTATTGATAATTCAGAAGGACCATTGTTGCTCTAATTGTGTTTGACCCAACTCAGTAACACACATCATATGGAATACCAAGTGATCTTTAATGAATATCAGAAATACGCTGTATTAAACATTCTGCTATAACAGGATTTTCATGTTGTTCCACTCTTCAAACATCCTCCTTAGAAGAGTGTTTCCACAGCAGTCTCGGTCCACATATAGCACCTCAGGAGGAGCCACCCCAGCCATCTGTTGATGAGTCCTTCAACCATAGGACCGAGACCATAGCCCTCGCTGGCTGTGAGCACGGATGATGACCTGTCCATGCTCATTACCAACGTTGGTTGCCCAGGTAGCGGTGCTGTAGCTTTTTCCCGCTAGCTTACGGGCCTCCTTTTTGGTTGAATCCATCTACAGCAGGGGTACTCAAACTTTTTTATTAAAGGTCCACTTGTGAATTTTAAGCAAGGTCACGGTCCGGAACAATGCCAAGTGCGTGACATAAATCAACATCCATAACATATACACCACACATTCAATACATACATTGTATTGAGCTAGTGGGAGAAATGGCACTGTTTGCCTGTAGCCAATGCCTTGAACCTCGGCACAAAAGGTGTGATAGCCAGGCGGAGGCACTGACCCAAGTGTTAATTTGTCAAACTGCTGCGGTATGAGCTTTTCACAATGTTCATTGTGGAAAATCCAGACTCGCAGCAATATGTTGAACCGAACATGGTGAGCAAATGAATGGCCACCTTCTGAAGGTGGGGACATTTGCTGCAGTAGCCATCTTTGTCCAGAATGTCACAGGGTCACAGTCCACTTCCTTCAGAGCAACATTCTCCTGGAGATCTATGAGCTCAGTTTGCAGAGATGAAACATTTGCCCACGGGAAGATGCTCTGTGCCTCTCTTGAGAATTCTTGAACATTCTTCACCAGAAATGGAGATCCAATACAGAGCAGGACTTGCTTACCAAGACTGAAATCATCAAAACGGTTTTGAAAATTCTCAGCCAGCCTCTCCAGGAATGCAACATGAGTGTGATGGTGATTACCATTAGTTTGCTCCAATAGAGTTGGAAAGTGGAGATGTGCCTCTGTTTTGTCACTCCTGAAGATCTCCAACTTTCTTTGGAAAGAACGTACTGCTGACATAAGGTCACACACTGTGTTGCCTCGGCCTTGGAGTTTGAGGTTGAGCTCATTTAGATGAGATGTCACATCCACCAAAAAGGCCACACATTCCATCTTTTCATCATCCTGCAGAAAATCAAGGTACTGTTTGGCTTTGGCATTTTCTGCTCAGACAAAAACATCTGCAGGTCTTTCCTGATGGCCCAAAATCGCTCCAGAACCCTTCCCTTACTCAGCCACCTCACGTTGTTATGAAGGAGAATGTCATCATAAGCTGCATTGACCTGGTGAGAGAGAGAGGGAGAGAGAGAGAATGAGAGAGAGAGAGAATGACACACAGTGACAGACACACACACAATTTTCTTTACTATGAACTCAAAATAATATTTGTTTTCATTTTTGATTTAGCCAAATGTCAAGTATACTCACACACAGCAAAATAAGAGTAATTATTTTAACAAAGTAAACCTTAGTCTGTTTAATACAGATGACTGGCCATCATACAATGCAACCAAGAGTAATACACTTACCTCTGTCAGAAATGCACGCAAAAGGCGGTGCTGAAGGGCTGAGGAGGCTCTCAGGTAGTTCACAAGCTTCATAATTGTCTCCATGACATCTGAGTATTCTTTTCCAAGATTGGCACACAGCACTGACTGGTGAATGATGCAGTGGTATGACAGCAGGTCTGGATGGTGCTCTTTCAGGCGCTGAACAGCTCCCTTCTCTCTCCCAATCATGGCTGGAGCTCCATCAGTTGCAATGGACACCACAGTCTTCAGGTCAATTCCCATTTCATTCAGCATCTGCATGATGGCTTCATAAATGTCCTCTCCCCTGGTGTGGCCATGGAGGGTTTTGAGGCCTAATATGTCCTCACAAAATGTTCCCTTTGCCTCACTGTAATACCTAACGAAGACGCTTAGCTGGGCGTTGTCAGTGCTGTCAGTTGATTCATCAACAGCCAATGAAATGCACTCGGCATTTTTTATGTCAACCGTCAGCTGTGTCACCAGGTCATTAGCAAGTAGTTCAGTTCTCCTGGTTGTAGTGGAGTTTGATAAGGGTACCTGCTTAATTTTCTCAGACATATCCTGTTTCTCCTTACCCTCCAACAAAGCCTCAGTTACTTCAGTCATGCACTCCTTCACTACTTCGGAATCAGAAAAGGGCTTTTTGTGCTTTCCCAAAACCAGGCTTCATTTACTCTCTCTTGCATTGTCATAGATCTGACAAACAAACTGTTTGTAGCTTGATACGAAGATTTTAACTTAGTAAGTTTTGCTGTCCTCACCTCTGTGTTCTGGGGATATTGCCGCTCAAAATAGTTGTGCTTCGATTCATAGTGAAGTTTCACATTACCACTCTTTATGATGGCTGGACTGGACTGTGGGAGAATAAATGCATATTTCTCTGTCCATTCTTCTTTGAATTCTCGGTTCTCTTGATCAACTTTCCTTTGCTTTGCGAACTTTGAGAACGACATGCTACCAGCATTCGCAATAACGTGTGCAGGAAAATATCATAACAATGACGCTGCGCTTCTGATTGGGGAAAAACTCCCTCGCCCCTCCCCCTCCCGAATGCTACCAATGTTTTATGGGAGCATTAGAAAGTCAAGTTAAACTTGCGGTTAACTTGCGGTCTGCAATGCGTGTCACTCTCGCGCACACAAGTAAATGTATATGCACGTTCATTCTCACAACGCGTCAGACACAAGAAAATATACATTATTTTAGGGATACTCCGATCGAACGGCCGCCGATCGTTATGAGCTGATATTCACTCTCGGCCAATCGATCGGTGTTCTCTATAAAGGCCGATCAGGAGAGCCGATCAAATGACGTAAAACACATGACACTTTTCTCTGTGCCTGGCGAAACAACATCGCCAAAATGGCTTCACCGGTCTGGCAGTATTTTAAGGTGTCCGAAAAAGACAATAAAATAGCGGTATGCAACGTGTGTGAAGCAGAAATCCTGCCGCTGTGACGGACCGGTGAGCAGAGCAAAACACACACATCTAGTTAGACCTAACACATTTAGCTATTTTATCTACCTCTGGAACAAGCTAAACTAGTTATAAATATGTTTATTCTTCACTGTCGGGTCACTCATTACTGGATCAGTGAGCTGCATGAGATACTGACAGGCTGTCAGGGGAGGGAGAGAGGAAAAGAGAGAGAGAGGAGAGAGGAAAAGAGAGCGCTTCCGCTCATTTCTCAGACATCTCCTGTTTCTCCTTACCCTCCAACAAAGCAATCTAATTTACATCAGAATCAGAAAGTTTTTATTTTTTTATTATATTTTACAATGGGACACAGGGTTCGGTCCGGATTGATTTGCAGTTCGGTCCGGATGAAGACCTTGGTCCGGAGTTTGAGAAGCCCTGATCTACAGGATCCGACCATACTGGGAAGTGATGGTGGCCTTGATTTCATCCAGCCTTTGCAGGACATCCTGGGCATAAACTTGCATCAGCCAACGGTGCTTCGGGACAGGAGGCATGGCAGATGCAGGATCAAAGGGCATGGGCAGAATCAGGCCTGATGTAACAGCACTGGCAATTCCTTTACAATCTTGCAAGTACTGTACTGTCTTCTGCATCCACACCTCAGCATGACGCTCCTGCAGCTTCCTCTGGATCTGGCTGCTGCTGTTTCCCAGCCCTCGTTGACGCATCAAACTTGCAACCTCAAAGTCACATGCAAGTTTCGATGTCAGGATGCAAGGGAACTGCACCCTGTGTCCAATGTCCAGCTGAGAGACGAGGCCGTGGCTCCAGCTGATGACCTTCATCTTGCACCTTCGGCAGGCCAGGTACTCAGATGCAACAAAGTACATCTTCCAAACAGCCACCACCTGCCTGATCTTCTGATGCAGGCCAGCTGAGGTCAAAAGTTCTTGGTTGCACTCTGGATGCGGACAGGTCAGCTTTACTTGCCAGCTTTCATGGCATCCACAGCAGCAGGGGGTGATGTTGGGTTTTGGAGCACCACCCCTCTGAGTGGCTGAAGGTTCAAACCCGCTCCGCGCTGTTCGTTTGATGAGTGGTCTGCTATGAAAGGAAGGGCTCAGACACAGAGATATGAGATTAACAATAAGCTGATTTAATGGTAGAAAGCAACAGTACAACATAACGAAGTACTAATTTAACGAAGTACTCCGGGCCTCCGCTCTTCCACCGTGCGCTGTACGTATCAGACAGTCAGACCGAACAGAGGCCCCGTTGGTACAAAATTCACAATATTTATGCACACAAATGCAGAGGAGTTCTTGGGGAGGAGTGTGTCGGTTGCTCCTCCCTAGGTGTTCGGACTCACTCCTGGGCGCCGGTCAGTCTCTGGTCATCTTTTATGGCAGCCCACCATAAACAATTTATGGCAGCCCCACCATAAACAACCATGGGTTGAACGGGGTTTGAGGTACCAATATCCCAATCTTTCCCTCAGTACAATCTCTGCATAGACTCAATGGTGTCAGTTTTATTACCTTTCTCCTGCAACAAAACCCCCCTCCCTCCTATCAGGTCATAAACAACTGAATCCACTACATTCCTAAGTCACGCACACACAATTGAGCACAGCAAACAAAGGAAAATAAGAACATTTGGTCTAGTTTCATAAGCATACATTTTACACAGATGATATGTGGGGCCAAAGTTATAATTATATTTAACAGATTATGCAGATTCCTTTAATCCCCCTTTTGATCTCACCTCAAGAGATCAATTCACACAAAGCATTCGAAACATAACCACTGTCATTCTTTTCCACTGCGTCTGTCCCCCAATGAGCGGATACAAGGCACACAACAACAACAACCACATGTTACTAAAATGGCAATAAAAATAGCTTATAAAAATAAAAAAACATTATTAAACCTTTCCATTGACCAAACATGTTTGTAAACCATTCCTCCAAGGGGTTGTGCACCCCTGATTGTTCATGCATAGTTATGGATAGTGTGCGAAGGCCTTCTAAAGCCTTTGTGACGGAACGTCCGGAGCCGTATTGTTTGGAATGTAGGTACAACACATATCACCAAACATTGAACACACACCTCCTTTCTCAGCTAACAGCATGTCAAGGGCCATTCTATTCTGAACTGCCATAAGGGAAGTCGGCCCCAGCTGTTCAGCGAGTCCTTCTACAGCGTCCCATAGTGAGATTAGCTAAACGGAGCACATTGTAATGTACATAGTTGATCCTGTCTACATTATTCCATCACTACCTGCTTGGAAAGTGAAGGTTTGTTTAGGAGACATTTTGGTAACAACTACCTCATGTTTGGCCCGTTTTACCCTAGTTACGGACTCCTCTGGCGGGGGAATGGAGTCTGGGTGGTCAATGGAATCAGTCAAAACAAAATAAAGGCAAGGGTGAACACACATATTTCTGTTATTAATAGTAGGAGATTTACTAGGACACAAGGAATTAACACCCAATCAAATAGTAAGGCTATTCGCTAATGGGCCATATAACTAAGAATGGTGTTTAAGATACAAACAGTGTCCCAAGTAAACCACAATTCCCACTAGCAGGTACACCAACAAACAATAAGGAAGTGTAATCCACAGTCTGTCATTATTGTGTTGTGTTGCAACAGACTTTGCTTCAGAAGTTCCCATCACAGTACAGATTAAACAAACCAGATGCAACTGTTGAACTAAGCAATATGTCAAACTATTCCTGTGCCTCTTCCTATGTATACCTTTTAATAACACTCAACATGCTATTATCTGGCACAACATCCTGTTTGCTTCTTTTATCTTCCCTGCACACTACTAAGACATCACTTCAATTCACCCATATCTCCTCTTTATTGTCACTTGCCACTCAAAAACATGTGCATAACAGTACCTTTAATCAGTGGTCCGTGTTATTGTAATTAGGTTCCTCTGAACACAATGCTAAAATCTCCTAAGGAGATTCTTTAAAACAGGGGTGTAAAATAGTACCCTGTAATGGTAAATACTGTGCTCCCAGAACCTGTTAAATATAAGGTTCAGTAATTGGTGAGACTTTCACTGCCTTTAACTATAGGCCTAACCTCTCGTTATATATAACCTAACACTCTTATTAGAAAGAGGCCCTATAGGTGGGCATACAAATGCTGCTACTTATTGGAAAGTGCCCCTAAAGGTGGGAGTAAAAAAGTCGGTTCCTATATGGAGTCGTGTGTTTCAGGGGTCGGGGTCCCGTAGACTCGTGTCCGCCTCCTCGCCGGCCGTAATCTCCTTTCCAAGATCGCCTGTTGTTACCTCTGTGTCTTTGTCCTTGTCATCTGTTGTGTGGGTCGTTGCTTCTGCTGGGCTGTCGTCGTCAGATGTGTCGTTCTCTCGTCCTGCTGCAGCGATGTCAGTTCTGATGTCGTCTAACGTCCTTGCTGGAGGTTTTCCAACGGCGCACTGGCTCCAATGATACCACGTTTCCCCCTTTCCTTCGAGGCGAACTGCATGTGATGTCCTCTGAGTCACTCTGTGCGGGCCGGTGAACCTTGGGTTGAGCCACTTCGGACGGATGACCTTCAGCCAGATGAATTCTGCGGTGTTAGCCTCGTGCTTCTCCGGTCCCCCTTTGGCGTCAGCAACCTGGGTGGAGAAATCTCATACCAAGCCCTTAAGTTGCTGGTAGTATGGTTTGCTATCCATCTCTTCTACTTCTTTCCCTACTGCTAATGCTCCAGGACCCGGAAACTGATGGCCGTGGGTCAGCTCAAATGGGGAGAAACCTGTCCCTCAGTTAATGTGTTCATAAACAAAGTCCGACACTGGCTATATCAACCTGTTTCAGAGGAAGGTGGAGTCCCCTGTGCCGTCTTGACTTGCCGTGTCTTCTCTGTCAGAGGCAGAGGTTTCATCTTCTCATAGTCCTAAAAAATTTGACGCGTTTTGCAACAAAGTCAAGTATTTCTTCATCTGTAGGGGTATGTGTTGATACAGGTGTTCTTTTAATGTCATGAGGGGAACTGGGTGAGGGGGGGTTAGAGGTGGAGGGAAGCGTATAGGGAGGGGGTGGGTCTTTAAGGGGTTGTATAAATCTGGATAGAGGAGGGGACCGCCCTCTGGGATGTCTGGGAGGGCCCACCATATGGCTTCTCCTTCCTGACTGGCTCTATCACTTCTGTGGGAGGGGCTGGTGCAGGACTGGGTGGGGCTGCAACAAAACCCCCCTCCCTCCTATCAGGTCATAAACAACTGAATCCACTACATTCCTAAGTCACGCACACACAATTGAGCACAGCAAACAAAGGAAAATAAGAACATTTGGTCTAGTTTCATAAGCATACATTTTACACAGATGATATGTCGGGCCAAAGTTATAATTATATTTAACAGATTATGCAGGTTCCTTTAGTGACCAAAGTAATTTTCCTGAGCAGGAGATTTGCTGGTCCTCAGTGGCACCTGGGGGGGATACCACCAACGTTTTTCCACCCTGCTAAACTCCAGCTCAGGATGCCCCTTTGCGTTCCACTTGAACAGAACCTTTGATATCCACCTCTGGCAAGGTGTGGGTCCAGCCAGCTGGAAGACAGATTCGTCGTGCGAGAAAAAACAAAACAAAGAAATAAACAAATGCAAATTCATTTTTGCTTTATTGTCCCTAGATATGAAACTTATTAAAAGTTCATAAGATCATTTTTTTATAGTGTTATGGATATGGTGTTATCCAAAGGGTTAACCTTTTAATGTGATAACAGATGCTTTGTTGTCTAAGGGAGGGTTTACGACCCTACAGGAAAGGGAGGGGGGAAAGGACAATGTGTTTGCGACACCTAATTGATCTCTATGGGGGTTGGGTTTTCTTTGTTTTGTCTTTGATGTAAACCAAAGCCGAGCCTGATGTACTCTTGCAGACACTCTCAAGACGAGGTGTCGTGGATGCACACATCAAAGACCTTCTTGAGGACTTCATTACGAATAATGAGTTTATTTGCCTAAGCAGCAGCTGATTTTAAGGACATGAAAAATAAATGAGAAAAATGTATCACTAAATCTGTCCACTTAAAAAGATTGTGTTTTAATGTTTGAGATATTGAAATTTGAACATACCTGCAGGATTTGCCTCCTCAAATTGTACTGCCTCTGTCAGGAGTGTGCTGTCATCAACCTCACTGGACACAGTGTGTGAGGGGGGATGCTGGAGGCGGGTGTGTGAGGGTGGAGGCTGGGGCCTTTGCTGCTTCGAAGGACACAGGCAGTTGGATGAGGTGGGGTTTTGGCCGTGCACCTGCATGGACCAAAGCTAAAGAAAGACGAATTAAGGACAAACAGATAAACATCACAAGTATTGAAGAGTACTAAACATTAAAAAGAAGTGTTATCAAATAAATGTTTGCTTACAGGGTTTGGTTTTGCTGGGGGAAACCAGCCGTTTCACTGCGTTGGTGAGGCTCCTCTGATTTGGCATCTTCTGTCCAGCCAAAAGGGAGCGGAGTGAAGAGGTTCAGGCATGCTGGCTGGTCCCAGCTTGCTGGGTGGGAGCAGCATGCTCTGTGGTGGTCAAGTGCTGGGCAGGGGGAGAACCCTGGGCAGGGGGAGTGTGCTGGGGAGCGTTGGCAGCATATTGCTCTTCTTTCATGGCAATGGCAATTCTACCAGAAGGAAAGAGCTCAATATACTCTTTGAAACAGCCCTTGTTCAGGGAATGTTCCTTGGAGTCTTTGCTGCCTCCTGTCGGGTCTCTTTTCATTGCTGCCACCAGGTAAGCAGCATAGCCAAGAGAATTTTCCGCCACCCAACGGAAAGTCTGCTCGCGAAACAGACCAAACTGGATTTCGAAGAAACCCAGCAGGTGTCTTCTGTTGGATGGATCTCCACGGTGCTGGGTTATGGCTGTTCTGGCCTTGTCCATCACTTCCTCTGGGGAAAGAGGTCAAATCCACAGCCTAGCTTTGTTAGACTGCTTGCCCTGTTTTGCTTCCAAAGTGTCTGCCAAGTTAAGACTGCCGTCAGCCCGTTTTCGAAAGCGTGGTTCCATCTAGAGAATAAGAAAATATTTCTCTTTTTTTTTTAAATAAATATGACTATGTAATTTATAATAAATATTTAATAAACAAGCTGTAAAAGATTACATATTGATTCAAAGAAAAACTGATGACTACACAAATTAAAGATGAATAAAAACAAGTACAAATGCAAATTATGCATTTAAATGTAATCAATTAATCGAAATGTAAAAATAGCATATATTTTGTATGAAAAACTCGACCTTCATAGTAAGTATTTAATAATTTCCTCTCAATTATAGTGTATTAAAGTACCTTACAATGGAAACAGGCCTGCAGGTACAAGTATTTCATTAAAAAAAAAGTGGTGTAAACTGCATTGTAACTTCCCTTCACTGTCCCCCCCGGACTTTCATTGTTTACAAGTGAGGTTTAGTATATAAATTAATGGTAAAATAAAAACGGTTGTCCAGTTACAGTCAAGGGCAAGATTTGTTTTAATGATGGGTCAATGGGCTTTCAAAATTTCCAACAGTACTTCTCAACAAACAGCGCATCAAAGTCAATGAACATTTGAAAGGAGGACCAACATTATTATGGCCCTTCAACATGAAACCAAGCGAATGTGAAGTATTTCGTTTTTAGCCTACGTGGGCTTTTGACTTCTCTACATTTGAGCTTTACAGTAATGCCATGCCTATCAGTACGTGTCTGAACTCTGTCAGTCATAGGGAGTATAGCTCAGTGGTAGAGCATTTGACTGCAGATCAAGAGGTCCCCAGTTCAAATCTGGGTGCCCCCTTTGTAAGTGTACTCTCCTTCAGAATGGTATGTTTGCAATACTGTGAGAACTACAGTGGCCGTGATCGTATTGTGGTTAGTACTCTGAGTTGTGGCCGCAGCAACGACGGTTCCAATCCGGGTTGCAGTTCTAGTATGTTTTTATGTTTTTGCTTCAACCTACCTACTGCATTTTAATTCATTTTCTACAGTTTAAAAGCTTCTACAAAAGCAAAAACAAGGGGTTAGTGGCGCAATGGATAACGCGTCTGACTACGGATCAGAAGATTCCAGGTTCGACTCCTGGCTAGCTTGTCTCACTTTAGTAAATCACTTGTTCCTCATTTCCTAATGTACTTCTCAAAAAACTGTCCGTCAAAGTACACCTGGAATGAGGCATCGATATAATGATGGGTCAATGGGCTTTCAAAATTTCCAACAGTACTTCTCAACAAACAGTGCATCAAAGTCAATGAACATTTGAAAGGAGGACCAACACTATTATGGCCCTTCAACATGAAACCAAGCGAATGTGAAGTAATTCGTTTTTAGCCTACGTGGGCTTTTGACTTCTGGTCATTTGAGCTTTACAGTAATTCCCAGCCTATCAGTACGTGTCTGAACTCTGTCAGTCATTTGGGCTATAGCTCAGTGGTAGAGCAGTAGACTGCAGATAAGGAAGTCCCCAGTTCAAATCTGGGTGGCCCCTTTGTAAGTGTACTTGACTTCAAAATGGTATGTTTGCAATACTGTGAGAACTACAGTGGCCGTGATCGTATAGTGGTTAGTACTCTGCGTTGTGGCCGCAGCAACCCCGGTTTGAATCCGGTCACGGCAGCAGTTCTAGTCTGCTTTTATGTTTTTGCTTCAACCTACCTACTGCATTTTTCATTCATTTTCTATGTTTTAAAAGCTGTTACAAAAGGAAAAACTAAAGTTTAGTGGCGCAATGGATAACGCGTCTGACTACGGATCAGAAGATTCCAGGTTTGACTCCTGGCTAGCTCGTCTCACTTTAGTAAATCACTTGTTCCTCATTTCCTAATGTACTTCTCAAAAAACTGTCGGTCAAATTACACCTGGAATGAGGGATTGACATAATGATGGTTCAATGGGCTTTCAACATTTCCAACAGTACTTCTCAGCAAACAGCGCATCAAAGTCAATGAACATTTGAAACGAGGAACAACACTTCTCAACAAACAGTGCATCAAAGTCAATGAACATTCGAAATGAGGACCAACACTATTATGGCCCTTCAACATGAAACCAAGCGAATGTGAAGTATTTCGTTTTTAGCCTACGTGGGCTTTTGACTTCTGGTCATTTGAGCTTTACAGTACTGCCCAGCCTATCAGTACGTGTCTGAACTCTGTCAGTCATAGGGGTATACCCCTATGACTGACAGAGTTCAGACACGCTCAGTGGTAGAGCATTTGACTGCAGATCAAGAGGTCCCCAGTTCCAATCTGGGTGCCCCCTTTGTAAGTGTACTTGCCTTCAGAATGGTATGTTTGGAATTCTTTGAGAACTACAGTGGCTGGGATCGTATAGTGGTTAGTACTCTGCGTTGTGGCCGCAGCAACCCCGGTTCGAATCCGGGTCACGGCAGCAGTTCTAGTCTGCTTTTATGTTTTTGCTTCAACCTACCTACTGCATTTTTAATTCATTTTCTACTGTTTAAAAGATGTTACAAAAGGAAAAGTTAAGGGTTAGTGGCGCAATGGATAACGCGTCTGACTACGGATCAGAAGATTCCAGGTTCGACTCCTGGCTAGCTCGTCTCACTTTAGTAAATCACTTGTTCCTCATTTCCTAATGTACTTCTCAAAAAACTGTCCGTCAAAGTACACCTGGAATGAGGGATTGACATAATGATGGTTCAATGGGCTTTCAACATTTCCAACAGTACTTCTCAACAGACAGTCCATCAAAGTCAATGAACATTTGAAACGAGGAACAACACTATTATGGCCCTTCAACATGAAACCAAGCGAATGTGAAATATTTCGTTTTTAATCACTTGTTCCTCATTTCCTAATGTACTTCTCAAAAAACTGTCCGTCAAAGTACACCTGGAATGAGGGATCGACATAATGATGGTTCAATGGGCTTTCAACATTTCCAACAGTAATTCTCAGTAAACAGCCCATCAAAGTCAATGAACATTTGAAACGGGAACAACACTATTATGGCCCTTCAACATGAAACCAAGCGAATGTGAAATATTTCGTTGTTAGCCTACGTGGGCTTTTGACTTCTGGTCATTTGAGCTTTACAGTAATGCCGAGCCTATCAGTACGTGTCTGAACTCTGTCAGTCATAGGGATTATAGCTCAGTGGTAGAGCATTTGACTGCAGATCAAGAGGTCCCCAGTTCAAATCTGGGTGCCCCTTTGTAAGTGTACTTGCCTTCAGAATGATATGTTTGCAATACTGTGAGAACTACAGTGGCCGTGATCGTATAGTGTTTTGTACTCTGCGTTGTGGCCGCAGCAACCCCGGTTTGAATCCGGGTCACGGCAGCAGTTGTGGTTGCTTTTATGTTTTTGCTTCAACCTACCTACTGCATTTTTCATTCATTTTCTATGTTTTAAAAGCTGTTACAAAAGGAAAAACTAAAGTTTAGTGGCGCAATGGATAACGGTCTGACTACGTATGAGAAGATTCCAGGTTTGACTCCTGGCTAGCTCGTCTCACTTTAGTAAATCACTTGCTCCTCATTTCCTAATGTACTTCTCAAAAACTGTCGGTCAAAGTACACCTGGAATGAGGGATTGACATAATGATGGTTCAATGGGCTTTCAACATTTCCAACAGTACTTCTCAACAAACAGCGCATCAAAGTCAATGAACATTTGAAACGAGGAACAACACTATTATAGCCCTTCAACATGAAACCAAGCGAATGTGAAATATTTCATTTTTAGCCTACGTGGGCTTTTGACTTCTGGTCATTTGAGCTTTACAGTAATGCCAAGCCTATCAGTACGTGTCTGAACTCTGTCAGTCATAGGGAGTATAGTCAGTGGTAGAGCAGTAGACTGCAGATAAGAGGTCCCCAGTTCAAATCTGGTGCCCCTTTGTAAGTGTACTTGACTTCAAATGGTATGTTTGCAATACTGTGAGAACTACAGTGGCCGTGATCGTATAGTGGTTAGTACTCTGCGTTGTGGCCGCAGCAACCCCGGTTCGAATCCGGGTCACGGCAGCAGTTCTTGTCTGCTTTTATGTTTTTGCTTCAACCTACCTACTGCATTTTTCATTCATTTTCTATGTTTTAAAAGCTGTTACAAAAGGAAAAACTAAAGTTTAGTGGCGCAATGGATAACTCGTCTGACTACGGATCAGAAGATTCCAGGTTTGACTCCTGGCTAGCTGTCTACTTTAGTAAATCACTTGTTCCTCATTTCCTAATGTACTTCTCAAAAAACTGTCCGTCAAATTACACCTGGAATGAGGCATCGATATAATGATGGTTCATGGGCTTTCAAATTTCCAACAGTACTTCTCACAAACAGTGCATCAAAGTCAATGAACATTTGAAACGAGGAACAACACTATTATGGCCCTTCAACATGAAACCAAGGAATGTGAAGTATTCGTTTTTAGCCTACGTGGGCTTTTGACTTCTGGTCATTTGAGCTTTACAGTACTGCCCAGCCTATCAGTACGTGTCTAAACTCTGTCAGTCATAGGGGTATAGCTCAGTGGTAGAGCATTTGACTGCAGATCAAGAGGTCCCCAGTTCCAATCTGGGTGCCCCCTTTGTAAGTGTAGTTGCCTTCAGAATGGTATGTTTGGAATTCTGTGAGAACTAGAGTGGCTGGGATCGTATAGTGGTTAGTACTCTGCGTTGTGGTCGCAGCAACCCCGGTTTGAATCTGGGTCACGGCAGCAGTTCTAGCCTGCTTTTATGTTTTTGCTTCAACATACCTACTGCATTTTCCATTCATTTTCTACTGTTTAAAAGGTGTTACAAAAGGAAAAACTAAAGGTTAGTGGCGCGATGGATAACGCGTCTCACTACAGATCAGAAGATTCCAGCTTCGACTCCTGGCTAGCTCGTCTCACTTTAGTAAATCACTTGTTCCTCATTTCCTAATGTACTTCTCAAAAACCTTTCCGTCAAAGTACACCTGGAATGAGGGATCGACATGATGATGGTTCAATGGGCTTTCAACATTTCCAACAGTACTTCTCAACAAACAGTCCATCAAAGTCAATGAACATTTGAAACGAGGAACAACACTATTATGGCCCTTCAACATGAAACCAAGCGAATGTGAAATATTTCGTTTTTAATCACTTGTTCCTCATTTCCTAATGTACTTCTCAAAAACCTTTCCGTCAAAGTACACCTGGAATGAGGGATCGACATGATGATGGTTCAATGGGCTTTCAACATTTCCAACAGTACTTCTCAACAAACAGTCCATCAAAGTCAATGAACATTTGAAACGAGGAACAACACTATTATGGCCCTTCAACATGAAACCAAGCGAATGTGAAATATTTCGTTTTTAATCACTTGGTCCTCATTTCCTAATGTACTTCTCAAAAAACTGTCCGTCAAAGTACACCTGGAATGAGGGATCGACATAATGATGGTTCAATGGGCTTTCAACATTTCCAACAGTAATTCTCAGCAAACAGTCCATCAAAGTCAATGAACATTTGAAACGAGGAACAACACTATTATGGCCCTTCAACATGAAACCAAGCGAATGTGAAATATTTCGTTTTTAGCCTACGTGGGCTTTTGACTTCTGGTCATTTGAGCTTTACAGTAATGCCGAGCCTATCAGTACGTGTCTGAACTCTGTCAGTCATAGGGGTATAGCTCAGTGGTAGAGCATTTGACTGCAGATCAAGAGGTCCCCAGTTCCAATCTGGGTGCCCCCTTTGCAAGGGAATACTCTCGTTTCTGGACGAAATTAACATGGGATCACTCCGGCCATCAGACGTACTTCGTCTCACTGGAATATTAACGGTCAGATGGAATATAAAATCGACCCCATTTATCCGGCCAGTGACGGGAGAGTTTTGAAAGTTACAAAACACTGTTCCATACATTTTAAAAACACTTAAACAATTCAAAAATATTTCCCCAGGATTCAAGGACCTTACATGGCTTGTATAGGGCAGTGAGACATCATGGAGGTGTCAGACTATGTATCACACTGTATATCCAGGGGTCTATGTCAAACAACTTTACCCCACCTTTAGAACACTTATTCATGGGTCTGGAAGTGAGTTTTAGCCTGTCATTTTGCAGTATATGATTTAACATGGAAGCACTCCTCAAAATGAACATATTATGTACATTTTCAGGGGTGCTTCCATGTTAAATCATATACTGCAAGATGACAGGCTAAAACTCTCTTCCAGACGTTTAAAAACACTTAAACAATTCAAAAATATTTACCCAGGATCCAAGCACCTTCCATGGCTTGTATAGGGCAGTGAGACATCATGGAGGTGTCAGACTATGTATCACACTGTATATCCAGGGGTCTATGTCAAACAACTTTACCCCGCCTTTAGAACACTTATTCATGGGTCTGGAAGTGAGTTTTAGCCTGTCATTTTGCAGTATATGATTTAACATGGAAGCACTCCTCAAATGAACATATTATGTACATTTTCAGGGTGCTTCCATGTTAAATCATATACTGCAAGATGACAGGCTAAAACTCTCTTCCAGACGTTTAAAAACACTTAAACAATTCAAAAATATTTACCCAGGATCCAAGCTCTTCTCCCGCTTTTGAATAGCTGTTTTGCGCCTCTCATTTCCACACCCTGTACACACACATGTTTACCCAGGATCCAAGTTATTTACGTGGCTTGTATAGGGCAGTGATGCACCCTGGATGTGGCAGAATATTTACCACACTGCAAATCCATCCAGGGGTATATTTCAAACAACTTTACCCCGCCTTTAGAACACTTATTCCCGGGTCGAAAAGGCAGCTGCGCCAGCCTGCTCTCTGGGTGCACTATGCCTCTATTCACAACACTAGATGGCCCACCTTTAAAACACGTTCCCCCCCACCTTTCAAACACTTTCCCTGGGTTGAGAAAGCCAGCGGCGCCTGTCTCCCACCCTCCGCAGCACCTGGGAGCTCTCTGTGGTGCTGCGGAGGCATTGTCAGGCTTAGCAGAGTTTTAGCGGACTTTTAGCACTCTTTTCCCCGCAGAAACTAGTTAAATCACCGTTGTCACTGCTGTGGGGACTTGGGAATGTAGCTGTGAGCCTGTCTCCCACCCTCCGCAGCACCCGGGAGCTCGCTGTGGTGCTGCGGAGGCATTTTCAGGCTTAGCAGAGTTTTAGCGGACTTTGAGCACTCTTTTCCCCGCAGAAACTGGTTTAAATCACCGTTGTCACTGCTGTGGGGACTTGGGAATGTAGCTGTGAGCCTTTCTCCCACCCTCCGCAGCGCCCGGGAACTCGCTGTGGTGCTGCGGAGGGATTTTCAGGCATAGCAGAGTTTTAGCGGACTTTGAGCACTCTTTTCCCCGCAGAAACTAGTTTAAATCACCGTTGTCACTGCTGTGGGGACTTGGGAATGTAGCTGTGAGCCTGTCTCCCACCCTCCGCAGCACCCGGGAGCTCGCTGTGGTGCTGCGGAGGCATGTTCACCTTTAAAACACGTTCCCCCCCACCTTTCACACACTTTCCCTGGGTCGAGATAGCCAGCGGCGCCTGCCTCCCACCCTCCGCAGCACCCGGGAGCTCGCTGTGGTGCTGCTGAGGCATGTTCACCTTTAAAACACGTTCCCCCCCACCTTTCAAACACTTTCCCTGGGTCGAGATAGCCAGCGGCGCCTGCCTCCCACCCTCCGCAGCACCCGGGAGCTCGCTGTGGTGCTGCGGAGGCATGTTCACCTTTAAAACACGTTCCCCCCCACCTTTCAAACACTTTCCCTGGGTCGAGATAGCCAGCGGCGCCTGCCTCCCACCCTCCGCAGCACCCGGGAGCTCGCTGTGGTGCTGCGGAGGCATGTTCACCTTTAAAACACGTTCCCCCCCACCTTTCAAACACTTTCCCTGGGTCGAGATAGCCAGCGGCGCCTGCCTCCCACCCTCCGCAGCACCCGGGAGCTCGCTGTGGTGCTGGAGAGGCATTTTCAGGCTTCTCTCTGCACTTTTTCCCCTGCAAATGAATTTTAATGGATACTTTTAGATGGAAATGGTTATATTGTATCCTTACTATGGGTCTCTGAAACAATCAGACTTGTACCACACCGTTATCAGAGTTTTAGCAGACTTTGAGCACTCTTTTCCCCGCAGAAACTAGTTTAAATCACCGTTGTCACTACTGTGGGGGATTGGGAATGTACCTGTGTCTCGTGCGGAGCCTCCATGCACCTTCAATCCATCCATTTGTCTTATTTATGGCATGTTTTACAGTTAATGCACTGTGCTCAAGCAGGCTGAAGCGCCCTCCTGTGGGGAAACATGGGAACTGTACTTAAATCACTTTGTGTGCCTTTTAACCGGTTTAAAATGGTTTTTCTTTCACTTTTAAAATACACCCTGCCCTAGAAATGGTTTTTAATCATTATTACCGTCGTCAGGGGCTGCGTGAACACTTTCCCCACCTTTAAAACACTTTATCCCCACCTTTCAAACAATTTTCCCCGGTCGAAAATGCAGCTGCTCTCTGGGTGCACTCTGCCTCTATTTTACCCAGGATCCAAGCTCTTTTCCCCGCTTTTGAATAGCTGTTTTGCGTCCTGTCATTCCCACACCCTGTACACACAGTTTAACCAGGATCCAAGCTATTTCCCTGGCTTTTTAATAGCTGTTTTGCGCCCTGGCCGTCCCACGCACACTGTACACACAGTTTACCCAGGATCCAAGCTATTTCCCTGGCTTTTTAATAGCTGTTTTGCGCCCTGGCAGTCCCACACACTGTACACACACGTTTACCCAGGATCCAAGCTATTTCCCTGGCTTTTTAATAGCTGTTTTGCGCCCTGGCAGTCCCACACACTGTACACACACGTTTACCCAGGATCCAAGCTATTTCCCTGGCTTGTATAGGGCATTGATGCACCCTGGAGGGTCAGAATATTTAACACACTGCACATCCATCCAGGGGTATATTTCAAACAACTTTACCCCGCCTTTAGAACACTTATTCCTGGGTTGAAAAGGCTGCTGCGTGGTCCTGCTCTCAGGCTGCTGACCCCAGCACGTCTCCCTAACATGTGCACTTTGTTCATTTCACACCTCCAGGAGAGAGACCGGGAAAATCACCTCTCTTTGGCGGCTCACACACCACCACAGGACGGGCTAATGACCCCCAGCGTGTCTCCCTAACATGTGCACTTGTTCATTTCACACCTCCAGGAGAGAGACCGGGAAAATCACCTCTCTTTGGCGGCTCACAGACCACCAAAGGACGGGCTAATGACCCCCAGAACGTCTCCCTAATATGTTCACTTTGATTATTTCAGACCTCCAGGAGAGAGACCGGGAAAATCACCTCTCTTGGCGGCTCACACACCACCAAGGACGGGCTAATGACCCCCAGCGTGTCTCCCTAACATGTGCACTTGTTCATTTCACACCTCCAGGAGAGAGACCGGGAAAATCACCTCTCTTTGGCGGCTAACAGACCACCAAAGGACGGGCTAATGACCCCCAGCACGTCTCCCTAATATGTTCACTTTGATTATTTCAGACCTCCAGGAGAGAGACCGGGAAAATCACCTCTCTTTGGCGGCTCACACACCACCAAGGACGGGCTAATGACCCCCAGCGTGTCTCCCTAACATGTGCACTTTGTTCATTTCACACCTCCAGGAGAGAGACCGGGAAAATCACCTCTCTTTGGCGGCTCACACACCACCACAGGACGGGCTAATGACCCCCAGCGTGTCTCCCTAACATGTGCACTTTGTTCATTTCACACCTCCAGGAGAGAGACCGGGAAAATCACCTCTCTTTGGCGGCTCACAGACCACCAAAGGACGGGCTAATGACCCCAGCACGTCTCCCTAATATGTTCACTTTGATTATTTCAGACCTCCAGGAGAGAGACCGGGAAAATCACCTCTCTTTGGCGGTTCACACACCACCAAAGGACGGACTAATGACCTCCAGCATGTGTCCCAATCATGTGTACTTCCATAACCTTGCCCACCGTGAGTGCCCTGGGACCCGCACTTAAGCACTCCCCCTCGGACTAAACCAAGACATTCACACCCTCCAGAACTTCGTGCCCCTGGTGACCCTAAAAGGGGGTGGATTTTGTGGTGCTTTAATGTCCGCCCATCAGCATCCATATCCGACCTTCTTCACAGCAACACCACCCCCTCTGTGGAGGGTTTTCACATGCCCTGGTAACACTTAAGGGGTGGATTTTGTGGTGCTTTACTGTCCGCCCATCAGCATCCATATTCGACCTTATTCACAGCAACACCACCCCCTCTGTGGAGGGTTTTCACATGGCCCTGGTAAAACTTAAAGGGGTGGATTATGTGGTGATTTACCGTCCGCCCATCAGCATCCATATCCGACCTTCTTCACAGCAACACCACCCCCTCTGTGGAGGGTTTTCACATGGCCCTGGTAAAACTTAAAGGGGTGGATTATGTGGTGATTTACCGTCCGCCCATCAGCATCCATATCCGACCTTCTTCACAGCAACACCACCCCCTCTGTGGAGGGTTTTCACATGCCCCTGGTAACCCTAATGCAGCAGGCCTTTTTTTAATTTATTTTTAACAAAAACAGCTTACACAGTATGCATGACAAAAACAGTATACACGGTACAAATACTCCCAATGTTTAGCGGGGGTCCGGGGACCAATTCAGGGGTCTAATTCGTACGGTGCACAAGGGAAAACAGGTTGAGTCAACCGGTCCAATTCCAGACTTCATTGGCCTCTTTCCCTCCCGCTTCCGCATCCGCTCCCGCTCCAATGACCCTTCAGGTTGCTCATGCTCTGAAGAAGAGGTATGGTTGGGGTATTGTATGCTGCTCTCAGCCCCGGAGCCCTCTCCGGAGGTATCCTCATCTGATGGCTGTAGACATCCTTCTGATTCTGATGCAGCTGCTGCAGCAACCGATGACGCCCTGAACATTGAGCGGATTTTAAATGCCTCCTTTATTCCAGGTGCATTCGCGTAGAACCGGTCAGCCGTGGTTATGTCGTGACACATAAACCTGGCGAGAATCGACCGGCTTGATGGATCTTGGTGATGCTTGATATTGTCAGCCAGGGCAGTGCGCAGGATTGTGAAGGTGACGGCTGTTTCTAGCCCAGCATCAGCCCATGCACTCTTCAAGTGAGCATTCAGGTTCCTGGAGGCACACTTCCCTGTTGTGGAAAGGAAGAATTCATTCTGAGGACCCAGCAATGCCTCTTTTATCCCCATCCACTGCATGACCCAGCTAAACTCATTTACTGTAAGCGCCAGCTGTGCTTCGCCAAATGTCTTGGCTGTCTTGTGGTCCTGCACATGGATGATGTAGCCATCAGCAGTTCCCCTTTTGTCCGCCTCTAATACCTCGATGTTGGTCATGTTTGCGTACACGCCCGGACGGTGGCCATAGAGGAGGCTCCAATGGAGGGTTAGATAGCCATATAGCAGGTTTTGGGTGCTTGAGGTCGGCGTGATGGTCATCAGGTCGAGGAGCTGGGGGATGCGCTTCTCTGCGGCGCCATGGCGGCGAAAAGTTCAGCCTGGCTCGGCAGATGATCCAGTTTATTCCTTTTCACCTTAAACTGGTGCACAGTGACTGCCTTCTTCATGTTTTTCATGTTGGCTCTCAACTCTCTGATTATGTGGGAAATATCAGACATGGTGAGCCTGCACCCCCGGGGCTTTGATTCAGACATGTACCTCATGAAATGATTCACATTCTTCAGGAAGAACTCCGATGTGGTGACTGCCTGGCACCACTTCGAAATATAATTGATCCAGCCACGGATCTTATTTAAGTCTTTCAGGAACAGCCAGTCTGACAGCCGCTTCACACCATGGGACGAGAATGTGAGGAAGTGTTTTATCCTGCTGACCTTCGACAGAGCATTTTCTTTATGTTTTACTGTCGGAGCTACACCCTCACAATGCTCCCTGTATGTCTGAAGGTACGCCTCCATGCTTTTAGGCAACTTGATTTCACGCATGTATTACCCCGTCCCTTACCAGTGGACCAGAGATTTGGGGGGGAGGGCGAGTTCTTAGACAGCTTAGCTTTCAGCTTATTGTAGACAGACGCACGGGTCTTCTGACATACAGGGGCCCTACTACCGGAGGCTGGGGACTGCATCACAGGGTGGTCAGGGGTCTTCACACACGGGGCTGCACCGGAGGCTGCTGGGGACTGCATCACAGGGTGGTCAGGGGTCTTCACACACGGGGCTGCACCGGAGGCTGCTGGGGACTGCATCACAGGGTGGTCAGGGGTCTTCACACACGGGTCTGCACCGAAGGCTGCTGGGGACTCCATCACAGGGTGGTCAGGGTCTTCACACCCGGGTCTCCACCGGAGGCTGCTGTGTTCGTGTCGGAGGTACTTGTGATTGGAAGGCCCTTAAATCGTATACATTCTTCATCTTCCTCAGGCACAGCAGCGGTGGCCTTCTGCTTCCTGGGTTTAAGCTCCTTTTTCAGCCTGGAGCGCAGGGTCTTCACCTCATCATTTAGGGCATCCTTCTGAGCCCGCAATGCCACATTTTCCAGCACCACCTGCCTGCAGTCATCATTGTCACACTCAATATGTGGGGACAAGGGTGGAGGGTGCCCGGGGTATTCCTCCTCATTGTCTATATCCAATGATGTAGCCATTCCAATGATGGGGTTAGTCTCACGGAGGTCATGGAGCAACTGCAGGGCCACACTATGCTTCAGCCTTGCCATGACCTGATGTGCCACACATCGGGATAACTCAGGGTGGTCATGAGTTACATGACGGTCCAGTCTCTTCCCAGCAAAACAGCTATTAAAAAGCCAGGGAAATAGCTTGGATCCTGGTTAAACTGTGTGTACAGGGTGTGGGAATGACAGGACGCAAAACAGCTCTTCAAAAGCGGGGAGAAGAGCTTGGATCCTGGGTAAACATGTGTGTACAGGTTGTGGGAATGAGAGGGTACAAAACAGCTATTCAAAAGCAGGGAAAAGAGCTTGGATCCTGGGTAAAATAGAGGCAGAGTACACCCAGAGAGGAGGCGCGCGCAGCTGCATTTTCCACCCGGGAATAAGTGTTCTAAAGGCGGGGTAAAGTTGGTTGAAATACACCCCTGGATGAATGCGCAGTGTGGTCAATGTTATGCCACAACCAGGGTGTATACAAGCCACGGAAATAGCTTGGATCCTGGGTACAATTGAAGCAGAGTGCACCCAGAGAGCAGGCGGGCGATGCTGCATTTTCAACCCGGGAATAAGTGTTCTAAAGGCGGGGTAAAGTTGGTTGAAATACACCCCTGGATGAATGCGCAGTGTGGTCAATATTATGCCACAACCAGGGTGTATACAAGCAACGGAAATAGCTTGGATCCTGGGTACAATTGAGGCAGAGTACACCCAGAGAGGAGGCGCGCGCAGCTGCATTTTCAACCCGGGAATAAGTGTTCAGAAGGCGGGGTAAAGTTGGTTGAAATACACCCCTGGATGAATGCGCAGTGTGGTCAATATTATGCCACAACCAGGGTGTATACAAGCAACGGAAATAGCTTGGATCCTGGGTACAATTGAAGCAGAGTACACCCAGAGAGCAGGCGCGCGCAGCTGCATTTTTGACCCGGGAATAAGTGTTCTAAAGGTGGGCTAAAGTTGGTTGAAATACACCCCTGGATGAATGCGCAGTGTGGTCAATATTATGCCACAACCAGGGTGTATACAAGCCACGGAAATAGCTTGGATCCTGGGTACAATTGAGGCAGAGTGCACCCAGAGAGCAGGCGGGCGATGCTGCATTTTCAACCCGGGAATAAGTGTTCAAAAGGCGGGGTAAAGTTGGTTGAAATACACCCCTGGATGCGCAGTGTGGTCAATATTATGCCACAACCAGGGTGTATACAAGCCACGGAAATAGCTTGGATCCTGGGTACAATTGAAGCAGAGTGCACCCAGAGAGCCGGCGCGCGCAGCTGCATTTTCAACCCGGGAATAAGTGTTCTAAAGGCCGGGTAAAGTTGGTTGAAATACACCCCTGGATGGATGTGATGTGTGGTCAATATTATGCCACAACCAGGGTGTATACAAGCAACGGAAATAGCTTGGATCCTGGGTACAATTGAAGCAGAGTGCACCCAGAGAGCCGGCGCGCGCAGCTGCATTTTCAACCCGGGAATAAGTGTTCTAAAGGCCGGGTAAAGTTGGTTGAAATACACCCCTGGATGGATGTGCTGTGTGGTCAATATTATGCCACATCCAGGGTGCGTCACTGCCCTATAAAGCCACGGAAATAGCTTGGATCCTGGGTAAACATGTGTGTGTACAGGGTGTGGGAATGAGAGGGCGCAAAACAGCTATTAAAAAGCGGGGGAGAAGAGCTTGGATCCTGGGTAAAATTGAAGCAGTGTGCACCCAGAGAGGAGGCGCGCGCAGCTGCATTTTCAACCCGGGAATAAGTGTTCTAAAGGCGGGGTAAAGTTGTTTGAAATACACCCCTGGATGGATGTGCAGTGTGGTAAATATTCTGCCACATCCAGGGTGCGTCACTGCTCTATACAAGCCAGGGAAATAGCTTGGATCCTGGGTAAACATGTGTGTGTACAGGGTGTGGGAATGAGAGGGCGCAAAACAGCTATTAAAAGCGGGGGAGAAGAGCTTGGATCCTGGTAAAATTGAAGCAGAGTGCACCCAGAGAGGAGGCGCGCAGCTGCCTTTTCAACCCGGGAATAAGTGTTCTAAAAGCGGGGTAAAGTTGTTTGAAATACCCCCTGGATGGATGTGATGTGTGGTCAATATTATGCCACATCCGGGTGCGTCACTGACCTATAAAAGCCACGGAAATAGCTTGGATCCTGGGTAAACATGTTTGTGTACAGGGTGCGGGAATGAGAGGGCGCAAAACAGCTATTCAGAAGTGGGAAAAGAGCTTGGATCCTGGGTAAAATAGATGCAGAGTGCACCCAGAGAGCAGGCGGGCGCTGCTGCATTTTCGACCCGGGAAAATGGTTTGAAAGGTGGGATAAAGTGTTTAAAGGTGGGGAAAGTGTTCACGCAGCCCCCTGACAACGGTAATAATGATTAAAAACCATTTCTAGGGCAGGGTGTATTTTAAAAGTGAAAGAAACTATTTTAAACCGGTTAAAAGGCACACAAAGTGTTTTAAGTGCAGTTCCCATGTGTCCCCACAGGAGGGCGCTTCAGCCTGCTTGAGCACAGTGCATTAACAGTAAAACATGCCATAAATAAGGCAATGGATGGATGTAAGGTGCAGGGAGGCTCCGTACGAGACACAGGTATATTCCCAAGTCCCCACAGTAGTCACAACGGTGATTTAAACTGGTTCTAAGGGGAAAAAGAGTGCTCAAGTCTGATCAAACTCTGATAACGGTGTGATCTGATTGTTTCAGAGACCCATAGTAAGGATACAATATAACCATTTCCATCTAAAAGTATCCATTAAAATGCATTTGCAGGGTGAACAGTGCAGAGAGAAGCCTGAAAATGCCTCTCAAGCACCACAGCGAGCTCCCGGGTGCTGCGGAGGGTGGGAGGCAGGCGCCGCTGGCTATCTCGACCCAGGGAAAGTGTTTGAAAGGTGGGGGGGAACGTGTTTTAAAGGTGAACATGCCTCCGCAGCACCACAGCGAGCTCCCGGGTGCTGCGGAGGGTGGGAGGCAGGCGCCGCTGGCTTCTCAACCCAGGAAAAGTGTTTTGAAAGTGGGGGGGGAAGTGTTTTAAAGGTGGGCCAACTAGTGTTGTGAATAGAGGCATAGTGCACCCAGAGACAGGCCGGCGCAGCTGCCTTTTCGACCCGGGAATAAGTGTTCTAAAGGCGGGGTAAAGTTGTTTGAAATATACCCCTGGATGGATGTGCAGTGTGGTAAATATTCTGCCACACACCTCCAGGGTGCATCACTGCCCTATTCAAGCCAGGGAAATAGCTTGGATCCTGGGTAAACATGTGTGTACAGGGTGTGGGACTTCCGGGTATTTACAAGACTTTTCCCCCGCCTTTCAAACACTTATGCCTGGGTTGTAATGTCAGCTGCTCCGTCCTGCTAAGGGCACACATGAGCGAGACATGCTGGAGAGCATTAGACCGTCCTTTGGGGGTCTGTGAGTGCACTCTGGGGCAGATATAAGTGTACGATTAGGTCTGTCACTTTGTGTAACCGCACAACTCCTTGACATCTCCCGAGAGAGGACGTCCATTATCGGTAACGCGTCTAAGGCAGAGATAAGCGTACCATTAGGTCTGTCACTTCGGGTAACCGCACCACGCATTGACATCTCCCGAGAGCTGACATCCATTATCGGTAATGCCTCTAAGGCATGTAAGTGTACTCTCCTTCAGAATGGTATGTTTGCAATACTGTGAGAACTACAATGGCCGTGATCGTATTGTGGTTAGTACTCTGAGTTGTGGCCGCAGCAACGCCGGTTCCAATCCGGGTCACGGCTGCAGTTCTAGTCTGTTTTTATGTTTTTGCTTCAACCTACCTACTGCATTTTTAATTCATTTTCTACAGTTTAAAAGCTTCTACAAAAGCAAAACAAAGGGTTAGTGGCGCAATGGATAACGCGTCTGACTACGGATCAGAAGATTCCAGGTTCGACTCCTGGCTAGCTCGTCTCACTTTAGTAAATCACTTGTTCCTCATTTCCTAATGTACTTCTCAAAAAACTGTCCGTCAAAGTACACCTGGATGAGGGATCGATATAATGATGGTCAATGGGCTTTCAAAATTTCCAACAGTACTTCTCAACAAACAGCCATCAAGTCATGAACATTTGAAACGAGGAACAACACTATTATGGCCCTTCAACATGAAACCAAGCGAATGTGAAGTATTTCGTTTGAGCCTATGTGGGCTTTTGACTTCTCTACATTTGAGCTTTACAGTAATGCCAGCCTATCAGTACGTGTCTGAACTCTGTCAGTCATAGGGATATAGCTCAGTGGTAGAGCATTTTACTGCAGATCAAGAGGTCCCCAGTTCAAATCTGGGTGCCCCTTTGTAAGTGTACTTCCTTCAGAATGGTATGTTTGCAATACTGTGAGAACTACAGTGGCCGTGATCGTATAGTGTTAGTACTCTGCGTTGTGGCCGCAGCAACACCGGTTCCAATCCGGGTCACGGTTGCAGTTCTAGTATGTTTTATGTTTTTGCTTCAACCTACCTACTGCATTTTTATTCATTTTCTATGTTTTAAAAGCTTTACAAAAGGAAAAACAAAGTTAGTGGCGCAATGGATAACGGTCTGACTACGGATCAGAAGATTCCAGGTTTGACTCCTGGCTGTCTCTCACTTTAGTAAATCACTTGTCCTCATTTCCTAATGTACTTCTCAAAAAACTGTCGGTCAAAGTACACCTGGAATGAGGGATTGACATAATGATGGTCAATGGGCTTTCAAATTTCCAACAGTACTTCTCAACAAACAGCGCATCAAAGTCAATGAACATTTGAAAGAGGACAACACTATTATGCCCTTCAACATGAAACCAAGCGAATGTGAAATATTTCATTTTTAGCCTACGTGGGCTTTTGACTTCTCTCATTTGAGCTTTACTGTAATGCCCAGCCTTCAGTACGTGTCTGAACTCTGTCGTCATAGGGAGTATAGTCAGTGGTAGAGCGTACTGCAGATCAAGAGGTCCCCAGTTCAAATCTGGGTGCCCCTTTGTAAGTGTACTTCTTCAAATGGTATGTTTGCAATACTGTGAGAACTACAGTGGCCGTGATCGTATAGTGGTTAGTACTCTGCGTTGTGGCCGCAGCAACCCCGGTTCGAATCCGGGTCACGGCAGCAGTTCTAGTCTGCTTTTATGTTTTTGCTTCAACCTACCTACTGCATTTTTTTCATTTTCTACAGTTTAAAAGCTACAAAAGGAAAAACTAAAGTTTAGTGGCGCAATGGATAACTGTCTGACTACGGATCAGAAGATTCCAGGTTTGACTCCTGGCTAGCTCGTCTTACTTTAGTAAATCACTTGTTCCTCATTTCCTAATGTACTTCTCAAAAAACTGTCCGTCAAATTACACCTGGAATGAGGGATTGATATAATGATGGTTCCATGGGCTTTCAAATTTCCAACAGTACTTCTCAAAACAGTGCATCAAAGTCAATGAACATTTGAAACGAGGAACAACACTATTATGGCCCTTCAACATGAAACCAAGGGAATGTGAAATATTTCGTTTTTAGCCTACGTGGGCTTTTGACTTCTGGTCATTTGAGCTTTACAGTAATTCCCAGCCTATCAGTACGTGTCTAAACTCTGTCAGTCATAGGGGTATAGCTCAGTGGTAGAGCATTTGACTGCAGATCAAGAGGTCCCCAGTTCCAATCTGGGTGCCCCCTTTGTAAGTGTAGTTGCCTTCAGAATGGTATGTTTGGAATTCTGTGAGAACTAGAGTGGCTGGGATCGTATAGTGGTTAGTACTCTGCGTTGTGGTCGCAGCAACCCCGGTTTGAATCTGGGTCACGGCAGCAGTTCTAGCCTGCTTTTATGTTTTTGCTTCAACATACCTACTGCATTTTCCATTCATTTTCTACTGTTTAAAAGGTGTTACAAAAGGAAAAACTAAAGGTTAGTGGCGCGATGGATAACGCGTCTCACTACAGATCAGAAGATTCCAGCTTCGACTCCTGGCTAGCTCGTCTCACTTTAGTAAATCACTTGTTCCTCATTTCCTAATGTACTTCTCAAAAACCTTTCCGTCAAAGTACACCTGGAATGAGGGATCGACATGATGATGGTTCAATGGGCTTTCAACATTTCCAACAGTACTTCTCAACAAACAGTCCATCAAAGTCAATGAACATTTGAAACGAGGAACAACACTATTATGGCCCTTCAACATGAAACCAAGCGAATGTGAAATATTTCGTTTTTAATCACTTGTTCCTCATTTCCTAATGTACTTCTCAAAAACCTTTCCGTCAAAGTACACCTGGAATGAGGGATCGACATGATGATGGTTCAATGGGCTTTCAACATTTCCAACAGTACTTCTCAACAAACAGTCCATCAAAGTCAATGAACATTTGAAACGAGGAACAACACTATTATGGCCCTTCAACATGAAACCAAGCGAATGTGAAATATTTCGTTTTTAATCACTTGGTCCTCATTTCCTAATGTACTTCTCAAAAAACTGTCCGTCAAAGTACACCTGGAATGAGGGATCGACATAATGATGGTTCAATGGGCTTTCAACATTTCCAACAGTAATTCTCAGCAAACAGTCCATCAAAGTCAATGAACATTTGAAACGAGGAACAACACTATTATGGCCCTTCAACATGAAACCAAGCGAATGTGAAATATTTCGTTTTTAGCCTACGTGGGCTTTTGACTTCTGGTCATTTGAGCTTTACAGTAATGCCGAGCCTATCAGTACGTGTCTGAACTCTGTCAGTCATAGGGGTATAGCTCAGTGGTAGAGCATTTGACTGCAGATCAAGAGGTCCCCAGTTCCAATCTGGGTGCCCCCTTTGCAAGGGAATACTCTCGTTTCTGGACGAAATTAACATGGGATCACTCCGGCCATCAGACGTACTTCGTCTCACTGGAATATTAACGGTCAGATGGAATATAAAATCGACCCCATTTATCCGGCCAGTGACGGGAGAGTTTTGAAAGTTACAAAACACTGTTCCATACATTTTAAAAACACTTAAACAATTCAAAAATATTTCCCCAGGATTCAAGGACCTTACATGGCTTGTATAGGGCAGTGAGACATCATGGAGGTGTCAGACTATGTATCACACTGTATATCCAGGGGTCTATGTCAAACAACTTTACCCCACCTTTAGAACACTTATTCATGGGTCTGGAAGTGAGTTTTAGCCTGTCATTTTGCAGTATATGATTTAACATGGAAGCACTCCTCAAAATGAACATATTATGTACATTTTCAGGGGTGCTTCCATGTTAAATCATATACTGCAAGATGACAGGCTAAAACTCTCTTCCAGACGTTTAAAAACACTTAAACAATTCAAAAATATTTACCCAGGATCCAAGCACCTTCCATGGCTTGTATAGGGCAGTGAGACATCATGGAGGTGTCAGACTATGTATCACACTGTATATCCAGGGGTCTATGTCAAACAACTTTACCCCGCCTTTAGAACACTTATTCATGGGTCTGGAAGTGAGTTTTAGCCTGTCATTTTGCAGTATATGATTTAACATGGAAGCACTCCTCAAAATGAACATATTATGTACATTTTCAGGGGTGCTTCCATGTTAAATCATATACTGCAAGATGACAGGCTAAAACTCTCTTCCAGACGTTTAAAAACACTTAAACAATTCAAAAATATTTACCCAGGATCCAAGCTCTTCTCCCGCTTTTGAATAGCTGTTTTGCGCCCTCTCATTTCCACACCCTGTACACACACATGTTTACCCAGGATCCAAGTTATTTACGTGGCTTGTATAGGGCAGTGATGCACCCTGGATGTGGCAGAATATTTACCACACTGCAAATCCATCCAGGGGTATATTTCAAACAACTTTACCCCGCCTTTAGAACACTTATTCCCGGGTCGAAAAGGCAGCTGCGCCAGCCTGCTCTCTGGGTGCACTATGCCTCTATTCACAACACTAGATGGCCCACCTTTAAAACACGTTCCCCCCACCTTTCAAACACTTTCCCTGGGTTGAGAAAGCCAGCGGCGCCTGTCTCCCACCCTCCGCAGCACCTGGGAGCTCTCTGTGGTGCTGCGGAGGCATTGTCAGGCTTAGCAGAGTTTTAGCGGACTTTTAGCACTCTTTTCCCCGCAGAAACTAGTTTAAATCACCGTTGTCACTGCTGTGGGGACTTGGGAATGTAGCTGTGAGCCTGTCTCCCACCCTCCGCAGCACCCGGGAGCTCGCTGTGGTGCTGCGGAGGCATTTTCAGGCTTAGCAGAGTTTTAGCGGACTTTGAGCACTCTTTTCCCCGCAGAAACTGGTTTAAATCACCGTTGTCACTGCTGTGGGGACTTGGGAATGTAGCTGTGAGCCTTTCTCCCACCCTCCGCAGCGCCCGGGAACTCGCTGTGGTGCTGCGGAGGGATTTTCAGGCATAGCAGAGTTTTAGCGGACTTTGAGCACTCTTTTCCCCGCAGAAACTAGTTTAAATCACCGTTGTCACTGCTGTGGGGACTTGGGAATGTAGCTGTGAGCCTGTCTCCCACCCTCCGCAGCACCCGGGAGCTCGCTGTGTGTGCTGCGGAGGCATGTTCACCTTTAAAACACGTTCCCCCCCACCTTTCACACACTTTCCCTGGGTCGAGATAGCCAGCGGCGCCTGCCTCCCACCCTCCGCAGCACCCGGGAGCTCGCTGTGGTGCTGCTGAGGCATGTTCACCTTTAAAACACGTTCCCCCCCACCTTTCAACACTTTCCCTGGGTCGAGATAGCCAGCGGCGCCTGCCTCCCACCCTCCGCAGCACCCGGGAGCTCGCTGTGGTGCTGCGGAGGCATGTTCACCTTTAAAACACGTTCCCCCCCACCTTTCAAACACTTTCCCTGGGTCGAGATAGCCAGCGGCGCCTGCCTCCCACCCTCCGCAGCACCCGGGAGCTCGCTGTGGTGCTGCGGAGGCATGTTCACCTTTAAAACACGTTCCCCCCCACCTTTCAAACACTTTCCCTGGGTCGAGATAGCCAGCGGCGCCTGCCTCCCACCCTCCGCAGCACCCGGGAGCTCGCTGTGGTGCTGGAGAGGCATTTTCAGGCTTCTCTCTGCACTTTTTCCCCTGCAAATGAATTTTAATGGATACTTTTAGATGGAAATGGTTATATTGTATCCTTACTATGGGTCTCTGAAACAATCAGACTTGTACCACACCGTTATCAGAGTTTTAGCAGACTTTGAGCACTCTTTTCCCCGCAGAAACTAGTTTAAATCACCGTTGTCACTACTGTGGGGGATTGGGAATGTACCTGTGTCTCGTGCGGAGCCTCCATGCACCTTCAATCCATCCATTTGTCTTTATTTATGGCATGTTTTACAGTTAATGCACTGTGCTCAAGCAGGCTGAAGCGCCCTCCTGTGGGGAAACATGGGAACTGTACTTAAATCACTTTGTGTGCCTTTTAACCGGTTTAAAATGGTTTTTCTTTCACTTTTAAAATACACCCTGCCCTAGAAATGGTTTTTAATCATTATTACCGTCGTCAGGGGGCTGCGTGAACACTTTCCCCACCTTTAAAACACTTTATCCCCACCTTTCAAACAATTTTCCCCGGTCGAAAATGCAGCTGCTCTCTGGGTGCACTCTGCCTCTATTTTACCCAGGATCCAAGCTCTTTTCCCCGCTTTTGAATAGCTGTTTTGCGTCCTGTCATTCCCACACCCTGTACACACAGTTTAACCAGGATCCAAGCTATTTCCCTGGCTTTTTAATAGCTGTTTTGCGCCCTGGCCGTCCCACGCACACTGTACACACAGTTTACCCAGGATCCAAGCTATTTCCCTGGCTTTTTAATAGCTGTTTTGCGCCCTGGCAGTCCCACACACTGTACACACACGTTTACCCAGGATCCAAGCTATTTCCCTGGCTTTTTAATAGCTGTTTTGCGCCCTGGCAGTCCCCACACTGTACACACACGTTTACCCAGGATCCAAGCTATTTCCCTGGCTTGTATAGGGCATTGATGCACCCTGGAGGTGTCAGAATATTTAACACACTGCACATCCATCCAGGGTATATTTCAAACAACTTTACCCCGCCTTTAGAACACTTATTCCTGGGTTGAAAAGGCTGCTGCGTGGTCCTGCTCTCAGGCTGCTGACCCCAGCACGTCTCCCTAACATGTGCACTTTGTTCATTTCACACCTCCAGGAGAGAGACCGGGAAAATCACCTCTCTTTGGCGGCTCACACACCACCACAGGACGGGCTAATGACCCCCAGCGTGTCTCCCTAACATGTGCACTTTGTTCATTTCACACCTCCAGGAGAGAGACCGGGAAAATCACCTCTCTTTGGCGGCTCACAGACCACCAAAGGACGGGCTAATGACCCCCAGACGTCTCCCTAATATGTTCACTTTGATTATTTCAGACCTCCAGGAGAGAGACCGGGAAAATCACCTCTCTTGGCGGCTCACACACCACCACAGGACGGGCTAATGACCCCCAGCGTGTCTCCCTAACATGTGCACTTTGTTCATTTCACACCTCCAGGAGAGAGACCGGGAAAATCACCTCTCTTTGGCGGCTAACAGACCACCAAAGGACGGGCTAATGACCCCCAGCACGTCTCCCTAATATGTTCACTTTGATTATTTCAGACCTCCAGGAGAGAGACCGGGAAAATCACCTCTCTTTGGCGGCTCACACACCACCACAGGACGGGCTAATGACCCCCAGCGTGTCTCCCTAACATGTGCACTTTGTTCATTTCACACCTCCAGGAGAGAGACCGGGAAAATCACCTCTCTTTGGCGGCTCACACACCACCACAGGACGGGCTAATGACCCCCAGCGTGTCTCCCTAACATGTGCACTTTGTTCATTTCACACCTCCAGGAGAGAGACCGGGAAAATCACCTCTCTTTGGCGGCTCACAGACCACCAAAGGACGGGCTAATGACCCCCAGCACGTCTCCCTAATATGTTCACTTTGATTATTTCAGACCTCCAGGAGAGAGACCGGGAAAATCACCTCTCTTTGGCGGTTCACACACCACCAAAGGACGGACTAATGACCTCCAGCATGTGTCCCAATCATGTGTACTTCCATAACCTTGCCCACCGTGAGTGCCCTGGGACCCGCACTTAAGCACTCCCCCTCGGACTAAACCAAGACATTCACACCCTCCAGAACTTCGTGCCCCTGGTGACCCTAAAAGGGGGTGGATTTTGTGGTGCTTTAATGTCCGCCCATCAGCATCCATATCCGACCTTCTTCACAGCAACACCACCCCCTCTGTGGAGGGTTTTCACATGCCCCTGGTAACTTAACGGGGTGGATTTTGGTGCTTTACTGTCCGCCCATCAGCATCCATATCGACCTTCACAGCAACACCACCCCCTCTGTGGAGGGTTTTCACATGGCCCTGGTAAAACTTAAAGGGGTGGATTATGTGGTGATTTACCGTCCGCCCATCAGCATCCATATCCGACCTTCTTCACAGCAACACCACCCCCTCTGTGGAGGGTTTTCACATGGCCCTGGTAAAACTTAAAGGGGTGGATTATGTGGTGATTTACCGTCCGCCCATCAGCATCCATATCCGACCTTCTTCACAGCAACACCACCCCCTCTGTGGAGGGTTTTCACATGCCCCTGGTAACCCTAATGCAGCAGGCGCCTTTTTTTAATTTATTTTTAACAAAAACAGCTTACACAGTATGCATGACAAAAACAGTATACACGGTACAAATACTCCCAATGTTTAGCGGGGGTCCGGGGACCAATTCAGGGGTCTAATTCGTACGGTGCACAAGGGAAAACAGGTTGAGTCAACCGGTCCAATTCCAGACTTCATTGGCCTCTTTCCCTCCCGCTTCCGCATCCGCTCCCGCTCCAATGACCCTTCAGGTTGCTCATGCTCTGAAGAAGAGGTATGGTTGGGGTATTGTATGCTGCTCTCAGCCCCGGAGCCCTCTCCGGAGGTATCCTCATCTGATGGCTGTAGACATCCTTCTGATTCTGATGCAGCTGCTGCAGCAACCGATGACGCCCTGAACATTGAGCGGATTTTAAATGCCTCCTTTATTCCAGGTGCATTCGCGTAGAACCGGTCAGCCGTGGTTATGTCGTGACACATAAACCTGGCGAGAATCGACCGGCTTGATGGATCTTGGTGATGCTTGATATTGTAGCCAGGGCAGTGCGCAGGATTGTGAAGGTGACGGCTGTTTCTAGCCCAGCATCAGCCCATGCACTCTTCAAGTGAGCATTCAGGTTCCTGGAGGCACACTTCCCTGTTGTGGAAAGGAAGAATTCATTCTGAGGACCCAGCAATGCCTCTTTTATCCCCATCCACTGCATGACCCAGCTAAACTCATTTACTGTAAGCGCCAGCTGTGCTTCGCCAAATGTCTTGGCTGTCTTGGTCCTGCACATGGATGATGTAGCCATCAGCAGTTCCCCTTTTGTCCGCCTCTAATACCTCGATGTTGGTCATGTTTGCGTACACGCCCGGACGGTGGCCATAGAGGAGGCTCCAATGGAGGGTTAGATAGCCATATAGCAGGTTTTGGGTGCTTGAGGTCGGCGTGATGGTCATCAGGTCGAGGAGCTGGGGGATGCGCTTCTCTGCGGCGCCATGGCGGCGAAAAGTTCAGCCTGGCTCGGCAGATGATCCAGTTTATTCCTTTTCACCTTAAACTGGTGCACAGTGACTGCCTTCTTCATGTTTTTCATGTTGGCTCTCAACTCTCTGATTATGTGGGAAATATCAGACATGGTGAGCCTGCACCCCCGGGGCTTTGATTCAGACATGTACCTCATGAAATGATTCACATTCTTCAGGAAGAACTCCGATGTGGTGACTGCCTGGCACCACTTCGAAATATAATTGATCCAGCCACGGATCTTATTTAAGTCTTTCAGGAACAGCCAGTCTGACAGCCGCTTCACACCATGGGACGAGAATGTGAGGAAGTGTTTTATCATCCTGACCTTCGACAGAGCATTTTCTTTATGTTTTACTGTCGGAGCTACACCCTCACAATGCTCCCTGTATGTCTGAAGGTACGCCTCCATGCTTTTAGGCAACTTGATTTCACGCATGTTATTACCCCGTCCCTTACCAGTGGACCAGAGATTTGGGGGGGAGGGCGAGTTCTTAGACAGCTTAGCTTTCAGCTTATTGTAGACAGACGCACGGGTCTTCTGACATACAGGGGCCCTACTACCGGAGGCTGCTGGGGACTGCATCACAGGGTGGTCAGGGGTCTTCACACGGGGCTGCACCGGAGGCTGCTGGGGACTGCATCACAGGGTGGTCAGGGGTCTTCACACACGGGGCTGCACCGGAGGCTGCTGGGGACTGCATCACAGGGTGGTCAGGGGTCTTCACACACGGGTCTGCACCGAAGGCTGCTGGGGACTCCATCACAGGGTGGTCAAGGGTCTTCACACCCGGGTCTCCACCGGAGGCTGCTGTGTTCGTGTCGGAGGTACTTGTGATTGGAAGGCCCTTAAATCGTATACATTCTTCATCTTCCTCAGGCACAGCAGCGGTGGCCTTCTGCTTCCTGGGTTTAAGCTCCTTTTTCAGCCTGGAGCGCAGGGTCTTCACCTCATCATTTAGGGCATCCTTCTGAGCCCGCAATGCCACATTTTCCAGCACCACCTGCCTGCAGTCATCATTGTCACACTCAATATGTGGGGACAAGGGTGGAGGGTGCCCGGGGTATTCCTCCTCATTGTCTATATCCAATGATGTAGCCATTCCAATGATGGGGTTAGTCTCACGGAGGTCATGGAGCAACTGCAGGGCCACACTATGCTTCAGCCTTGCCATGACCTGATGTGCCACACATCGGGATAACTCAGGGTGGTCATGAGTTACATGACGGTCCAGTCTCTTCCCAGCAAAACAGCTATTAAAAAGCCAGGGAAATAGCTTGGATCCTGGTTAAACTGTGTGTACAGGGTGTGGGAATGACAGGACGCAAAACAGCTCTTCAAAAGCGGGGAGAAGAGCTTGGATCCTGGGTAAACATGTGTGTACAGGTTGTGGGAATGAGAGGGTACAAAACAGCTATTCAAAAGCAGGGAAAAGAGCTTGGATCCTGGGTAAAATAGAGGCAGAGTACACCCAGAGAGGAGGCGCGCGCAGCTGCATTTTCCACCCGGGAATAAGTGTTCTAAAGGCGGGGTAAAGTTGGTTGAAATACACCCCTGGATGAATGCGCAGTGTGGTCAATGTTATGCCACAACCAGGGTGTATACAAGCCACGGAAATAGCTTGGATCCTGGGTACAATTGAAGCAGAGTGCACCCAGAGAGCAGGCGGGCGATGCTGCATTTTCAACCCGGGAATAAGTGTTCTAAAGGCGGGGTAAAGTTGGTTGAAATACACCCCTGGATGAATGCGCAGTGTGGTCAATATTATGCCACAACCAGGGTGTATACAAGCAACGGAAATAGCTTGGATCCTGGGTACAATTGAGGCAGAGTACACCCAGAGAGGAGGCGCGCGCAGCTGCATTTTCAACCCGGGAATAAGTGTTCAGAAGGCGGGGTAAAGTTGGTTGAAATACACCCCTGGATGAATGCGCAGTGTGGTCAATATTATGCCACAACCAGGGTGTATACAAGCAACGGAAATAGCTTGGATCCTGGGTACAATTGAAGCAGAGTACACCCAGAGAGCAGGCGCGCGCAGCTGCATTTTGACCCGGGAATAAGTGTTCTAAAGGTGGGCTAAAGTTGGTTGAAATACACCCCTGGATGAATGCGCAGTGTGGTCAATATTATGCCACAACCAGGGTGTATACAAGCCACGGAAATAGCTTGGATCCTGGGTACAATTGAGGCAGAGTGCACCCAGAGAGCAGGCGGGCGATGCTGCATTTTCAACCCGGGAATAAGTGTTCAAAAGGCGGGGTAAAGTTGGTTGAAATACACCCCTGGATGCGCAGTGTGGTCAATATTATGCCACAACCAGGGTGTATACAAGCCACGGAAATAGCTTGGATCCTGGGTACAATTGAAGCAGAGTGCACCCAGAGAGCCGGCGCGCGCAGCTGCATTTTCAACCCGGGAATAAGTGTTCTAAAGGCCGGGTAAAGTTGGTTGAAATACACCCCTGGATGGATGTGATGTGTGGTCAATATTATGCCACAACCAGGGTGTATACAAGCAACGGAAATAGCTTGGATCCTGGGTACAATTGAAGCAGAGTGCACCCAGAGAGCCGGCGCGCGCAGCTGCATTTTCAACCCGGGAATAAGTGTTCTAAAGGCCGGGTAAAGTTGGTTGAAATACACCCCTGGATGGATGTGCTGTGTGGTCAATATTATGCCACATCCAGGGTGCGTCACTGCCCTATAAAAGCCACGGAAATAGCTTGGATCCTGGGTAAACATGTGTGTGTACAGGGTGTGGGAATGAGAGGGCGCAAAACAGCTATTAAAAAGCGGGGGAGAAGAGCTTGGATCCTGGGTAAAATTGAAGCAGTGTGCACCCAGAGAGGAGGCGCGCGCAGCTGCATTTTCAACCCGGGAATAAGTGTTCTAAAGGCGGGGTAAAGTTGTTTGAAATACACCCCTGGATGGATGTGCAGTGTGGTAAATATTCTGCCACATCCAGGGTGCGTCACTGCTCTATACAAGCCAGGGAAATAGCTTGGATCCTGGGTAAACATGTGTGTGTACAGGGTGTGGGAATGAGAGGGCGCAAAACAGCTATTAAAAAGCGGGGGAGAAGAGCTTGGATCCTGGGTAAAATTGAAGCAGAGTGCACCCAGAGAGGAGGCGCGCGCAGCTGCCTTTTCAACCCGGGAATAAGTGTTCTAAAAGCGGGGTAAAGTTGTTTGAAATACACCCCTGGATGGATGTGATGTGTGGTCAATATTATGCCACATCCAGGGTGCGTCACTGACCTATAAAAGCCACGGAAATAGCTTGGATCCTGGGTAAACATGTTTGTGTACAGGGTGCGGGAATGAGAGGGCGCAAAACAGCTATTCAGAAGTGGGGAAAAGAGCTTGGATCCTGGGTAAAATAGATGCAGAGTGCACCCAGAGAGCAGGCGGGCGCTGCTGCATTTTCGACCCGGGAAAATGGTTTGAAAGGTGGGGATAAAGTGTTTTAAAGGTGGGGAAAGTGTTCACGCAGCCCCCTGACAACGGTAATAATGATTAAAAACCATTTCTAGGGCAGGGTGTATTTTAAAAGTGAAAGAAACTATTTTAAACCGGTTAAAAGGCACACAAAGTGTTTTAAGTGCAGTTCCCATGTGTCCCCACAGGAGGGCGCTTCAGCCTGCTTGAGCACAGTGCATTAACAGTAAAACATGCCATAAATAAAGGCAAATGGATGGATGTAAGGTGCAGGGAGGCTCCGTACGAGACACAGGTATATTCCCAAGTCCCCACAGTAGTCACAACGGTGATTTAAACTGGTTTCTAAGGGGAAAAAGAGTGCTCAAAGTCTGATCAAACTCTGATAACGGTGTGATCTGATTGTTTCAGAGACCCATAGTAAGGATACAATATAACCATTTCCATCTAAAAGTATCCATTAAAATGCATTTGCAGGGTGAACAGTGCAGAGAGAAGCCTGAAAATGCCTCTCAAGCACCACAGCGAGCTCCCGGGTGCTGCGGAGGGTGGGAGGCAGGCGCCGCTGGCTATCTCGACCCAGGGAAAGTGTTTGAAAGGTGGGGGGGAACGTGTTTTAAAGGTGAACATGCCTCCGCAGCACCACAGCGAGCTCCCGGGTGCTGCGGAGGGTGGGAGGCAGGCGCCGCTGGCTTTCTCAACCCAGGAAAAGTGTTTGAAAGGTGGGGGGGGAAAGTGTTTTAAAGGTGGGCCAACTAGTGTTGTGAATAGAGGCATAGTGCACCCAGAGACAGGCCGGCGCAGCTGCCTTTTCGACCCGGGAATAAGTGTTCTAAAGGCGGGGTAAAGTTGTTTGAAATATACCCCTGGATGGATGTGCAGTGTGGTAAATATTCTGCCACACACCTCCAGGGTGCATCACTGCCCTATTCAAGCCAGGGAAATAGCTTGGATCCTGGGTAAACATGTGTGTACAGGGTGTGGGACTTCCGGGTATTTACAAGACTTTTCCCCCGCCTTTCAAACACTTATGCCTGGGTTGTAATGTCAGCTGCTCCGTCCTGCTAAGGGCACACATGAGCGAGACATGCTGGAGAGCATTAGACCGTCCTTTGGGGGTCTGTGAGTGCACTCTGGGGCAGATATAAGTGTACGATTAGGTCTGTCACTTTGTGTAACCGCACAACTCCTTGACATCTCCCGAGAGAGGACGTCCATTATCGGTAACGCGTCTAAGGCAGAGATAAGCGTACCATTAGGTCTGTCACTTCGGGTAACCGCACCACGCATTGACATCTCCCGAGAGCTGACATCCATTATCGGTAATGCCTCTAAGGCATGTAAGTGTACTCTCCTTCAGAATGGTATGTTTGCAATACTGTGAGAACTACAATGGCCGTGATCGTATTGTGGTTAGTACTCTGAGTTGTGGCCGCAGCAACGCCGGTTCCAATCCGGGTCACGGCTGCAGTTCTAGTCTGTTTTTATGTTTTTGCTTCAACCTACCTACTGCATTTTTAATTCATTTTCTACAGTTTAAAAGCTTCTACAAAAGCAAAAACAAAGGGTTAGTGGCGCAATGGATAACGCGTCTGACTACGGATCAGAAGATTCCAGGTTCGACTCCTGGCTAGCTCGTCTCACTTTAGTAAATCACTTGTTCCTCATTTCCTAATGTACTTCTCAAAAAACTGTCCGTCAAAGTACACCTGGCATGAGGGATCGATATAATGATGGGTCAATGGGCTTTCAAAATTTCCAACAGTACTTCTCAACAAACAGCGCATCAGAGTCGATGAACATTTGAAACGAGGAACAACACTATTATGGCCCTTCAACATGAAACCAAGCGAATGTGAAGTATTTCGTTTGAAGCCTATGTGGGCTTTTGACTTCTCTACATTTGAGCTTTACAGTAATGCCAAGCCTATCAGTACGTGTCTGAACTCTGTCAGTCATAGGGAGTATAGCTCAGTGGTAGAGCATTTTACTGCAGATCAAGAGGTCCCCAGTTCAAATCTGGGTGCCCCCTTTGTAAGTGTACTCTCCTTCAGAATGGTATGTTTGCAATACTGTGAGAACTACAGTGGCCGTGATCGTATTGTGGTTAGTACTCTGAGTTGTGGCCGCAGCAACACCGGTTCCAATCCGGGTCACGGTTGCAGTTCTAGTATGTTTTTATGTTTTTGCTTCAACCTACCTACTGCTGCTTTTAATTCATTTTCTACAGTTTAAAAGCTTCTACAAAAGCAAAAACAAAAGGTTAGTGGCGCAATGGATAACGCGTCTGACTACGGATCAGAAGATTCCAGGTTCGACTCCTGGCTGTCTCCTCTCACTTTAGTAAATCACTTGTACCTCATTTCCTAATGTACTTCTCAAAAAACTGTCCGTCAAAGTACACCTGGAATGAGGGATCGATATAATGATGGGTCAATGGGCTTTCAAAATTTCCAACAGTACTTCTCAACAAACAGCGCATCAAAGTCAATGAACATTTGAAAGGAGGACCAACACTATTATGGCCCTTCAACATGAAACCAAGCGAATGGAAGTATTTCGTTTTTAGTCTACGTGGGCTTTTGACTTCTCTACATTTGAGCTTTACAGTAATGCCAAGCCTATCAGTACGTGTCTGAACTCTGTCAGTCATAGGGAGTATAGTTCAGTGGTAGAGTAGACTGCAGATAAGGAGGTCCCCAGTTCAAATCTGGGTGGCCCCTTTGTAAGTGTACTTGACTTCAAATGGTATGTTTGCAATACTGTGAGAACTACAGTGGCCGTGATCGTATAGTGGTTAGTACTCTGCGTTGTGGCCGCAGCAACCCCGGTTCGAATCCGGGTCACGGCAGCAGTTCTTGTCTGCTTTTATGTTTTTGCTTCAACCTACCTACTGCATTTTTCATTCATTTTCATGTTTTAAAAGCTGTTACAAAAGGAAAAACTAAAGTTTAGTGGCGCAATGGATAACTCGTCTGACTACGGATCAGAAGATTCCAGGTTCGACTCCTGGCTAGCTTGTCTCACTTTAGTAAATCACTTGTTCCTCATTTCCTAATGTACTTCTCAAAAAACTGTCCGTCAAAGTACACCTGGAATGAGGCATCGATATAATGATGGTCATGGGCTTTCAAAATTTCCAACAGTACTTCTCACAAACAGTGCATCAAAGTCAATGAACATTTGAAACGAGGAACAACACTATTATGGCCCTTCAACATGAAACCAAGCGAATGTGAAGTAATTCGTTTTTAGCCTACGGGCTTTTGACTTCTGGTCATTTGAGCTTTACAGTACTGCCCAGCCTATCAGTACGTGTCTAAACTCTGTCAGTCATAGGGGTATAGCTCAGTGGTAGAGCATTTGACTGCAGATCAAGAGGTCCCCAGTTCCAATCTGGGTGCCCCTTTGTAAGTGTAGTTGCCTTCAGAATGGTATGTTTGGAATTCTGTGAGAACTAGAGTGGCTGGGATCGTATAGTGGTTAGTACTCTGCGTTGTGGTCGCAGCAACCCCGGTTTGAATCTGGGTCACGGCAGCAGTTCTAGCCTGCTTTTATGTTTTTGCTTCAACATACCTACTGCATTTTCCATTCATTTTCTACTGTTTAAAAGGTGTTACAAAGGAAAAACTAAAGGTTAGTGGCGCGATGGATAACGCGTCTCACTACAGATCAGAAGATTCCAGCTTCGACTCCTGGCTAGCTCGTCTCACTTTAGTAAATCACTTGTTCCTCATTTCCTAATGTACTTCTCAAAAACCTTTCCGTCAAAGTACACCTGGAATGAGGGATCGACATGATGATGGTTCAATGGGCTTTCAACATTTCCAACAGTACTTCTCAACAAACAGTCCATCAAAGTCAATGAACATTTGAAACGAGGAACAACACTATTATGGCCCTTCAACATGAAACCAAGCGAATGTGAAATATTTCGTTTTTAATCACTTGTTCCTCATTTCCTAATGTACTTCTCAAAAACCTTTCCGTCAAAGTACACCTGGAATGAGGGATCGACATGATGATGGTTCAATGGGCTTTCAACATTTCCAACAGTACTTCTCAACAAACAGTCCATCAAAGTCAATGAACATTTGAAACGAGGAACAACACTATTATGGCCCTTCAACATGAAACCAAGCGAATGTGAAATATTTCGTTTTTAATCACTGGTCCTCATTTCCTAATGTACTTCTCAAAAAACTGTCCGTCAAAGTACACCTGGAATGAGGGATCGACATAATGATGGTTCAATGGGCTTTCAACATTTCCAACAGTAATTCTCAGCAAACAGTCCATCAAAGTCAATGAACATTTGAAACGAGGAACAACACTATTATGGCCCTTCAACATGAAACCAAGCGAATGTGAAATATTTCGTTTTTAGCCTACGTGGGCTTTTGACTTCTGGTCATTTGAGCTTTACAGTAATGCCGAGCCTATCAGTACGTGTCTGAACTCTGTCAGTCATAGGGGTATAGCTCAGTGGTAGAGCATTTGACTGCAGATCAAGAGGTCCCCAGTTCCAATCTGGGTGCCCCCTTTGCAAGGGAATACTCTCGTTTCTGGACGAAATTAACATGGGATCACTCCGGCCATCAGACGTACTTCGTCTCACTGGAATATTAACGGTCAGATGGAATATAAAATCGACCCCATTTATCCGGCCAGTGACGGGAGAGTTTTGAAAGTTAAAAACACTGTTCCATACATTTTAAAAACACTTAAACAATTCAAAAATATTTCCCCAGGATTCAAGGACCTTACATGGCTTGTATAGGGCAGTGAGACATCATGGAGGTGTCAGACTATGTATCACACTGTATATCCAGGGGTCTATGTCAAACAACTTTACCCCACCTTTAGAACACTTATTCATGGGTCTGGAAGTGAGTTTTAGCCTGTCATTTTGCAGTATATGATTTAACATGGAAGCACTCCTCAAAATGAACATATTATGTACATTTCAGGGTGCTTCCATGTTAAATCATATACTGCAAGATGACAGGCTAAAACTCTCTTCCAGACGTTTAAAAACACTTAAACAATTCAAAAATATTTACCCAGGATCCAAGCACCTTCCATGGCTTGTATAGGGCAGTGAGACATCATGGAGGTGTCAGACTATGTATCACACTGTATATCCAGGGGTCTATGTCAAACAACTTTACCCCGCCTTTAGAACATTATTCATGGGTCTGGAAGTGAGTTTTAGCCTGTCATTTTGCAGTATATGATTTAACATGGAAGCACTCCTCAAAATGAACATATTATGTACATTTTCAGGGGTGCTTCCATGTTAAATCATATACTGCAAGATGACAGGCTAAAACTCTCTTCCAGACGTTTAAAAACACTTAAACAATTCAAAAATATTTACCCAGGATCCAAGCTCTTCTCCCCGCTTTTGAATAGCTGTTTTGCGCCCTCTCATTTCCACACCCTGTACACACACATGTTTACCCAGGATCCAAGTTATTTACGTGGCTTGTATAGGGCAGTGATGCACCCTGGATGTGGCAGAATATTTACCACACTGCAAATCCATCCAGGGGTATATTTCAAACAACTTTACCCCGCCTTTAGAACACTTATTCCCGGGTCGAAAAGGCAGCTGCGCCAGCCTGCTCTCTGGGTGCACTATGCCTCTATTCACAACACTAGATGGCCCACCTTTAAAACACGTTCCCCCCCACCTTTCAAACACTTTCCCTGGGTTGAGAAAGCCAGCGGCGCCTGTCTCCCACCCTCCGCAGCACCTGGGAGCTCTCTGTGGTGCTGCGGAGGCATTGTCAGGCTTAGCAGAGTTTTAGCGGACTTTTAGCACTCTTTTCCCCGCAGAAACTAGTTTAAATCACCGTTGTCACTGCTGTGGGGACTTGGGAATGTAGCTGTGAGCCTGTCTCCCACCCTCCGCAGCACCCGGGAGCTCGCTGTGGTGCTGCGGAGGCATTTTCAGGCTTAGCAGAGTTTTAGCGGACTTTGAGCACTCTTTTCCCCGCAGAAACTGGTTTAAATCACCGTTGTCACTGCTGTGGGGACTTGGGAATGTAGCTGTGAGCCTTTCTCCCACCCTCCGCAGCGCCCGGGAACTCGCTGTGGTGCTGCGGAGGGATTTTCAGGCATAGCAGAGTTTTAGCGGACTTTGAGCACTCTTTTCCCCGCAGAAACTAGTTTAAATCACCGTTGTCACTGCTGGGGGACTTGGGAATGTAGCTGTGAGCCTGTCTCCCACCCTCCCAGCACCCGGGAGCTCGCTGTGGTGCTGCGGAGGCATGTTCACCTTTAAAACACGTTCCCCCCCACCTTTCACACACTTTCCCTGGGTCGAGATAGCCAGCGGCGCCTGCCTCCCACCCTCCGCAGCACCCGGGAGCTCGCTGTGGTGCTGCTGAGGCATGTTCACCTTTAAAACACGTTCCCCCCCACCTTTCAAACACTTTCCCTGGGTCGAGATAGCCAGCGGCGCCTGCCTCCCACCCTCCGCAGCACCCGGGAGCTCGCTGTGGTGCTGCGGAGGCATGTTCACCTTTAAAACACGTTCCCCCCCACCTTTCAAACACTTTCCCTGGGTCGAGATAGCCACAGCGGCGCCTGCCTCCCACCCTCCGCAGCACCCGGGAGCTCGCTGTGGTGCTGCGGAGGCATGTTCACCTTTAAAACACGTTCCCCCCCACCTTTCAAACACTTTCCCTGGGTCGAGATAGCCAGCGGCGCCTGCCTCCCACCCTCCGCAGCACCCGGGAGCTCGCTGTGGTGCTGGAGAGGCATTTTCAGGCTTCTCTCTGCACTTTTTCCCCTGCAAATGAATTTTAATGGATACTTTTAGATGGAAATGGTTATATGTATATTACTATGGGTCTCTGAAACAATCAGACTTGTACCACACCGTTATCAGAGTTTTAGCAGACTTGAGCACTCTTTTCCCCGCAGAAACTAGTTTAAATCACCGTTGTCACTACTGTGGGGGATTGGGAATGTACCTGTGTCTCGTGCGGAGCCTCCATGCACCTTCAATCCATCCATTTGTCTTTATTTATGGCATGTTTTACAGTTAATGCACTGTGCTCAAGCAGGCTGAAGCGCCCTCCTGTGGGGAAACATGGGAACTGTACTTAAATCACTTTGTGTGCCTTTTAACCGGTTTAAAATGGTTTTCTTTCACTTTTAAAATACACCCTGCCCTAGAAATGGTTTTTAATCATTATTACCGTCGTCAGGGGGCTGCGTGAACACTTTCCCACCTTTAAAACACTTTATCCCCACCTTTCAAACAATTTTCCCCGGTCGAAAATGCAGCTGCTCTCTGGGTGCACTCTGCCTCTATTTTACCCAGGATCCAAGCTCTTTTCCCCGCTTTTGAATAGCTGTTTTGCGTCCTGTCATTCCCACACCCTGTACACACAGTTTAACCAGGATCCAAGCTATTTCCCTGGCTTTTTAATAGCTGTTTTGCGCCCTGGCGTCCACACACACTGTACACACACGTTTACCCAGGATCCAAGCTATTTCCCTGGCTTTTTAATAGCTGTTTTGCGCCCTGGCAGTCCCACACACTGTACACACACGTTTACCCAGGATCCAAGCTATTTCCCTGGCTTGTATAGGGCATTGATGCACCCTGGAGGTGTCAGAATATTTAACACACTGCACATCCATCCAGGGGTATATTTCAAACAACTTTACCCCGCCTTTAGAACACTTATTCCTGGGTTGAAAAGGCTGCTGCGTGGTCCTGCTCTCAGGCTGCTGACCCCAGCACGTCTCCCTAACATGTGCACTTTGTTCATTTCACACCTCCAGGAGAGAGACCGGGAAAATCACCTCTCTTTGGCGGCTCACACACACCACAGGACGGGCTAATGACCCCCAGCGTGTCTCCTAACATGTGCACTTTGTTCATTTCACACCTCCAGGAGAGAGACCGGGAAAATCACCTCTCTTTGGCGGCTCACAGACCACCAAAGGACGGGCTAATGACCCCCAGCACGTCTCCCTAATATGTTCACTTTGATTATTTCAGACCTCCAGGAGAGAGACCGGGAAAATCACCTCTCTATGGCGGCTCACACACCACAGGACGGGCTAATGACCCCCAGCGTGTCTCCCTAACATGTGCACTTTGTTCATTTCACACCTCCAGGAGAGAGACCGGGAAAATCACCTCTCTTTGGCGGCTAACAGACCACCAAAGGACGGGCTAATGACCCCCAGCGTCTCCCTAATATGTTCACTTTGATTATTTCAGACCTCCAGGAGAGAGACCGGGAAAATCACCCTCTTTGGCGGCTCACACACCACCACAGACGGGCTAATGACCCCCAGCGTGTCTCCCTAACATGTGCACTTTGTTCATTTCACACCTCCAGGAGAGAGACCGGGAAAATCACCTCTCTTTGGCGGCTCACAGACCACCAAAGGATGGGCTAATGACCCCCAGCACGTCTCCCTAATATGTTCACTTTGATTATTTCAGACCTCCAGGAGAGAGACCGGGAAAATCACCTCTCTTTGGCGGTTCACACACCACCAAAGGACGGACTAATGACCTCCAGCATGTGTCCCAATCATGTGTACTTCCATAACCTTGCCCACCGTGAGTGCCCTGGGACCCGCACTTAAGCACTCCCCCTCGGACTAAACCAAGACATTCACACCCTCCAGAACTTCGTGCCCCTGGTGACCCTAAAAGGGGGTGGATTTTGTGGTGCTTTAATGTCCGCCCATCAGCATCCATATCCGACCTTCTTCACAGCAACACCACCCCCTCTGTGGAGGGTTTTCACATGCCCTGGTAAACTTAAACGGGGTGGATTTTGTGGTGCTTTACTGTCCGCCCATCAGCATCCATATTCGACCTATTCACAGCAACACCACCCCCTCTGTGGAGGGTTTTCACATGGCCCTGGTAAAACTTAAAGGGGTGGATTATGTGGTGATTTACCGTCCGCCCATCAGCATCCATATCCGACCTTCTTCACAGCAACACCACCCCCTCTGTGGAGGGTTTTCACATGGCCCTGGTAAAACTTAAAGGGGTGGATTATGTGGTGATTTACCGTCCGCCCATCAGCATCCATATCCGACCTTCTTCACAGCAACACCACCCCCTCTGTGGAGGTTTTCACATGCCCCTGGTAACCCTAATGCAGCAGGCGCCTTTTTTAATTTATTTTTAACAAAAACAGCTTACACAGTATGCATGACAAAAACAGTATACACGGTACAAATACTCCCAATGTTTAGCGGGGGTCCGGGGACCAATTCAGGGGTCTAATTCGTACGGTGCACAAGGGAAAACAGGTTGAGTCAACCGGTCCAATTCCAGACTTCATTGGCCTCTTTCCCTCCCGCTTCCGCATCCGCTCCCGCTCCAATGACCCTTCAGGTTGCTCATGCTCTGAAGAAGAGGTATGGTTGGGGTATTGTATGCTGCTCTCAGCCCCGGAGCCCTCTCCGGAGGTATCCTCATCTGATGGCTGTAGACATCCTTCTGATTCTGATGCAGCTGCTGCAGCAACCGATGACGCCCTGAACATTGAGCGGATTTTAAATGCCTCCTTTATTCCAGGTGCATTCGCGTAGAACCGGTCAGCCGTGGTTATGTCGTGACACATAAACCTGGCGAGAATCGACCGGCTTGATGGATCTTGGTGATGCTTGATATTGTCAGCCAGGGCAGTGCGCAGGATTGTGAAGGTGACGGCTGTTTCTAGCCCAGCATCAGCCCATGCACTCTTCAAGTGAGCATTCAGGTTCCTGGAGGCACACTTCCCTGTTGTGGAAAGGAAGAATTCATTCTGAGGACCCAGCAATGCCTCTTTTATCCCCATCCACTGCATGACCCAGCTAAACTCATTTACTGTAAGCGCCAGCTGTGCTTCGCCAAATGTCTTGGCTGTCTTGTGGTCCTGCACATGGATGATGTAGCCATCAGCAGTTCCCCTTTTGTCCGCCTCTAATACCTCGATGTTGGTCATGTTTGCGTACACGCCCGGACGGTGGCCATAGAGGAGGCTCCAATGGAGGGTTAGATAGCCATATAGCAGGTTTTGGGTGCTTGAGGTCGGCGTGATGGTCATCAGGTCGAGGAGCTGGGGGATGCGCTTCTCTGCGGCGCCATGGCGGCGAAAAGTTCAGCCTGGCTCGGCAGATGATCCAGTTTATTCCTTTTCACCTTAAACTGGTGCACAGTGACTGCCTTCTTCATGTTTTTCATGTTGGCTCTCAACTCTCTGATTATGTGGGAAATATCAGACATGGTGAGCCTGCACCCCCGGGGCTTTGATTCAGACATGTACCTCATGAAATGATTCACATTCTTCAGGAAGAACTCCGATGTGGTGACTGCCTGGCACCACTTCGAAATATAATTGATCCAGCCACGGATCTTATTTAAGTCTTTCAGGAACAGCCAGTCTGACAGCCGCTTCACACCATGGGACGAGAATGTGAGGAAGTGTTTTATCCTGCTGACCTTCGACAGAGCATTTTCTTTATGTTTTACTGTCGGAGCTACACCCTCACAATGCTCCCTGTATGTCTGAAGGTACGCCTCCATGCTTTTAGGCAACTTGATTTCACGCATGGTATTACCCCGTCCCTTACCAGTGGACCAGAGATTTGGGGGGGAGGGCGAGTTCTTAGACAGCTTAGCTTTCAGCTTATTGTAGACAGACGCACGGGTCTTCTGACATACAGGGGCCCTACTACCGGAGGCTGCTGGGGACTGCATCACAGGGTGGTCAGGGGTCTTCACACACGGGGCTGCACCGGAGGCTGCTGGGGACTGCATCACAGGGTGGTCAGGGGTCTTCACACACGGGCTACACCGGAGGCTGCTGGGACTGCATCACAGGGTGGTCAGGGGTCTTCACACACGGGTCTGCACCGAAGGCTGCTGGGGACTCCATCACAGGGTGGTCAGGGGTCTTCACACCCGGGTCTCCACCGGAGGCTGCTGTGTTCGTGTCGGAGGTACTTGTGATTGGAAGGCCCTTAAATCGTATACATTCTTCATCTTCCTCAGGCACAGCAGCGGTGGCCTTCTGCTTCCTGGGTTTAAGCTCCTTTTTCAGCCTGGAGCGCAGGGTCTTCACCTCATCATTTAGGGCATCCTTCTGAGCCCGCAATGCCACATTTTCCAGCACCACCTGCCTGCAGTCATCATTGTCACACTCAATATGTGGGGACAAGGGTGGAGGGTGCCCGGGGTATTCCTCCTCATTGTCTATATCCAATGATGTAGCCATTCCAATGATGGGGTTAGTCTCACGGAGGTCATGGAGCAACTGCAGGGCCACACTATGCTTCAGCCTTGCCATGACCTGATGTGCCACACATCGGGATAACTCAGGGTGGTCATGAGTTACATGACGGTCCAGTCTCTTCCCAGCAAAACAGCTATTAAAAAGTCAGGGAAATAGCTTGGATCCTGGTTAAACTGTGTGTACAGGGTGTGGGAATGACAGGACGCAAAACAGCTCTTCAAAAGCGGGGAGAAGAGCTTGGATCCTGGGTAAACATGTGTGTACAGGTTGTGGGAATGAGAGGGCACAAAACAGCTATTCAAAAGCAGGGAAAAGAGCTTGGATCCTGGGTAAAATAGAGGCAGAGTACACCCAGAGAGGAGGCGCGCGCAGCTGCATTTTCCACCCGGGAATAAGTGTTCTAAAGGCGGGGTAAAGTTGGTTGAAATACACCCCTGGATGAATGCGCAGTGTGGTCAATGTTATGCCACAACCAGGGTGTATACAAGCCACGGAAATAGCTTGGATCCTGGGTACAATTGAAGCAGAGTGCACCCAGAGAGCAGGCGGGCGATGCTGCATTTTCAACCCGGGAATAAGTGTTCTAAAGGCGGGGTAAAGTTGGTTGAAATACACCCCTGGATGAATGCGCAGTGTGGTCAATATTATGCCACAACCAGGGTGTATACAAGCAACGGAAATAGCTTGGATCCTGGGTATAATTGAGGCAGAGTACACCCAGAGAGAGGCGCGCGCAGCTGCATTTTCAACCCGGGAATAAGTGTTCAAAAGGGGGGTAAAGTTGGTTGAAATACACCCCTCGATGAATGCGCAGTGTGGTCAATATTATGCCACAACCAGGGTGTATACAAGCAACGGAAATAGCTTGGATCCTGGGTACAATTGAAGCAGAGTACACCCAGAGAGCAGGCGCGCGCAGCTGCATTTTTGACCCGGGAATAAGTGTTCTAAAGGTGGGCTAAAGTTGGTTGAAATACACCCCTGGATGAATGCGCAGTGTGGTCAATATTATGCCACAACCAGGGTGTATACAAGCCACGGAAATAGCTTGGATCCTGGGTACAATTGAGGCAGAGTGCACCCAGAGAGCAGGCGGGCGATGCTGCATTTTCAACCCGGGAATAAGTGTTCAAAAGGCGGGGTAAAGTTGGTTGAAATACACCCCTGGATGCGCAGTGTGGTCAATATTATGCCACAACCAGGGTGTATACAAGCAACGGAAATAGCTTGGATCCTGGGTACAATTGAAGCAGAGTGCACCCAGAGAGCCGGCGCGCGCAGCTGCATTTTCAACCCGGGAATAAGTGTTCTAAAGGCCGTGTAAAGTTGGTTGAAATACACCCCTGGATGGATGTGATGTGTGGTCAATATTATGCCACAACCAGGGTGTATACAAGCAACGGAAATAGCTTGGATCCTGGGTACAATTGAAGCAGAGTGCACCCAGAGAGCCGGCGCGCGCAGCTGCATTTTCAACCCGGGAATAAGTGTTCTAAAGGCCGGGTAAAGTTGGTTGAAATACACCCCTGGATGGATGTGCTGTGTGGTCAAATTATGCCACATCCAGGGTGCGTCACTGCCCTATAAAAGCCACGGAAATAGCTTGGATCCTGGGTAAACATGTGTGTGTACAGGGTGTGGGAATGAGAGGGCGCAAAACAGCTATTAAAAAGCGGGGGAGAAGAGCTTGGATCCTGGGTAAAATTGAAGCAGAGTGCTCCCAGAGAGGAGGCGCGCGCAGCTGCATTTTCAACCCGGGAATAAGTGTTCTAAAGGCGGGGTAAAGTTGTTTGAAATACACCCCTGGATGGATGTGCAGTGTGGTAAATATTCTGCCACATCCAGGGTGCGTCACTGCTCTATACAAGCCAGGGAAATAGCTTGGATCCTGGGTAAACATGTGTGTGTACAGGGTGTGGGAATGAGAGGGCGCAAAACAGCTATTAAAAAGCGGGGGAGAAGAGCTTGGATCCTGGGTAAAATTGAAGCAGAGTGCACCCAGAGAGGAGGCGCGCGCAGCTGCCTTTTCAACCCGGGAATAAGTGTTCTAAAAGCGGGGTAAAGTTGTTTGAAATACACCCCTGGATGGATGTGATGTGTGGTCAATATTATGCCACATCCAGGGTGCGTCACTGACCTATAAAAGCCACGGAAATAGCTTGGATCCTGGGTAAACATGTGTGTACAGGGTTTGGGACTTCCGGGTATTTACAAGACTTTTCCCCCGCCTTTCAAACACTTATGCCTGGGTTGTAATGTCAGCTGCTCCATCCTGCTAAGGGCACACATGAGCGAGACATGCTGGAGAGCATTAGACCGTCCTTTGGGGGTCTGTGAGTGCACTCTGGGGCAGATATAAGTGTACGATTAGGTCTGTCACTTGTGTAACCGCACAACTCCTTGACATCTCCCGAGAGAGGACGTCCATTATCGGTAACGCGTCTAAGGCAGAGATAAGCATACCATTAGGTCTGTCACTTCGGGTAACCGCACCACGCATTGACATCTCCCGAGAGCTGACATCCATTATCGGTAATGCCTCTAAGGCATGTAAGTGTACTCTCCTTCAGAATGGTATGTTTGGAATTCTGTGAGAACTACAGTGGCCGTGTATAGTGGTTAGTACTCTGCGTTGTGGCCGCAGCAACCCCGGTTTGAATCCGGGTCACGGCAGCAGTTGTGGTCTGCTTTTATGTTTTTGCTTCAACCTACCTACTGCATTTTTCATGCATTTTCTATGTTTTAAAAGGTGTTACAAAAGGAAGAACTAAGGGTTAGGGGTGCAATGGATAACGCGTCTGACTACGGATCAGAAGATTCCAGGTTCGACTCCTGGCTAGCTCCTCTCACTTTAGTAAATCACTTGTTCCTCATTCCCTAATGTACTTCTCAAAAAACTGTCCGTCAAAGTACAACTGGAATGAGGGATCGACATGATGATGGTTCAATGGGCTTTCAACATTTCCAACAGTACTTCTCAACAAACAGTCCATCAAAGTCAATGAACATTTGGAACGAGGAACAACACTATTATGGCCCTTCAACATGAAACCAAGCGAATGTGAAATATTTCATTTTTAGCCTACGTGGGCTTTTGACTTCTGGTCATTTGAGCTTTACAGTATGCCAAGCCTATCAGTACGTGTCTGAACTCTGTCAGTCATAGGGAGTATAGCTCAGTGGTAGAGCGTTTGACTGCAGATCAAAAGGTCCCCAGTTCAAATCTGGGTGCCCCCTTTGTAAGTGTACTTGCCTTCAGAATGGTATGTTTGCAATTCTGTGAGAACTACAGTGGCCGTGATCGTATAGTGGTTAGTACTCTGAGTTGTGGCCGCAGCAACCCCGGTTCGAATCCGGATCACGGCAGCAGTTCTAGTCTGCTTTTATGTTTTTGCTTCAACCTACCTACTTCATTTTTAATTCATTTTCTACTGTTTAAAAGATGTTACAAAAGGAAAAGTTAAGAATTAGTGGCGCAATGGATAACGCGTCTGACTACGGATTAGAAGATTCCAGGTTCGACTCCTGGCTATCTCGTCGCACTCTAGTAAATCACTTGTTCTTCATTTCCTAATGTACTTCTCAAAAATCTGTCTGTCAAAGTACACCTGGAATGAAGGATCGACATGGGCTTTCAACATTTCCATCAGTCGTTCTCAACAAACAGTCCATCAAAGGCAATGAACATTTGAAACAAGGAACAACACTATTATGGCCCTTCAATATGAAACCAAGCGAATGTGAAGTATTTCGTGTTTAGCCTACGTGGGCTTTTGACTTCTGGTCATTTGAGCTTTACAGTAATGCCCAGCCTATCAGTATGTGTCTGAACTCTGTCAGTCATAGGGAGTATAGCTCAGTGGTAGAGCATTTGACTGCAGATCAAGAGATCCCCAGTTCAAATCTGGGTGCCCCTTTGTAAGTGTACTTGCCTTCAGAATGGTATGTTTGCAATACTGTGAGAACTACAGTGGCCGTGATCGTATAGTGTTTAGTACTCTGCGTTGTGGCCGCAGCAACCCGGTTTGAATCCGGGTCACGGCAGCAGTTGTGGTCTGCTTTTATGTTTTTGCTTCAACCTACCTACTGCGTTTTTAGTTCATTTTCTACAGTTTAAAAGCTGCTACAAAATCAAAAAGAAAGGGTTAGTGGCGCAATGGATAATGTGTCTGACTACCGATCTGATGATTCCAGGTTCGACTCCTGGCTAACTCGTCTCACTTTAGTAAATCCCTTGTTCCTCATTTCCTAATGTACTTCTCAAAAAACTGTCCGTCAAAGTACACCTGGAATGAGGGATCGACATAATGATGGTTCAATGGGCTTTCAACATTTCCAACAGTAATTCTCAGCAAACAGTCCATCAAAGTCAATGAACATTTGAAACGAGGAACAACACTATTATGGCCCTTCAACATGAAACCAAGCGAATGTGAAATATTTCGTTTTTAGCCTACGTGGGCTTTTGACTTCTGGTCATGTGAGCTTTACAGTACTGCCAAGCCTATCAGTACGTGTCTGAACTCTGTCAGTCATAGGGAGTATAGCTCAGTGGTAGAGCATTTGACTGCAGATCAAGAGGTCCCCAGTTCAAATCTGGGTGCCCCTTTGTAAGTGTACTTGCCTTCAGAATGGTATGTTTGCTATACTGTGAGAACTACAGTGGCCGTGATCGTATAGTGGTTAGTACTCTGCGTTGTGGCCGCAGCAACCCCGGTTCGAATCCGGGTCACGGCAGCAGTTCTAGTCTGCTTTTATGTTTTTGCTTCAACCTACCTATTGCATTTTGAATTCATTTTCTACGGTTTAAAAGCTGCTATAAAAGGAAAAACTAAAGTTTAGTGGCGCAATGGATAACGCGTCTTACTACGGATCAGAAGATTCCAGGTTCGACTCCTGGCTAGCTCGTCTCACTTTAGTAAATCACTTGTTCCTCATTTCCTAATGTACTTCTCAAAAAACTGTCCGTCAAAGTACACTGGAATGAGGGATTGACATAATGATGGTTCAATGGGCTTTCGACATTTCCAACAGTACTTCTCAACAAACAGCGCATCAAAGTCAATGAACATTCGAAACGAGGACCAACACTATTATGGCCCTTCAACATGAAACCAAGCGAATGTGAAGTATTTCGTTTTTAGCCTATGTGGGCTTTTGACTTCTCTACATTTGAGCTTTACAGTAATGCCAAGCCTATCAGTACGTGTCTGAACTCTGTCAGTCATAGGGCTATAGCTCAGTGGTAGAGCATTTGACTGCAGATCAAGAGGTCCCAGTTCAAATCTGGGTGTCCCCTTTGTAAGTGTACTCTCCTTCAGAATGGTATGTTTGCAATACTGTGAGAACTACAGTGGCCGTGATGGTATTGTGGTTAGTACTCTGAGTTGTGGACGCAGCAACCCGGTTCGAATCCGGGTCACGGCTGCAGTTCTAGTCTGTTTTATGTTTTGCTTCAACCTACCTACTGCATTTTAATTCATTTTCTACAGTTTAAAAGCTTCTATAAAAGCAAAAACAAAGGGTTAGTGGCGCAATGGATAACGCGTCTGACTACGGATCAGAAGATTCCAGGTTCGACTCCTGGCTAGCTCGTCTCACTTTAGTAAATCACTTTTCCTCATTTCCTAATGTACTTCTCAAAAAACTGTCCGTCAAAGTACACCTGGAATGAGGGATTGAAATAATGATGGTTCAATGGGCTTTCAACATTTCCAACAGTACTTCTCAACAAACAGTCCATCAAAGTCAATGAACATTCGAAATGAGGACCAACACTATTATGGCCCTTCAACATGAAACCAAGCGAATGTGAAGTATTTCGTTTTAGCCTATGTGGGCTTTTGACTTCTCTACATTTGAGCTTTACAGTAATGCCAAGCCTATCAGTACGTGTCTGAACTCTGTCAGTCATAGGGCTATAGCTCAGTGGTAGAGCATTTGACTGCAGATCAAGAGGTCCCCAGTTCAAATCTGGGTGCCCCCTTTGTAAGTGTACTCTCCTTCAGAATGGTATGTTTGCAATACTGTGAGAACTACAGTGGCCGTGATCGTATAGTGGTTAGTACTCTGCGTTGTGGCCGCAGCAACCCGGTTCGAATCCGGGTCACGGCAGCAGTTCTAGTCTGCTTTTATGTTTTTGCTTCAACCTACCTATTGCATTTTGAATTCATTTTCTACGGTTTAAAAGCTGCTATAAAAGGAAAAACTAAAGTTTAGTGGCGCAATGGATAACGCGTCTGACTACGGATCAGAGATTCCAGGTTCGACTCCTGGCTAGCTCGTCTCACTTTAGTAAATCACTTGTTCCTCATTTCCTAATGTACTTCTCAAAAAACTGTCCGTCAAAGTACACCTGGAATGAGGGATTGACATAATGATGGTTCAATGGGCTTTCGACATTTCCAACAGTACTTCTCAACAAACAGCGCATCAAAGTCAATGAACATTCGAAACGAGGACCAACACTATTATGGCCCTTCAACATGAAACCAAGCGAATGTGAAGTATTTCGTTTTAGCCTATGTGG